>CM022547.1:597500-1132763 GCA_012273795.1 Dendrolimus punctatus | reverse complement strand
TTCCAAATTATACTTTACAACAGTAAGTAAAATATATTTTGTAGCTAATACGAATGGGAACCAAAATGTTGTTGAAATCTGTATATTTAGATATGTATCGGAAACCGGCCAAGCCACCTTGGACAAACATGACGGGTATACTATCTGTTCCCCAGTAAGCGGAGGCTCAAGCCCAGCTATGGGCTTTTATGGGCCGTTGTTATTATTGTTGTAAGGTTGCTGACTTAAAAACCAGAGTCTTAACATTTGTAGTTTCACATTCAGTTTTACCCATTCAATGCGAAGTTGGTATCTTGTGTAACAGCCTTGCAGAGATTTGGGTAACAAAGTACCATATATATCAAATTTTAACTATTTGGGCGGAGTTTCCCCCTTTATTGTTTCAGCCTTTGGTGTGACTATTCACACCGCACAATAAGCAATGAATACCGTCTACAGGCCACACCGCCTTTTATACGAAAATGCTACCCTACAAAACAATAATATTGCATCATTGCTAAAAATAGCAATTACATCATAGTGTTGCCAGGATCGTCATCATTATTATCTATGACGATTGTCTATGTGATATTAATATACTCAATGGTTTTCATGACTGCTGTGATGGACATCGCGTAACACTTGTTCATAATGGCTAAAGATCATACCGCCGGCATATTGGGGAAAAAAGGAAATACCTACAGTCCAAGAAGGTTAACTAAAGGTGTTTGCCCCCTATTCCCCTTTGGCAGTGAATTGATTTAACAAATAATAATAAATTAATAAACTGGAATGCCAATGAGCTGGTGTCATCTGTCGCATGCTGATGGAGCGCAGGAGTGGAGTGTAAACCTTTTCTCGGGAAACATAGTGTATGGCAACCTCTGACATAGTAGATGTGAAGTAAGCAGAAGGTCACCCTTAATTTTAATAGTTTTAAAAACGTGAATATATTATCCAACAGTTGGTGTATTGGGGAATTCCGGCCTGTTCCAGTTGCTCATCTCAAACTCCTTTTGGTTGGCGTCCATCTTTTATTATCTATATATAACCTTCCTTGGGTACAGCAGTAAGTAGTTGTTCATTTAATAGGAGCAATGTTATTTTTTCTATATTCCTGTTAATCAATTCTCAGATAAAATTGAAACAAAGAAATGTGGCCTTCTTGAAAGGCTGTGGATTTGTATTTGTCTCGATTATCTTGGATTTTAGGGTTAAAATAAAATGGAAATCTTTTACTGTGAGACATATATTAACACATAGGAAAAGGAATGAACATTAATGAAATGACAGGTACAGACAAAAAAATATGTAGACAAATTACATAGATAACGAAATGCTCTCTATTCACTATTTATCACTTCTACTTTGTAAATATGGATTCTGCATGATTTGTATATTTATTCAGTGTTAAGTATCCATCCGGAGGGGGAGTCTAGAGGGGTGACAAAATTGAGACCATTATTCTTTTATGTCTTATTTAAATTCTAAGACTCGATAAGATAATTCGATAGTGGACAGTATGAAAAATATTGTCTGATTTTAATATATATCGTAGATTACGATCTAAATATGATAAAAATAAATTGTTTTAATTAATATATTAAATATTAATTGATATTATTGAGAAATAAGATTGTTATATTGCAGCCATTAGCCACGTGAGAATGAACGCCGATCAGAGCGCGTGACGTCATAGTGTGCAAAACACAACAAGTTATCAATGACTTCTCAGATGACACTTCAACGAAACAGATGTTTGTTTTGCACCCTGTGACGTCATGCGAGACGCCATGACTGCTTGACGCGTTTTTGTCAAAATATTTATAAAATTGCTAAATTAAATATGTTAATCTTGTTTTTTGCTGAAATATTAATATTTTGGCTAAAATATTAATATTTCATCTTCTTATAAGTCAACACAAACAATTCACCATTTGTAATATGTTTCACTATTTTAATGGATATTCTTTGAGTGTAGTATTATACCATTCAAGTCAACAGAGTAGTAATCAAAGTAACGGTTCCAACATGATGCTACTATACCATACCAAGTGTATGACTAAAGAAAATCCTACTGTGGCCCACCACATAGACTCTAAGGAGCCCTAGCGTGGGAAACAGTTTCTTCTGGGACACCATTTGTACTGTTCTCTGTATTTTAGTCACTTTATATATACCCTGCTAATAATAATTTCATAAAAAAAACATTTCATATTATGAATTAGCAACAGAAGCAGGCAATTCTGTGTTAAAAAGAATACCCTACTACTTGTTGACTTTTTCATCAATATTATGCTTTATTTAAGTTAAAATTGTTCATCAAAACATTACTCTTCAAGTTTCCATTAAAAGCCTTAACTCTAGTCATTTTATTTTCCTTTCTTTTCAGATTTACCAATACTTCAGAACACGAGAGCATTTCTGCTGCCATTATACTTGCTCTTTGTAACATTCGTAATGACCCTCATCATTGGTTGGAACATCAGTGATACTCTCATGAACTTTTATAAATATAGACTATTATAAACTTAGAAAATTATATTTAAAATGGTAAACTATACAATTATTGGTACCCTATATTATTTTATTAAAAACATTTCAAGATATTTTTTTGTAGCCATATACTTATAATAATTATTGGATTTGAAAACCACAAGGAGAGAGTTGCAGAGGAGTACAAAATAAGATGACGATTTGTTGTTTAATTAATTTAACATTAAAATTAAGACTAAATACAAAAGACTTAACTGGTACATGTTAATATTTAAAACTCATGAACATGTACGTGAGATGCATTTCTAAAGGTTTTGTTTTTTTTCTATGTTGGCATATTTTAGCTAGGACTACTCAGTTTTAGCCTTGCGTATTACATAGCAATAAATTATTTCATATACGTAAGGTAATAATAATAGTAATATTGCACATTGAACCTGCAGCCCACCTCTCGACACCCTTTAGCCACACCCATGATGCTCCTCCCCAGTCTGGGAATAGTCCCCATATTCCCAGACACCAAATTCCACTAACAGTTCACTTTTTGTTCTCATTTCCCACAATAGTCCTAAACTGGCCTTGGGTCCATTATTATATGCTGTAGACAGCGATAATCGCCGGTCAGTGTCACGCCACATTTACATTAAATTTGCTAAGGGGCCTCTACGTGTTGGCCTTCCCATGGCCCCACGCAAGCCCTCCAAAAGTCTGGGCCATTTTTATGGCCCATGGTCTTAAAAGACATACATTATAGTAATATTATTGTATACCTACAAAATATTAAGATTTTTCTAATATCCTGAATTAACTGGGTGTTAATCATTGAGTGGGCTGCCAGCAATAGTTTACCTTATATTGTGTTTAAGCACTTCGATCTATCTGTTAACAATGACTGATATTTTATGATTTCGATATGTCAACTAACTATTACAAAATTAAGTCAATTTCTTAATAAACTGTTACAAAATAATATAAGTACTACATATATATTTTCATATATATGTTCATTTATGGTTCCAATTTGGAAAGTAAAAAATTATGAAAATCAGTATACATTTAAAGTGGTAAGAGAAAGCAAAGAAGCTCGCTTTTAAATTTTGTAAAGAGTATATAATAAGTATATTGAAGTTGGAAATTTGATGCTAGTTGTACATGTTGGTCCAACAGACACAAGTTTAATATCTTCTGAGCTTTTCAAACAGCTAATTTAGAATAATCAATACTCCAACATCCAACATGTAAAAGCGACCTCTACGGCTCAGTACTTTGGCCCATCGTGTGTAGTGGACTTACTGGCATAGGTAATAGAATAAGCAATATATGTACATGCGGAAGTGAATCTTCTTTTTCTTATTACAGACACCTATACACAATCACAAATACACCTACAATTATACATACTCACGTATAATTACACATAGTTACTCATATTTACACATACACTCTCATAATTACACGTGCTCTCACTCATAATTACATATACACTCGCTCATAATTATACATACACTCACTCATAATTTACGCGTACACTCACTCATAATTACATATACACTCGCTCATAATTATCCACACACTCACTCATAATTATACACATTAGGTAACGAAAACTTCGCTACCTTGTTTAAAGAAGTTTCACTTCAACAATATTATTAAATCAAATATTATTTTATTATTAAATGCATGCCTACATAAATGTAGTTAATAAAATAATAATGATAGATATTCAAATGTGACTATTTAGTATTGTTGTAAATACGTTGATAATTTGTATGAAATAAGTAAAACAAAACTTACAATAAATTATTGATTATATTTCAATTGCTTTTTATATTATACCCAAATACATATTGTTTGCACAAATTTTGTTTGGCTTATGCAGGATTCACACTAGTTTGGATGTTGGAAGTGTGTTATGTTTTCATTTATTGTAAGACCTCATTCACAGCCGTCTCGTTTGAAGGGTTTCATAAAATATGTATCTGGTAGTACTTAACCTTTTACTAGATTTGCGTTTCTTTAAATATTGCAAATAATTTTAGCAGCTAACTCTCTCAGTGCTTATTATATTTCATAATAAGAGCTAACCGTATCATTCAGATGATTTTATAGGAACTTGTAAATAAATTCTTTTTACGTTATAAAATTTGTTTAAAGATTTGTTTTCGCTAGAACTGCACTGAATAGATACTAACAAAAATGTGGATGTGAATTATTCTTATATAAATAATGGTTGTATTTTTATCAAAATATATTTATATCATGTTCATTTCACTCCAAGTACTATTACAAAAATTCATATGAACCTATGAACCCTTCGAATTTCGATACAATATACTTTATTTTAATTATTAAAATCTTAATCATCATCATCAAGCACAATCACTTCATCAGAGGTTATTGGTTTCGGTCTCACACTGCTAAATGGCAATGTCTTCTTTGCTTCAGGCCTTTTTATTGGCTTCGGCAATGTCGTCTTAGTTATTGTTAATGAAGAGGGTAGCTTGTTTATTGACGCACTGATGTCCTGGGATTTTGACATTGGTAAATGTTTTTGTTTCTCAGCTAATTTCTCTTGCAGTGTTTTCCCTGGACTAGTTTGTTGGTGAGACATTGGTGGCTTGGAATGAATAGCTGTGTTAATTGCAGAGTTTATTGATGTATGAGCTTTACTTGACAAAGAAGTATGGGTAGATGAATGTGAGGGTCCAGCACCAAATGATGATAGATTTGCTGTCATAGACGCAGGCAATGTTGACAGAACTTTCCCCATACTAGCAGTCAAAGGAGTAGATGCAGATTTTTTTAAACTAGTAATCACTGGAGTAGGTACTGAGCTCGTCACTGTTGTCATCGGATTTGCGTACGACTTTAATGCTTTCAAAGCACTCCCTGAAGGCTTCACTGGCGCAGGTTTAGGACCACGCTTGCCTTTCTTTGTAGGTGGCATATATGATGACAAACTCTGTCCTATGAATTGTCTGTAGAATTCAGCTTGAAAAGTGTTTTGTAGGGAAGTTTGAAGTGATGATTGCAGAGTATTCTGCAAAGATGTGTAACCAGCTAAAGCACTCATATTGCTTAGATATGAGAGCGATAGAGCTGCAGCAGTTTGTTGTGATAAAACAGAATCATTTAACATTGGTATATAATTCTGAAAAGCAGATACCATTTCATGTGCTGAAATTTTTGGCACACCTGACGCTGTTGATGTAGGAGGCGGTTTTGGATCAACTTTTGGTGGATTATATGTTGAAGGTTTGATGACGTCTGCGGTTTTGGTTACCTGCTTTTTCTGAGTGTTCTGATTTTTATCTAAACTTGCGAGTGTTGCTTCTTGCTTTAATTTCTGACAGTACTTCATGCTAATGTCAACATAGTTTATGTTATCATTAAGTGGTTCTGTGGTCACAAGTTTATAACCCTCAACCATTAAATTAGTAAATTGTTTGGAGTTTGGCTGCTTTTGTGCCCTAGTATAAGCTTTGTAAATATCTAACATAAGGCTATTAAAAGCTTGCCGCTCAACATCGTTACTTTTCAAGTCTGCTTGTTGACCAAACTTTATTAATTGTCCTTTTAAAGACTGGACACATAGTGAAAAGGCTTGTTGTGCTAATTCCTCCCTATCCGAATCTCGCAAATACTTCTTATCGGGTTCAGGGATCCTTTGCAAATACAAACTTAGGTCTAACAATGTTTTGTGGTCATCAATTTCTTTTAGAATCTCCATAGTAAGAAGGACACAGCGACTCATGTGAAATGCGAAACCACCCGCTCTTTCTACCTCTTGAACTGGAATTTTCCAAATATTGTTAAAGAAATTGGAATGCTTTCTTTCACTAAATAAACCAGCAAGCTTTTGACCAGATCGTGACGTAAAGCTCAGTAGCATTAGATCCGACAGCGTTCAATGTCTTTTCCTTTCTTGTAATAAAAATGATAATGAGCTAATCTGTATATAGCTTTGTAGTGAGGAGGAAAACGACTTGCGCAATCTTCCAAAGCATCAAGACAATTCGACACGATGTTCATAATTTGCTCTTCTGTAAGGGGCTTCGAACTATCCACCGATTTGGTAGAAACGCCGCTATCTCTACTTGAATCGCTGCTACTGTCAGATGAAGAATCACTTGAACTAGTTTCTGACGATGATGAAGATGAACTGGTACTAGATGTTTCTTCCTTTTTTGCTGATTCTGTATCTTTTTTTTGCTCTGAATTTTCGATGTTTTCTTCAAATTTTTGGTTTGGTATCTTATCTTCTACAGGCAGATTTGTTTCTTTTCTTTCGTCTGATTGAGAACTTGTCTTAGCATTGTCTCCAGACTCATCAGCTTTTTGCGCTGGTTCTTTAGGTAATAGTCTCTCAGTATCATAAGACGCAGATCTTCGTACTTTAGCAGCAGCAGCCTCCAGTTTTAATCTTTTCATTTCGTTATTGTCGTCTTCACCAGCATCACTAATAGAACGTTTGAAAATATTAGCTGGATGCACAGATTCACTTGGCTTAGCTGGTTCTGATTCCGATTCAGAAACACCATCTTTCTTTGTTTTCTTTATGAAAACGCCATTCTTCCAATTTTCTATGCAATTAATAAAGACCTTACCAACTGAAGACTGTATGGGCTTATTCTCATGTTGTTCAATATATTTAAGTATTGAGGCATGAATTCTATAATGTAACTCTAACACTTCTATGCATAAGTGTGTGGGTGTACTATAGTTTATTTTCAGTGGATAAGTTGCATCGGTTTCTTCTAAGCACTTTACACCCTTCATGTAATAATCTAAATAAACAGATGGTGGCTTATTCCGTTTTTCTGCTACTTTTCCTAACATATAAAAGTACAACCAAGAGTCTTCATTCTCCTTTTCACTGTCATTACTGTTATTTAAATGACTGAGAACCGTTGTAAAGCATTTTTGTGTTGTATCGAGCATATCCTCTTTCTGCTTTTCTAAAGACTCAAAGTCTTCCATGCTGAGTGACTCACTAGCTTGTTTCAACAACCTACAGCAGAATGAATGCACAGTATAAACAAACATACCATATTCTATCCATATATTACAATATGTTGGATCTAACTCTAAAGCATGTTTGAAACATCTTATTATAGACTTAGCTGGGTTCAAATATTCTCGCTCATTATTCAGATTCTTGCAAGAGTTTAAAAGACTATCCAAATTTAATGCTTTTGCTAAAGATATCTCAGCCCAGGATTCAAATCTACAATTGTTGACAGCAATATCTAGCATATTGTATTTGATTGCCATTTTTCCTTCCTTCCGTTTAAAATAATAATCTCCCAACAGAAAATAGATATCTCTCATTTTATAAGGTAACAGTGCTGGTATGGAGGGCAACCTGTCTTCAATACCTTTAATATACTTTTCTATATCTGTGATATATTTTGAAGGATCACATTCTGATGGCAATAAAGCCAAAATGCGGTGAAACAACTGCTCTGTGTCAGCTGTAATTCCAGGAACTTTACCTTCCAACGCAGGAAGTATTGGTGGCCTGAATATCTCATATAACTGTTGAGCCCTTTTCCAATCCAGTGTGTGAGGGTTAACATTGTGATCAAGTAAATATTTACTTTTAGTTTTCTTTCCTGGGTGACCAAATAAGCAAAAAACACATTGCTCCATATATTGACACACTTGCTCCAAAGATTTAGCCAGTGATGGAGATCGTAGTCTTGGAACAACTGTGTCTAGAATAAAATAAAGCAGTTTACCATCAGATTTACAACACCAGCTCCTTTCTCCTAACTGCTCATGGGCTATGAACAAAACCAGCAAAGGATTAGGAACCTCATCACAAGCTTCTTTATCTTTATCAAATGGTCTGGAGCGACCCTGGTCTTCTTCTCTTTGTAATATGTAGTGCATAATAATCCAAGGAACAATAGTATCAAATGGCATTTCTGTAGCATTTGTTTCTACTTGATGCCCAATAATTCTAATGAGGTCATTCAAGCCTTCACTGAGTTCTTTCTTAGGCACAGTTTCTAAGCAATTTAATCCATCTTTGGATAATATATGTTCCATGGAGTACAGAATTTTCACAACAGTTAAGGTCCACTTTTCATAATCAGGAGAACCACTGGTACAACGAAAATAGTGCTTCAAAGCTTCATGTAAGCAAATGAAAGACCATTTAAAGCACTGTTCAGCATTATCCAATGCCCAATATGCATCCAAAATTAAGGATAACTGTGCTGCAAAGTCTAGAGACATTTCTTCTTCCTGATTTCTTTCCATATTTTGATAATGTTCAAATGAATCAATCACTATAGACAATACTTCTTCATAATTTCCTCTTTCATACAAATTCATGACTGTTGATAATTTCTTATTTCTTTCTAAGAATTTAATGGATTGTAGGATTATGCTTTCATTAATCATAGGTTTAAAAGAAAAATTAGTAACATAAAGACTGTATGTATCATGATGTTCACCCATAGCTTGAAATTCATAAAAAAGCTGGTACAGACAATCAAGTGCGAAATCCTCACATTTATTAACAATATTAATATGTAGCTTACACCAAAGATAACGTAACATTAACTCCAAACAGTCAGTGCCAGAAAATATATGAGGTTTCATAGTTAATGTTATTCCTATAGTCTCTATGACACTCAGATGATGTTTCTCTTCTGAAGCAGACATTAATTTTTCATTAACAGTAAACTCTTCAACTAACATATTAACAATGGCATAGTGCAACAACTCTTGCTTATTCCCATCAGTACAAGATGGTATATCAATGTGATTATTATAACACTTATTTGCTTCTATGAACACTTTGAACAGTTCATCTGGCCATTTTAATCTCCATTTCTTAGCCAAAATATTTAAATAATCCCTTAACATGTCAATAATATCTCTTTTGTTTTCTGTATATTTAGTTATAAAATCTTTAACATCCTTTTGTTCTTTTTCTGTTTTAAAATATTGTTCGTTCTCATTTTTTTGGATTTCTTTCTCTTCAAACAATCTATCAAGATCAGCAGTTTCAGGAGATACTTCCCTTGTCTGCTTACCTTTCTTATGAAGTAATTCTGTAGACAAACAAATTGGCACCATTCTGCGTAGAGTGTCATAAATGTTGTCATCAAAATCTTGCCTGTTAACTGGTTTTTTTCGTCCAGATCTACGCTTGGTGCACCACTCCCACTGTTGAAGGAAACTAAGAGCACTGCCTCTCCTTCTCACTGGTGCTTTCTTTGGCAGCTTACACTCTATTAGATTTTCTGGTACAGTGTCTGTAACTACCATTTCCACATCACTTTCTATTTTTTCTGTATCAGTTGTTGGCTTTTCCTTATCAGACATTTCATTGTTTTCATTTTCAGATACATTTTCAGCATTTTTATCATTTTTTTTCTCATTATCTGTATTATGTTCTTCACCTTTATCATCTAATACTTGTTCCTCATTGGGTTCTTCACAAACTTCCATTGGAATCTCTTTATCTTCTTTCTCAAACACCAATTCAATATAACAAGCATGACTAAAACAATTCTCAGTCATATAGTGATGCATGTGAACTAATGATTCTCCTACTGAATTCCAATTTAAATTTCCAATAGGTTTCTTCAACTTTAAATCTGGCATAACACACTTGAATTCACTAGCTTTCTGTTGTGCTTTAAAAGTTTCATAAATTTCATCTGCTTCTTTCAGCAGTATTTTTGCTCTTTCCTGATCTATTGGCTCATCTTCCTTTGGGTCCCATTTATAAATAGGGTTTAAATATTCCATAAAATCTTTAATGTGAGGATAGAGTGTGTAAATGTGTGATCGGTAAGCCAAACCTCTTAAATATCCGGGATCAAGTTGTAATGCATCATAGATAGTTGATATGCACTCTTTTTTATAGTCTAATCCAAGTAGAAGGGTGACGATCTTGTCTAAACATGGCCAATGACGAGGATTGCGTTCTGCACCACGTTGGAATGCATGTAATGCCATTTCATAACGTTTTACACACATGCATAACTGTCCTAACTTATGCCAAAGGGTTATATCTGTGTCATCAAGTTCGGAAGCAGCACAATAAGCTTCTATAGCAGCTTCGATATCACCAGTTGAGTGCAGCATGCCTGCCAAATTTTTATAACATAAGTACTTCAAATTGAACAGTGGGCTGGACACTTTCTCGCCTGGCGCAGGTTTTTTAACATCATATAATAATTCAGTATCTAATAAATCATTTAGCAGTTGTGTAGCGTCCTGAAGATTACCTTTTCTGTGTAATTCTAAAGCTTTTGCGTATTGCTGTAGTGCAATTTGCTCTAAAGCTTCCCGGGTAACTTCTTCCTCGGAGCCGCTCTCCTCATCAGTCTCATCATTTAATGCGCTAATTTTTATCATGGTTGTTATTAATTTATGAGTATACTATTATATTGTCACTAAATGCAACTCATATATATAGGTTTTTTTTAATATATATTGTTAAAGAATGACAGTAACCGCGAAATAAACGGATAGATTATTTATAATATATATTGTTAATTTGTTATATATTTGTTTTTATAGGCTTTGAATAATTTCCTTAGTTATCACAATGTCAGTCTGCCATTACATATTAATTGACAGTAACACACCCACACCCACAAGTTGTTAGTTTATTCGTCACGATAGTAGTAGTAGTATAAAAAAACTTAGTTCATGTTGCCTTTTAGGTCTCCGACTGAAGGACAATCAACGGTTCCGTAGTTCTGTCACCATGCCCTACCTTTTTAGGCTTTTAAATGGGTTATTGCTTAGATAAAATGTTTAGTGAAATAAACTGAGTTTGTACTGCTAACTAATAATTTACAGTGTGTCTATTAAGTCGCGAATTTAATGTTTGAGGAACTAACAATAATCATGTGTCTGGCAACACCAAACACAAGTACATCTGTGGGGTTTTTGGCGGGAACTGAAAGGAGACGTTGTGCTGTGCAGTTTTATTTTCTAAAAATGTGTATAATTACTCTAAAATGAACAATAGTTGCAGGATATTGATAGTTTTTGAGTAGAAACTATGTGTTTTTGTGAGAAATGTGAACTGTATAGTCACATGTGTTCTTCAAGTTTTCTCAAGAACTCCATTGAATGGCGTCAGTTGTAGACTGCAATACAACTACGCTACTATACGAAGACCTATTAATTAACATGTTTCCGACTGAAAGACTTTGATTCTATGGTCATGAATAAATTAATTTTTTTTAAAAGTACATCTGTTGTCAATTCTTTTAATCGAGTTTGAGTTGCAGAAAAGTTTTCCTTCTAAATTATTTATTGTTATTGGTAAACTACAATAATTTTAAGACAAAACTACACAGAAAGGTAGAAAAATGAGTAAAGTAAATAGGAGTGGAACGCGGGAAGTGGTTTTCAAAGGTTTCCAGCAATGTTTAGCGGAGTACGAAGCTGGACGAATTTTGTGTGATTTGGACGATATTTATGAGCGAACAGCGTCTATGACTGGTATGTAATCGTGTTATTGTTTGTCTTTAATCTGCCTGAAGTTAAAATTTATTGAATTTACGGTTTGGAGAACAAAAAAAGCATTGTTTACATTGCAGATTTTTAGGTTAGATTGACATTGGAAGTAGGTCATAATTATTAAAATACGACCATAATTTTTGATACATAGGGATGGTACAACTCAGTCCATTCTGTTTTTCTACCAATTCTGAATTTTAATTAATTGCTTCATGTCAATAAGGTGAATAGTACCTTATTGACATTCGTTTATGTGCATTCCTTCTTACTACTTATGTTGTTTATCCTATTTTTACTTCTTTTTTCAGGAAAATCGGTGAGTACCGTTAGGCGGATAGTCAATGAAGGTCTTAAAAATGATGGAAAGTTTGAAACTCCCGGGAAACACAGGAAAGGCCGGCCAAAGAAGGAAATAGATGATTTTAATATTTGTGCACTGCGGCAAAAAATCTAGTTCTTTTACACAGTGCAAAAAGAGGAAATATTTTTTTCTTTACTTGCATGTTTTTGTGTGTATGTCTAAAAAGGCAACATTTAACATACCAAATTTATTGTATGGTACAGTGAGATGTACAATCAATGGAACCTTTTGATATTTCAGGTACCGACACTCAGAAAATTGCAGGTGATCGCCAGAACTGACCTGGACTTCGATTGTAGTCTTGAAGTTCTACTTAAAATTTTAAAAACAATAGGGTTTACCTACAAGAAATGCCAAAATAATAGAAAGGTTCTAATCAACAATCTCATATTGCTGCGAAGCGAGAAGAATACTTGGCGACCATAAAAAAAATCGAGATTTGCTAGAAGAATTAACAAAAAGATATAATATATCTCGATGAGAGCTACATTCACTCTTCATATAAGGTAAAGCTTGTTCTTATTGTGTACATACCTATAATTTTTGTTCTAGAAAATTTACAATCAACGATTTGTCACACATTACAGGTCCTATCCTGATTTTAATATTACAAACTAGCTTCCGCCCGTGGCTCCGCTCGCGTGAAATTTTAGAGTTTCAGTTTATCCTCTATTTCTCCCCTTATGGGAGGGATTTCCAAAAATCCTTTCTTAGTGCTACCATACACTCTCCAAAGAACATACGTGCCAAATTTCAGCTTATTGCATTCAGTAGTTTCGGTTGTGCGCTGTCTGTCAGTCAGTCAGTATCGCAAGAGTTTTATATATACAGATTTGAATGTTTGTCTGTCTATTTGTTATTTCATAAACCAAAAATTTGCGTGAAATTTGGCATACGGGTGACTGGGAGGACCTTAGGCTACTTTTATCCCACGAGAACTGGCAATACCGCGGGTGAATGTTAGTTGACAAAATGACAATAAATAAGAATATAATATAATATAATTTACTTTCCCACCAGGTCACAAAATGTTGGCAGTCTTTAAACATCAAAGGTGTCACAAAAGACATATCCAAGAAAAAGCGGTATATAATAGTCCATGCTGGATGCGAAAAGGGGTTTGTGCCAAACTGCCTCCTTATATTCACCGGTAAAAATAAACTCGAGGACTACCACTCTGAAATGAATGGGCATAACTTTACAAAGTGGGTGAAAGAAAAACTAATACCTAATCTTCACGAGCCTTCGATCATTGTAATGGATAATGCGCCCTACCACTCCGTCGTGACAAACAAGGCCCCCACCTCTAATTCCCGCATAGACGAGATAAAACTTTGGCTATTAGAGAACAATATTGATTTTGACCCGACACTTAGGAAGCCAAATTTACTAAGTTTGGTAAAAAAAATAAACCTAGCCCCATCTGTGCCATTGATGAAATTTTAGGAGAATATGGTCACACAGTGGTACGGCTTCCGCCGTATCACTGTGATTTAAACCCTATTGAGCTTATTTGGGCTAACCTGAAACAAAAAGTAGCAGCACGAAATGTTGGGTCATGTGATGTGAAGCAGCTTACTGAAGAGGCCTTCAACAACATTACACCTGAAATATGGAAAAACTGATGCCATATCGTCGAGACGCTGGAAAAAGAGTACGACGAGCGAGGACATCGCCTGTATCAAGACATAGATGAATTGATTATTCCCTTAGGCGATGATAGCAGCAGTGATGACAGCAGCTGCTGTAGTGATGACAGCGCTGCTGATGAAAGTGGCAATAAAATATTCCTTGATATTGAATATTTGGAATCTGATGATGAGTCAGAGGAGATAGAGTGATTAATTATTTTTTAAATTGTAATTATTTTATTTTGGTTCTGTAAAAAATATGTATAAATAATGTGTCTTATAGGGAGTCCTAGCCTTTGTCCCAACTACGTTGAGGTCGGCATTCAATCTAACCAGATTCGGCCAAACATCAGTATTTTACACGAAGCGACTGCCTTCTGACCTCCATAACCCAGAACGAGACTATACGATGTTCAATGGTTAGACCAGACGTCAGAGATTTTTGGCTACTGGGATTCTGACTACCCATTAGTTACGGGTAGGTTACTTTGACAATCGTTACGGGCCGTAACGATTGTCAAAGATGTTCCAAATGACAACCGTGACCGATGGCTTAACATGCTCTCCGAGGCACGAAGGAAACTTACGATGTTAAGGCCACCCATCCCAGATCAACCACGGCAAGCGTTGCTTAATCTTGATAACGACGGATCTTTCTGGCCGTAACTGTCCCACGAGCTCCTCGTATATATATGTATATATATTATTATTACCTCATACATATTATATTACTTAATCGAACTATTAGTATCAAAATCGTTTTGTCACGCTATAAAGAGTTGCTACATGCATGACAGCAGCGCCATCATTTATTTTCACGATTTAATAGACAGACTGTACTTGGTGACAGTGCGGTATAGTTATAGTTTCTTTGCCCGTCATTTTTGTCGAATTAGGGCCTCTCCGCACAGCGATTTTTCACAGCACGATTTCTATTCGCGCGAATTAAATTTCGCGACTGGAATTACACCTAGTACGCACTGCGAATAAAATTTCGCACTATTTTGTCAGTTTACTTCAGTTCTCGGCTGAGACGCACGTGTGAAATGGACAACCGAACTAAAATTTTAATTTATGTGCTGCTAGGCGGCGTAACAGACGTATCAAAAGATATCATGAACATTCGGCGTTGAGACCCATGAAAGGATTT
Source organism: Dendrolimus punctatus (assembly GCA_012273795.1). Classification (NCBI taxonomy): domain Eukaryota; kingdom Metazoa; phylum Arthropoda; class Insecta; order Lepidoptera; family Lasiocampidae; genus Dendrolimus; species Dendrolimus punctatus. The sequence continues at coordinate 1,117,645 of CM022547.1, read as the reverse complement.
TTCTTCATAAAATATCAAGAGTTGCGAAAATACAGCAAAAACTTGAACATATGTACGTATATGTATGTATATATATATATATATATATATATATATATATATACTAGCTGTACTACCCGGCAGACGTTGTCCTGCCTTTAAAAAGGAGGAGTATTGCGGCGCCACTACAGGGTCGCTTATTTAAATCTGGTAAGGTAAATTCTGGTACCCAATTGCAGCGCCATCTACCTGGTTCAAATTAAAATCTAAATCATCCCAGTAGATAATTATAAAAATACTAATATCTCTATAAAAAATAGGGGTTGATCGTAGAGGGTTGAAAATGTAGGGTATACAACCCTAAACTAAACTTTATGTATTTATGCTGTATCATAAAAAATAAAATTAAAAATAATATTTACGGGTGGACTACCCTTAACATTTAGGGGGATGAAAAATAGTTGTTGTCCGATTCTCAGATCTACCCAATATGCATACAAAATTCGGTCAAGCCATTTCGGAGGAGTTTGGTAACTAAGACTGTGACACGAGAATTTTATTTAATAATTTCGTTATTTTCTTGCAGCGTTCGGGCGGGGGAAGAAGCGCACGACATCTCTTCACTGTCGACGTTGCACGACTGAGCGCAGTGTTGCCACATGCCAAACCAGAAAATCTGGATTGCAGAGTCTAAAAATCTGTAAAAGTAACATTTTTAATTTTACTAATTTTACTGAGGTACTTTAGTGAAAAATAAACTCTAATAAAAAGAAAACAATAGCTCATAGATGAAATTAAATATATTTATTAGTTTTTATGTATGTTTTTATTTATTTTACCAATCAATTACTTTCCTTCAACAATTGTTTTGTTAACAACAGACCCTCTGTTGTCTCAGTATTTAAATGGTTCCGTGAACTTCCGTGTTTTAGTTTTGAACTTTTGATTAAGTTTATTGAAGAAAATATCCTTTCTACTGGAGCGCTGGAGTGAGCGAGGCATAATAAAGTGGTAACTAGCTGCTGTAGTGTCGGATATATAAAATTTCCGTCACTGTTTTGTGCACAAGAAACATGTTGCCAGAAAACTTCAGGATCTTCTTCATTGGAACCCAAAAGATTATTATTCAATCTCAAATGTTGGCACTCATTATCTAATGTTTGTAAATCTGCTTGTTGTATAATGTTTGGAAAAAATTGCAGTAGGTATAATCACAGTATTTATAATTGACCAATAATTATGACTGAGTATTCAAGTATGAAATACCTACCAAACATTCCGATATGTCCGAATGAACAAAGCAAATGGTCAAAATGTAAAGGGTTTCTTTCGCAAAATTCACCTACATAACCTGGTCGGATATTAATCATTCTCAAGTAGATACGTCTCGAAGAATTCCCGTTGTACCTTACATAAAGTTGACATGATAGAACATACTTGTACTTATTATTACAATCAAAAAGTGCGAATTTAATACAGCTATAGGTGTATAATTATTTTTTAATTTTATCATCAAAAATCTGTATAAAAATAAGGTCAAATCTGTAATCTGTAATAGAAGCTAAAATTCTGTATAAATACAGATAAATCTGTATATCTGGCAACGCTGACTGAGCGAATCGCGCGAATTTTATTCCACTGTGCGAACATAGCCATACTTACTCTATACGGTACAAAATAATCGCGCGAAAATAAATCGCACCGCTTCGCGATGAATTTGCATCAAATCACAGATTTTTTCTCGCGCGATTTTTTTAAGGCCAGTGCGGATACTCCTATAATACTCAATGTGTTACGGAATTACGGGAAAAAAATCGTGCTGTGAAAAATCGCTGTGCGGACAGGCTCTAAGCAAAGCATCATTCAGCAAGCTGTTCACAGAATACATGAAGAAGCTGTTAATGTCAGCTACTTTCAGCAGTATTTATAGGTTATCTATGTAAATTGTAATTGTTCATAAAAAACAATTTATTGTTGAAAAAGGCCAGTGTACTGGATTTTATAGTACATATAATATATACTTTAAAATGCTTTCCTCTAACAATTTGGTTAAAAAAGTGTTCCCGAATCTTATCCAAACTGCTGGTGCTCACCGGAAACCCAGATGGTTACCAGTTGCGAAAAGCAAAATTTATCGTATACCAAAGCGCCCTGAAATCACAGAAGAGGAACGTTTAGAGCTTTTAAGAATAAATAATAATTACAAAACACAAATGCGGGCTATCAGAAGGTTTTACTACCAAGATATGATTAAAGAACAGTCATCCCGAGAGAGTGCTACTTCAGAGATGTCTCAACGTCTAGAAGCCGAAGAATGGACGCGCTGTATCGAAATCAATGAGAAATGGAATGCTCAAGTGGCCTTAGAGCGTGACGAGAGAAGGAAGAAAGAAATTGCCGCGCTGGAAGAGTATGCTTTAGCGCGCATGGAGAAGAAAGACATCCTTCTTCGTGAGAAAATCGAAAAGGCTTCTGCTGAAATAAGACGAGAAAAGGTAACTATAATTTTTTTGCTTTGTAAAATTCTCACATTTAAGTATATTTTCTATACATTGGGTTTTAAAAATAAAATATGGAATTATGTTACAGCCTTCTATAGCCAATTTGGTCTTAAGTCTAGCAATTAAATTTATCTATTACTTTACCAGTAACTAATTGTCTTATATCTAAAATTATAAGGTAAATATTGAAAAGCCGTTTTGCTTCAGATGATTTTCCGAGTTACAATGTTCTTAAGCTATTTCAATAAATTCCTTTATTGACCTATATAAAACTATTTGTGAAATAACAATTTATTAATCAAAATTCAAATAGTTGTCAATATTTATTTTACACTTAATATTCAGAAACATGACCTTCATTTATTGCTGTACAAATCTTCATAGTGTAAAATTTAATACAAGTTATCTGCTTGAATATCTATTGTTATAACACTCTTGTCTGCAGTCTTCAGGTTTTTTCCATTCAGAGCTATAAGACGATGATACACAGGGCCAATGAAGGCCAATGTTTGTTCGATGGTAATACATCACATGGTAGTAACATAAAAGTCATTCCAAAGCTTAAGATATCCACTTTTACTGGTTCAAATTACAAATAAGACAAGAGTAACAATAACATTAAGCCCTATGCAACATCTTACATTATTAGTACATCAAGACACATGCCAATTTGATGGTACAAAAGATGAGTTTTTAAAGCCCGATTGTTCAATTTTTTTTCTTGCACGAGTTCAGCAAACAAGTTGACAGCCCACTTGCTGGGAAGTGGTTACCATCACCTATAGACATTTGTAACACCAGAGACTACAAATGCACTCCTACTCTCTTAAAGGAGATTCAAACCTGGTCACTAATGCCAGAACACAACTCAAGGGTTGTTATGGTGGCATACTCTGGACGAGAGGTGGTAGCCATCCAGTCGAGCAAATGCCCTATCACCTGGCTGTGGGTTGTTTTGTCGCCTCTTATAACAGGCCACCCTGCTGCAGGAAATTGTATTCTTTCTCCATTCCTCCACCCATTTGGCCATATTCATAGCCTTCAAAGAGAGACCTTAACCATTGTTAAAGTTAATGCTTGTACATTTCAGGCGTTAAGTTCCACCTTCATAACCCCAGAGACACTGGATACAGCTATAGACCATGCAATTGCCAACCCAACAGACTACAACTTTGCAATTGACCTCAAAGGCAATGTTTACAAAGGCAGAGATACGCTAGCAACACCACCCACAGAACAAAAAGCTACTGCAACAAATTGAGAACTGGGGTTATTTATTAGTTAGTTCTAAATAAAATTAAGCCTATATTATTAATTAAAATGATGTTTTCAAATCTTTTACTTTAATTTGAACCTGATTAGACATTACCCCGAATAATAAATCATAAGAAAAGTGTCTGGTGTTGTCAAAAAAATAAAAATATAATGATTCTCTAGACATGAAGTATAATTTGTCAGAACAACTTCAAACTGCTCCTGGGAAAAATATATCACACATTTTATTACATTAAATTTGCTATCAATCTGAAAAAAAAACATATTGGAATTCGATTTTTTTAAATCTCAGAAAAATCGTCACGGGATTCCCAGGATAAAAAGTTTCGCAGAGTTTAAGTCTAAAATCTGGCTGTCGATCAGCGAAAACCATAAATGAAAATACTGCTTTGGAATGAAAACATTAGGACATTAGTAAAGATAGGTTTAAAATAAAAATAGATTTAGGAGTAATCATTTATTCCATCATGACTCAATATTTACAAAAATAATAAAAATATAGTATTCATGTCAAGGAAAAGAATACCAGGAATGATAATTTCCCTATAAAAATACGTAACTCTGATAAGCTTCTAAGCCTAAATAACTAGATGACGTCACTCATTGTTTTCTCGCTTCTTAATGGTATTTAAAATATATACTTTATACACCGAATCAGTCAGTTGGAAAAATAGTAAGAATTCATTTTTTTTTAATATCGTCGTGAGCCATTCCCACTTCCCAGTCCACTGCTGGACGTAGGCCTCCCAAAATTGGCGCCCCTCATCCCTGACCTCTGCCTTCCTCATCCACCACCTCCTCATTCCTTTGGGCTGGAGAGCATCCGACACTACGTTTACCAAGATCCAGTCTCCACTCCAGGACTCGTCTGCTCCATCGGTCCTGCGGCAGACGTGACCGGCCTACTGCCACTTCCAACTTGCTAACTGTGCCAGCTATGTCAGTTACCTTGGTTCTCTTACCGATATCCTCATTTCTAATTTTATACATAAGAGAAACACCCAACATAGCTCGCTCCATAGCCCATTGAACGACTTTGAAATTGTTTTACTTGCGTTTATTAATAATAAAACGTCAAATCAAGAGAGAGGAGGAGGAAAATTCTCAAAAAATGTTATTTTTAATACATGTTAGCAGTGTAAATCTTCGCTATTTCTTCAAATAATTTTCTTTCTTTAGGATCATAATCCAGTCTAGTCATGTAGTTAGGATCTTTTCAGAGTTACGTTTTTCGCCGGATAAATTTCATATCTAATATTATTTTCCAATATCTACAAATAGAATAGGTTGTTTTTAACTTTATAGACCACAAATTCTATTTTTGTCACCAGTATATACATCATGCCGATATTAGACGAATCAGCTTGAACGAAAGGCACAGAACTAAAAGGACACAACGACAAAACCATAAATAAATAGTCTAATACCGGCTTTACTATTCATTTGCCTTGCTGCTGGTTAGAGTTTGATATACAACTCCTTACAGGCATGTTACACCTATCTCATATAAATTTTTTGGGTAAAATACCAAATCTGGTCACTATAGTTACCAGAGACCAAAAATCGACATTGCTTATTTAGACTAATATAGCCTTTAAATAACGAATATTACAAAATTGCTCTTTAGGTGTTTTCAATTTTAGTGTTTTTTTTTCGTATTTAGTTACGGAAATAATATTGTTGTCAGTTGGTAACCCTGCGCATCAAGTTATCGTAGACACACGGTACTTTGACAGTAGAAACCTGTCATTAGTCAGTGTTAGAATTATTACAATTTAACTGTCAAATCAATTACTGTGACACTGGCAAAATGAATGCTCATTGCGTTGGAGCCATAATCCTCCAAAGAAGAAGAAGAACTACGTACAGAGATCTTTGAACATAGTTTCCCAGTGGGGTAACAAGTTCAGTTTATTTTCAAGCGGTCCAAGAGCCACAATATTCGCCGACCGGGACGACTCGTCCACGCCTACGCTGACAGCCTCTTGGTAGAAAGACGCCTTGGTACCCATGCTCACCTAGACATTAAAATTAAAAAAATATTTATTACATTGATATATTCATACATACATAACTTCACGCCAGGTCCCTTGCGGGGTAGGCACGAACAACAGAGCGGCATTCAGGCTTATTCTTATACACCTCACTTGCTTCTTTGACATTCATAGCTCTTGTCATGCACGCTCGTCTGCTCTTAAGGCTCCTATTATATTGATAAAATTACATAGCAGCTCGTTCCAGCCTCTTATATTCAAATTCAAAAGTTTTTATCCAAAATAAGTTCCAATGGAGAACACTTTGAAGGTAGGTTAAAATGTAATTTTACTTCCTAGTCTATGTACACCGCTTCGCAACGTGTTATTGCTGTTAAGGAGAAGAAGCGGCAAGAAGCTCCCCAGCAACACGTCTAGCTAAAAATTGTTTTTCTTTATATTTCTCATTCTATTTATAGAAGAATTTAGAAGTATGTTACAGAATTAATTTTGAAGAATTAATGGAGTTGTAGCAAACAGTACTATAAGGACATCTTCATATAGACACTATATATTATTTTGTAGATATGTATATTAAGTATATATCTATTTAATATATAAAATTTCAGCATATAAATATAATTTATGTATTTATGATTAAAAAGTAAGTACTTTATACTATATATACACATATATATATATATATATATATATATATATATATATATATATATATATATATATATATATATATTTTGCAGGTTTAGTGGGCGTTATCAGGATAAAATGCGAGCATAAAACACAAGGTCAACGGTTAATACACTTTTAATTTAGATTTAAAAGACATTTTAACATAGTTTAGACTGAGCAGCGGGTTCAGGGCACCCCCGCTCATACTTCTTAACTTAACACTTTCTTTAAAATACTCCATGGTCCAACTCGACCTATTGCCATCAACCAAATGTGTCACAAAAACTCCTCAGTCTACCGAAGTAGATACTACCAAAGTATAGAGGGCGTCCTTGACCCCGCTCCGCCATATGCTCTGCTCTGATTGGTCGTTTATTAAATTACAATATTCATAACTTTTATTAGGTTAGAACGATCTTTAAGTTATAGAAACATTTAACAAATCTAATTAAATTAAATTAAGAATTTTAGAAGTAATTAAAATGTTAACAAATGATATTGTGCGTTATAATACATCCAATTATAACTTCCCTCCGACATATATATATATATATATATATATATATATATATATATATATATATATATATATATATATATATATATATATATATATATATATGTTACATATACCATCGCCATTATAATCACGATTCATTCCTGGGGTTGCCTGGAGGAGACTGCTTTTTAGCGATAAGACCGCCCTTTGTACATAACTAGATATAATTTTAGTCTAAGATCATTTTTGTATGGGTGTATAATAAAGTGTTATCTATCTAGACAGACAGGCGAGTAGACATAAAAAAAACAATACTTCAATATTTGCCATAATGATATGGCAGCTATGAATGTCAAAGAAGCAAGTGAGGTGTGTAAGAATAAGCCTGAATGGCGCTCTGTTGTTCGTGCCTACCCCGCAAGGGACCTGGCGTGAAGTTATGCATGTATGTATATGGCAGCCTACAGACATACTCACTTCAAACAAGGTATCACCAAGGGCGAGCGTGACCTTCCCCGAGCGATGAACCCGCAGTTTACCAATTCGGCCCTCCTCTAGATCTGCTAAACGACATCTGTTATCAACCTAGAAAAGAGTAAAATAAGCCTTTTAAAAAGGCTTTCTAAATACAAGCTTTTGAGATCTTGGATATCATGTAGCGGCAGAGTGCTAGCCAAGACAAGGAAAACGAGCCCAAACACGACGGGTCTATCTTGTTTAGTACAGGAGTTCCTATGGCCACCTTCCAACTCCATATCAGATCAGCTCCACATTATACATATGCGTGCAAAATTTCAACTCAATTGGAAACCGGGAAGTTGATCAAATCAACTTGCAAGATTCCACCCGAACTTACATACATACATAGGTACATCCATCGCAAGCTAAATAAAAGCTTGTAATAAAATGACTATAGCTTTTTCCAAATTATTTATGGTCAGCAAAGTCACGTCATTTTATTTATGGACTTAAAATATGTTCACACATCCTCTATCACACAACAAAACATACTACTTAATACAGTGTAAACTCCATGTAACGTCACTCGATTTAACGACAAACTCCCTTAGGCGTCGAAATCACTCGGCTTTGGTCGGTTTAGCTTGTCTTCCATACACTATACTAGGGAGGGTCAAAAAATCATTCCTTTTTACAAGTGACACGGAAAATGGGTTGCTAGACACCTTAGAAATATATCACCACTCTCAATTTTAATAGAAAGATCCGAGGTGTCGCAGATTTTTGTCTAAGTCCAATTGAAAAAAAAAATGATTAATTGACTGTACAGAAAAATGTTCTCAGAGAATTTTGTAGGTAATTTAATGCTCTTCAAAAAAGATCTCTTATATTTTTTCCGTAAAGCTCGCCATTTGTATGACATTGAAGATTTAAGTTTGATTATTTTAAGACAAATTTCATTTTTGTTTATTGAATTTTATAACTCGACAATAAATGACTATTATAAAATGCGCAATACAATTTTTTGTAGGAAATTAACTGCACTATATAGAGTCCGTGACCATTCCCTTTGTGAGTGCGGCTTCGACGAGGGCACTTTGGAGCACATCTTTTTTCACTGACAAACAATTATCATTCCACTCTACAATATTTTACCAGGAGATTTCCCTCGCCCTGTCAACATAAATTTCCTTTTAGCACTGGCCAATAAAAAATCTGTTCTCTGTCTAATCTGTTATTATGTAAGTTTATAACATTAAATAACATGTATTTATAAGGTAGTTAGATTAACTCTGTTCATGTTGTGTTGTCCCTAGGTTCACAGAAGTTACGACTGGAAAGAAAACCGACCAAATTTTTTTTCGAGCTGTTATTGCCAATAACCCACACCTGACATTCTCTGTTACTGTGACATTGGCCGAATCAGCGCCAGTAGCACTATAAAAATGGTAAAGATATTCATCATCAAAGATTTGATGTTGATTATTTTCAGACAAATTTAATTTTTGTTTACCATGTGATAAGAATCATAGCTTTAGACGCACAAAGCCGCGTCGGATGCGTTACTCTCTGATATAACTAACACCTTAAACTTACCGGTTTTTGAGGCGCACCTTCGCCAGAAGATGTGGAAGGCTGATCGCTGGCAACATTCTTCCGTTTGGGTACGTCATCTTCGACGCTGCCACCGCGGCCCGGCAGCGTATCTGGTAACTATATTTAGTTTGCTAATATCAAATTTAATTAATTTCAAAGAAGTCGGGTTAAGTTTATAAAGGTGTTATACATAGTTCAGCGTATTCGGTGTTTCGGCATGCATGAACTTTCATTTTTAACTTTTAGTGTCCTAGGTATTTTTTATGGCTACCCGCATACACAAAAATATTATTGCCAATGCTAGGTTGCAATAATATTGATTTAATCGCGCTATACACTAAGCAATACAATACTGTCCGCGAATGAACAATAAGTAAATTATTACCAATAATACTGTGTAATATTTTTTAAAGTTTTCGCGACTTGTATATATAATAAAACTACGTTTTAACGGTTTTAAGCGCGGTAATTTATTATGTTTTGGTTTGTTCGACGTTTCGGCCGCTTTTCAGTGGCCGTGGTCACACGTGGACGACAAAGATGACATTTGTCCAACAAGTATTGTTAAAGTTTTATTTAGCCTACCGCCAACTTGTTCATTTTAATTATTTAGTTTTAATTTTGTTTATGGTTATTATTTACTCTATGGGAGCCTAATCTAATTTACCACCGCTTCACAACATGTTATGGATTGAAGAGAAGAGGCGGCGCAAGAAACTCTTAATAAATTATCGCGCTTAGTACCGTTAAAACGTAGTTTTATTATAATAATATTGTGTGTCGCTGGTATCGCCTATTATCAACAAAACCATTCTTTATTCTTTCTTACTTTTTCATGTATATAAAAATGAATGTTTGATATGATTCTTTTATAGAATCGTAAACTATAATCATGTGATGATGTTTAGAAAAGTTGTTGTCCACAATTGGACCCGGTAGGTGGCGCTGCTGTTAGCATATCAATTGAAGTTTTTCCGGACAGGACGATATCTGCCGGGACAGCTAGTCTGGAAATAATTTACTTATTGTTAATAATATTGTTTGTTTGTGAGCAATATTGTATTGCTTAGTGTACGGTATGATGATATTGTTCAATATTATTGCAACCAAATAGCATTGGTAATAATATTGTATGTGTGCGCAGGTAGTCTAATATTGTGTATGGGGAACATGGAAATGCATGTATGGTAGCTTATAATAATAATTATTTTTTATAAAACTTATAATATAGCGAACATTAAATCTTCGTATGGTAACTTAGCACTATAATCTGGTTAACTGCCCCAAGCGATTAGGAATCCATAACAAACCATGTAAATAAGAATTCAAATACTTACTTGCAACAATATTAATGTTGGCTTATCGGTCTTTAGGAGATTGACCACATCTGTGTCTTCTAAAGTTTCCTTCTTGACGTCTACCGCTGGTTTTTGTTCAACATCCGGTCTTACTGCAGATAAACAATAATGTGAATGGTCATTGTTTTTTTTAAAGTATATATATAATTATAAAAAGTTCATGTTGTAATCTCATCAGTCTCATTTAATAAATATCTTCTATTGATTATGAGAACACGTACAATATTATAGTGTGAAATATGGTCAACATTCCTAAATCTAAAGAAGTAAAAGAGGAATGAAAGAAAAAGGTAAGTCCAAATCAGTGCATCCAAGCCATCATGACATACGGCACCGAGACATGGACACGACATGTATAAAGTATCTCCCAAGCCCAGTAGATCTGTTTTGATAAAATTGAGTAAAGAAATAAACATATTTTTCAACACACTTGCTCATAAAGTGGCTCTATGGTCACCGCAATTAGGCACAGAATGACACCCATAATCAAACTGTGACTAAAAAAAATTATAACTCACTAGTGAGTTATAGATTTTTTTTTAATTTTATTGGTTGAGTTGCGTTGAGTTGAGTTCTTAAAAAAGTTTTTATTCAAAATAAAAGATCGTGTTCTATAGAACAAATAAATTAATGTTCCTATTGCTTGCTGATTTCATGCAAATTCTTATTTAAATAGATAATTTTAACTCGTACGTGTTTAATAAATAAAACTTTCACTCATATATAACTTTTTTTTTTCTCTGTAATTTTTATTGAGAACTTTAAATTCCCCATTTTGTACGTGGCAGAATAGGCGCAAACCCTATGCGCGGAAAATAAAAAAAAAACCTCATCCCTTTAGTCTGTGGCCGATCGCAATGCGCGCGCATAGGAAAACTGTTATCTACTAAATAAAATGAGTTTTTGTTGTTATTTTATTCACAAGTGTGTTGAAAAACGTCGTATGATACACGTGTGTATTGATGATTACCGTCCTCGGCTCTCTTAAGACCCTCGCCTACGGCTCGCGTCTCAATGGCGCCTCGGCGGTAATCATCAATGTTACACACTAGTACCAGTACTATTATATTTATTAAAGCCACATCTTAGTTTACAATATAGTTTCTTCATTCTCTTAAGCCTATCTGTAGCACAGCTGAACTGTAGGTAATCAGCTAGTGCCAGTCAACGGAGTTCTTGTGACAACTCAAAAGGCCACATTTGACTACACAGTTCACATTTCTCACAAAACACAAAATGACTACTCAAAAACTATCAATATCCTTTTTCGATTTCCTTCCATTTTTAGAAAATAAAACTGGACAGAACTTGTGCAACAATATTTCCTTTCAGTTCCTGCCAAAAACTCCCAAGGGATGCAAATCTGCAGCAGCCTACCGATTTGAAATCGGTGCGGAAATAATTCTGTGATACAAATCCATAAGTTAATACTAGACTACTACGAAAAAATAATCACGCGACTTTTTGAAGTGAAACTTCTTAAGAATCGTTTTGATTTGAAAGTCGATGAAATGAAAAAGCGACACTAAAAGGAGATAAACAGATAAATATATAGGCCTAAGCCTGCGAGAGAATGAGACACGTGAGATTCGTCTCACCACCATCCTAGTCAGTTAGCATCGTGGGCTTTTTTTACATACATACATAACTTCACGCCAGGTCCCTTGCGGGGTAGGCACGAACAACAGAGCGCCATACAGGTTTATTCTTACACACCTCACTTGCTTCTTTGACATTCATATAATCGGGCTTTTTTTATGTAGGGAAAATCTATCATAGGTTGTATGGGCTTTTGATAAGTCATGTCAGAGGTTACACAATTTTATTTTGGTTATGTTGTCCATTTTACACTTACTTCGCGGCATAGAACTAACAATAACCCCGCAGAATTTTATTCACAGCGAAAATTTTGCGGGTAAAAATATTAATTCCGTAATGGCCGTGCTTCTTTGGAAATCCATATTTTATCAATTTTGTGGGAACAAACACTAAAATATTTGTAGTATGTGCATTGCTTTACACAAAATGATATTAAAATAGTATGTTCGTTTTTGTTTCTTGTGTCTTTATCCAAGACACTACCAATATGAATATTAGAAAAAAGTTCCTTGTTTTGTCTCTGTTTGTAACTAATTAGTATGGAATTGAAGTTTTAATGAGAGAAGACTTACTTGGACAATCTGGTTCTTCATTGGGCTCCTGCTTCACGATCACTTCTTCCTTTATTTTTGGACTTGGTTTTGCTTGACTCTTTAACCAGCCTATGAATATCATAGATGAAGGATAAGTCGTTAAACCTTACAAAAATAGTGCCCAAATTGTGATCACATATTCCTACCCAACATTCATACTCCCATACACAGTTAAGAAATGCAAAAGCTGTCTGTCTGTTAGTTTCACTGAAAAAAACATCATGTTTATCATGAAGCAATCAATGTTTCACATAACGCTTTTTCGCTACTGCCACACTTTCACTGTCAAGCTGACATCAGTGGTAGGGCGACAGAATGACAGAGTAGACCAGAACTTTTGCAGAATAGCAGCACGGCGATGGCTTGTCGATGGTGTCATCTAAATGAGCACTGATTTACACTACATTATATTTATGTGCATAGATTTTTAACGTTTATTTTTTGGTATAAATAATGATGTTTTACCTCCATCATCCATAGGCAATTTGATGGGTGCATCCTTCTCCACAACATCTTTAAAGTCCATACTGTCATCTTCAATATGGCTGCCATTTCCAAATGCGGATCTTATTTTTTGCTCCTCAAGTTCTTTGTCTATCTATTGCAAATAAAAAATTATTTTTAGACACCCTTTATACAAAACTCAATATTGTAGCTGTGAGCAAACCTCGACTGAGAGCTCATTCCAAATCCCCAATGAACGCAAGAGAAAGGTTCTACAGAACCTTTGTGTACATGATCAAAGCGGCTTGAAGAAGTGGGGATGAACTCCCAACCTATGACAAGCAATGGGATGGTAGAAAGAGAACAAAGTCACCATTCTAAAACTCCTCGGAACACAGTCCCCCATTACAGTTGGTAGAATACACAGAGAGATGCGAAGTCTCCTCTAAAGCTAAACATATCTACAACGTCTGGAGAGTATGGGATCATCAACAACTTAATCTTACCTTTACAAAATCCTTAACTCTGATAGTGGGTTTCTGCAGTGTGGGAGCTGAATCAGTGTCTCTGCCATATGATGTCCTGCTATAATGCCTGTCTGCATTGCCTAAACCTGAAAAGGAACATTAACTATAAGATTTTATATATATATTCCTATTTCTGCAATCACAACTATTATGAAGAAATAAAAAATAACAAGGAGTCTATCATCCATCTGCCTCCGTAAAGTCCTTGAGTACTTTGGACACATAGCCTCAAAACAGGATGACAATCTAAAAAAACTAATCATCCCTGGCAAAATAGAAGGAAAAGGATCCTGAGGACGTAATCCAACGCTTTGTTTCAACCAGATCCATACCACACTCGACATCTCGATATATGATACACTGCATATTGTCTCAGATGGCAAAAGGTGACTCTCAGGAATGAGGCACACGACTCTATAGGGAGGATTTCTTCAGAAATGCAGGCTGACAATTATATTAAGTATCATAAATAGCCAAGGTGGCGAAGTTGTAGTCCATCAGTGGGGGATCACCATATCTCTTATTATTTCCATATTTGAGTAGTTACAACAAATCAGTCAATGATGCTAAGACACTATTGAATTCTGTTTTCAAATTTTTGTTGTTGTTAAATTCCATTTGAAAAAGTTAAAAAAACAAGCAGTGTCTTACTACTACTTACTACTGATGGACTTCTCACCCTTGACTACATGTAAATGAAGTAACTTCATGCATACGAGAAAGCTTGTTGGAGAAAACTTATAGCAGTGTCAATATATGTAGTGTGGTGGTAGTGAAATTTTCTAACTCAAGTTAATCCTCAGACTTAAAGGGTAAATTATAAACACTCCAGAAGAAATGACAAACATGAAGGCTGATTTGTAGATACTGGGCTAGGATGAACAAACCCCTTTGGAATGAGTCACAGAATAAAAGTAAGTATGTTATAAGTAGGGTTGTTGTGAGACTTGAGTCCCACACAGAGTTGCAGTTTATTAAGCTGTAACTATTTTAGGCGAAAATAATACATTTGTTTGAGCCAGATGCAATTTTATATGTATTTTATAATACAGTGACAGAAGGAATAACAATTAAGTCAAGTCAATATTTGAATACATTTCCAAAAGTCGCCAGTGCTTTAATTATAAGAAATCATAGGTTTAACAGTTGTAATAGAACTTTGCTTCCGCCTCTGTTCCTGCACAAGTTCCGCAAGAAATCATACCTCCACATCCATGTAATTTTTGCGGAGTCATAATGGAGGTTTATTTACTAAGCCGTCAGGCTGCCCGCGGCAAATGTACGATAATCAAGAGCCTGCAAACGTCATTTGTCAAATGAATGATAGCGACAGGAATCAACCTGTTGAATTGCTTGGACACATTAAAGGTAGTACCATACGTATTTGATTTAAAATAAACATTTTGTACTATTGATAGTTTTAATAAACCAAACTACTATTTTTTCTACATCCACTTTTACTTCCGCCTCCGTTAACCTCCAATCCGCGGAGGTGAAACCCGTCGCCATTCGCCTCCGCCTCCAATAAGAAGGCCTCCGTTACAACCCTAGTTATAAGGGTGTTTGGGACTAGCACTGTTTGACTGTGTAATGTGGTATCACAAATAGGTATCGGACTATGCCTCCTAGGCTGTCATCAAGAGACCGCTAAGATAGTAGTGTATAAGAGTGGATTCACACACATTATTTATCTCAAACCATAAATATTTTATTTTTAAGTTGTTGAAATGCATGAAATGTTGCATTGTGTATTTAAAATTACTCCTTACATTTTGTCTGAAAAACTTGAGAGTATGCATATGTTACCTTCAGAGAAAACACCAGTAGATTTGATGACTGCAGGTCCATTAGAAAATTTATTTTTATCTTTCTTTTTATTTCTATCCCTTCTGTTTTTGTCATCTCTTGTCTGATCTCTGCTATTTGTTGTAGAAGGTCTGATAAAGTGAAAGAAGATCTAAATTAATTTTCTTTAAAGACAAATATTTAAAAAGCTAATGTTCACTTAGTTTTCTGATATATCATCAGACTATGTAAGCAACATTTTCTTTTGAGAAACCATTTTACTCCTGTTTGATATAAAAGGTTAATCTGTGAGACTTGTAATGATTAAAACATATCATGGATTTGTATAATAATTATAATAGTGATTTTATAAGTGTATGTTATCTTGCATCATGTAAGTTTAAAATGTTGCAGAACTCTAAGATCAGGTAAATAGAACGCCTGATATCCAGCTATGTTTATCTTTAGATAGGTATAGTAGACTGTAAATGTAGTAGGCTCAAAACTTGCATTTGGCTTACCCTTTGTTTTTATTCCTAGCCACGTTCAAATTAGGTGTGAATACTTTTTTATTAGGCTTCAAACCTCCGAGCGTAAGTTCTCGTGGAGGTTTTAATGAGGCCAGTCTTTGGAGAGGTGCAGTGCCGTTTATCTTATTTGCATTGTCTTCAGACATTTTCGTGCGATGAATTCCAACAGTGAAAAGAAGAAATTAGTAATACGTCTCGTAAAATTCGGTGTTTACTTTTATTTTGATTTGACGAGGAAGTGGTCTGCCGGGTGAGGTGTGGTGAGGGGTGAAAAATTCCAGCCTTCCAGGAAATGTCAATAGGTTTGAAAGAAACGTCAAACTATGGAGAATATTTTTGTTGTAAATTCGCCACAAATGTAGGCAAAGGCGTTCAATTCAGAAAGTTTTGACAACGAAGTTCCTGTTGCAACGTAAAACAAAGCATTTAAATATTTAGTAAAAAAAATAGCGTACCTTATTAAATTAAAACAAATAAATTATTTTGTTTTAAAGAATTACCAGTATGTAGAGCCGCATTCACTATTCTGCGTAGCTGTCAGTCGTCGCAAGACTAAATGCTGAATGTTGCTGCAACCCTAATTGCATCCTGTAACGTCGAGCAAATTAATTAAAATTATGTCTTTTGAGTCCTGCAAAAATTCACTGCGGGATAGTGAATAGAACTCTTAATAAAACTTCAGCCTTCAATATTCCGCAAAAAAATCTGAACTGTCATTGTGCATTTATGGTTAAAAGTCAACGTCAAATCAAAACATTAAAATTTGAAATGAAACGGCTATTTTACTTTAAAAATTCAATTTAATTTACGAATTCGCGATCAGGAAAGAATTGAAGATAAGTTTGAACTTTGAGTTTTATTCCGAACCCTTTGGAAGATTCTTGGTTGATTTTAAACGTAGCATAATCATGGCTGAATCACTATTTGATATCTTCGGTGAACGTCTGAAAAAATCTGCGATGAATGTTGCGCGCCAACCTATTAGTAACATAGGTAAGAAATGCTTCATATCAACTTCTATTTAACTTTTAATTGTTAGATAATTTAATTTATAGTTTAGTTTTATTACCTTACTAACGTACTATTTTGTCATATAAAATTATATCACTTTCATTCTCCATGTAAAGTTTTATAATTAACACAATTACTGTTTGTTTGTTTTGTTGTTACAGAAGCACATCAGACAAAGTTTGAACTTTAACTACTTCAATTTTTTTACTGTTGCTCAGCATCTTGTTTCTATGGTCTCACAATTTTTTATTGCCACATTAAACTTGTAATTTCCTCCAACAATCACATAAATTTAGCAGCCAAAGAACTTTTCATTGCTTACCCTGCTGTTTTAGTGTTCTGTATTACAACAATCGTCATTGTTACTATTACATAACAAAAGTTTTGTTTATAATTCTACTGTGTGTATTTGCATATCAGACTAGGATATGCCTGTGACTTCATCCATCCTTGACTTGAAATTCCCGGGACACAAAACACCATCGTTATTGAAAAAGAATGTAAGCTATGTGATAAACTGTCAGAATAAGCTAATTTTTATGTACTTGAATGACTTCCAAACACTCCCAGGAAAATTCCTGATGGATTCCATGGATAATAAAATCACATTTTCATACATAAAATTACTATCAATTAGTAAAAAAAACCTCATTGAAATTAGTTTTATTTTAAATCTGGACATTCAAAATCATTCCCAGGATAGTAGTAGACTTGATTTTAAGTCTAACATAAACTAGATTAGTGTAAACCGCATCTAAATTAGCCCTGTAGTTTAGCCTATTTCAATTATTAACTTTAAACACCTTCAATGTACAGACAGGCATGTTTAGAATTCAATAATGTTATAAATTTTAAAAAAGTCTGTAAATATAGTGATTCACACAAACATATCTTTTTGTAAATATCCTAATAGTTATTTATGTAATACTATAATGTAAGTTATAGAACTATAGCAATTTGTTTATTGCCAAAACTTTCTCCTGCCCTTTTAACCACATATGCGACCAGATACATTTTCTAAAGATAATTTCTGAATCATGCTAGGATTAATCATACAGTAATTTCCATACAGTTGCTAACTAAATAGAAATTCCTATACAAATATTAATACTTATGTGAACCTACTAAGATTAACACATTCATTTTAGAAAACATGGGCAAAACTGTCTCGTCTGGCCCTATCAAGCCAAACGAGCCTATAAAGAAGGGAAGTGAATCCAAGAAGTCCTTTCTGTCCAACACCGGCAAAGCCTTGCAGAGTACTCCAGTGAGAAAGGCATTCACTCCAAGAGCAGTGAATGTGGGTTCTTTGATTTACACAGATAATGTAGTAGACAGTAATAAAAATGTCACTTTTGAGGAAATGGAATTTACCAAGCCTACTTATAAATATGGTATGTATTGTGTTATTATACACCAAACAATTGACTTCGAAGACGTGGTAACATAATGGCTAGTGCATGTGTCCCAAACTCAGAGCAGGTTCGATCCTGGCTGGAATGCATGCACCACTTAGGCAGTCTTCTGACCTAATGTGCATATTGTTAAAATTACTACATGCTAATAATGATGAAGGAAAACCATTGTGATGCAACCTGCACATCAAGATAGCAGGTGTGCTGGCAGGTATACTGTATGTTCTCCCTATATTGGGAGGCCTCCCAGCAGTGGGATATTTATGGGCTGTTATTATTTTTATTATTATTAAACAATTGGCTTAGATAGCAAATATATGCATGTCCTCTAACATGAAAAAACGATACTAGAAATAACAATTACACAGCAAAAAATGTTGTCAACCAACTGTTATTCACTGCTGGACATAGTCTTCTGTGGAGTTTGCTCACACCCATCCTGGTCCTCCATTGTAGTGTTAGACATCCTCCAGCCCAATAGACTGAAGATCTGTGCAAGGTTGCCGGTAGTGGTTGAATGATAGCGGAAGACCAGGATAGGTGGTGAATAAATATTGTAACACTGAGAAACTCGTACATTACTACATCATACACAGGTCTTTCTTATCTTGTTTTAGTCTTTTTATTTTATACATGTATTTTTACCAATTTTTATGTTAATTTTCTAACTAAACTACCAGTCTAAGAAATTAATACAATGTTTAAACTATATTTTGAGAGACATTTGAGTTTTTTGACATGGTGTTTCAAATGCATATACATAAATACCTTTTGTAATGTTATGTCCTTAAATCATTTTTCTTTGTATTGTATAACATATTTTTAATAATAAAATAATTATTCATACATAAAAAATCTTATATTACTGTCTTTAATATAATAAGACTTCTCCTTTTGCGGTAGGCAGATGTCAGGGATCTCCATTTGAATAAGAGTGTTATATTCTTTTAGCTGTAAAATATATATTTCTAATGTACTAAATAGACTTTCCAAACCTGTAAATCATAGACTGACATTAGCAAGGATTAATATATACATGGTACAGCTTGTAAATATATATATATATAAGCAGAGTTTGTTTTCTTTGTCCGAGGTAAACTTGAAAACTACTAGACCGATCAGCATGAAACCACAACCAAACAAACAGTATTAATCGTAGATGTTTATAGGCTATATATTTTTCCATGTTTTCTCAATTTGTTTGATTGTTTGTCATTCGCCGGGCGAAGCGGGCGGGAACGGCTAGTATTTATATATAGTCATTTTTCTTGCTCCAGACAACTACCATACAGATCTCTTTGACTACCTGCCTGTGCCTGAACCAGAGATAGTGAAGCACCTCTCACCTCCTAACACCCCTCCACCTAACATCAAAAGGTACAGCATGGAGTTTGATTGCTCATATCAGGACGAGTTCTTCACAGGTAAGACAAAAGTCTGTTGTTGTGAAAAGTTGAAAGGAAAAAATGGAACATTCATATATGACAGCTATACTCAACCCGTGGCCGCATTTAGCCCGCTGAGCTTTTGTAAATAGACCCATCTGACATACATACATACATTATAGGTGTACATTTACAACATCTCTGGTATTGCGAAAGACCATAGATGATGGTAACCGGTTTTCCATTAGGTGGGTCGCAATCCTCTTTTATACTATAGAAATAACGAAAAACCTAAATAAATTCATGTTGCGGTCTGCAACACCTTATCTAATGCATCTATGTGGCCCTTTTAAGGAAAAGGTTGAGTATCGCTGATATATGAAATTGACCTGTTTTGACATTTTTAAACTAGTTAATTTAATTTTCATTGTTGTCTAAACAAAAAATAATTATTATTTGGCTAGAAGTTAACGAGCAAAACAGGCCAAGTGAGCTAGCATGTATGCTTTACAAGAGTTTGATTTTAAATCTGACTTTGACAGCTCATTGGCTATTTTAATTTTCCCAATCTGTATATAGAATCAGAATTATAATTTTTGATCAAATATTGGATCAATATAAGTTTTGTTTATGTTTCAGATGATTTCTCAAATGACAGTGTCCCCCTAGAAGACGACCTGGGCTTGCCAGAAATTTACTAAATTACACTAATGACAAAAATATGCAGTGATTTTACACTCTATTTATAGTTAGTTTTAAGTAAGTAGGACATAGATTTCACACTTTTTTACTAGAAAAAATAGACTGAACTAAACAAGCCTTTGGAATCTACATATTATTAAAATGTGGTAAACATTTGGTCTGATTCTTCATACATCAAATGAAAGTAGTCTTATGTATTATAACTTTACTAAATTAAAAATTGAAACAGTGGAACTGTATTATTCATACAATTGTCATTTTTAATTTGTTTATGTTATACCTTATCTTTGGCATAGTTATTTGGTGATTGAAAAATCAGCCTTTTATAGAACTTAAAAGAATGATTAATATAAAAATATTACGAAGATTAAATGTATGGGTCTCAACCAAACATTTACTTTTTGTGTCTATTTGGGCAGCTACTTGCAGATTCATATGAGTTCCATAAAGGTGAAGAATTTACACTATTTTTGTTATTTGGCTACAGAGTCCTAAAAGTATTCGAAGTATACCTGTGAAAAATGGTTGTGACATATATATAGTTAGACATTGTGTAAAGGTCAAGATACACTGTTGCAATCGAAGCTCGTCTCTAGAAATTTACATAGCATATTGAACCTTAACAGTGTTATAAGAGACAGAATGCGTTTTTAGATCGATTTCTCAATCATTTTTACAGTATTTATACACACTTTATTGCGGTGAAAAAAATATATGTCAATCTTGATCATATTTCTGACGTAAACTTTGTACTCGGAACGCATTTGCGATAAATTTTCTCGATAGAAAATAATTGCAAAGTAACCTCTAAACGAGTTATTCAATCTTCGTTTTTGTTATTACTGTTAATCTTACATCGATAAAATAAATAACAGTAACATATCATATTATAACAAATACAATTATAGAGTTTTATTCGGTTACTTAACTTAATTTGGAAGTAATTAATTATTTTATTAAAAATGACTGCAAAAATCCCGCCTGCCGGTCCCAATGTATGGAATTTGTTAGATCGCTTTAGAGCGTCGGCTAATACGGACGCGCTGCTCTTCTCAACGACCGCCATTAAAAAATAATTTTAAATAAACGAAGGAGCAATAATAACAAGAATTTTGAAACGGTCGCGCTATACTTATTTGGCTTATACGGTAGAGGTTTGGTCTAAATCACTAGCTGTGTGGGTTCGAACCCTACTAGTTTCACTTGATCCAGAAGATTTTTTTTATAAGAAAGTTGATAAAATGCTCTTTTTCTCTTCCTAAATAATTTTATAAAATGCCATAAAAATACTTTTCAAAATTTTTGTATTTCATTTCATTTGGACTTTTATGCTATTGACAATAAAATTTTTACCTTATCGGTAACATTAAAATTCTAAAGCGCCATCTATGTTTATCAATAGAAATGACGTAGACACATGGATAGTTAGAAATATGAAGTTTCGTTGTTCAAGTTGAGTGCTCGCTCCATTTTCCTTTTCTAACAATTTTTTTTATTTAGCCCTATTATGTTTTTAACACGCTTTTATTAGCTTCACCTGTATATATGTATGTATGTTTGTAACCTTCCCTTTTGAGCTCGATTTTGTCCTACTTTTAATGATCAGATTTAATTCAAAGTTTGAACACCTGTCAAAGGTCGATGACAATGCAATAATATGGTACCATGGAGCTGATCTGATGATGGAGTCGGAAGGTGGCCATAAGAACTCCTGTACTAAACAAGATAGACCTGTCGTGTTTGGGCTCGTATGTTTATATCGCGTGACAATGCAATAATATGGTACCATGGAGCTGATCTGATGATGGAGTCGGAAGGTGGCTATAGGAACTCCTTTACTAAACAAGATAAACGCGTCGTGTTTGGGCTTGTTTTACTTGTCTTAGTTAGCACTCTGCTGCTACATGATATGCAGAATCTCAAAAGCTTATATTTAAAAATTTAATTTAAAAAACATTAACATTTAAAAAATAACAACTAAAAATGAAAAATAAATAATAGTTTAAAAAAAGGCGCTCTTTAAGATTTTAAAGAAGAAAAAGCGCATTGAATACACCCCACGCTTTTTTTAAGACCCCATACATCAGAAACCAAATTTATTAAATTTTATTTTCTGTTTTTAGTTGGATTTCTTATGAAAGCATGTTTTTTTTTAAACTATTATATATATCTATTATTATTTATTTTATAGTTCTTATCTATACAGATAAATAAAAGTGAAGTGCCCGTTTGAAATCTCAAAATAAAATCTAATAAAATCGGACCAGGAGTTTCCGAAAATGCTATTTATAGAATTTTTGTCTGTCTGTCTGTGTGTCTGGATGTTCCGGCTAATCTCTGACACATGGATCGATTTTGACGTAATTTTCATTGGCAGATAGCTGATGTTATAAGAAGTAACTTAGGCTACGTTTTTAGGGTTCCACGAAAAAAAATCCACAAGTATATTTGTCTCACTGTTTGTTATCCTTTTATGGAAAGACTATTGAGCCGATTTGGCTGAAACTGAGTACATATGTTATGTTAATACCGAGGGTGGCCAAGAACTACTTTTTATCCCGAAAAATGAGATTTCCGAGATGAAAATATATTTAGCCGAACGGGTCTAAATGATCAAACGGCTGAATGGCCCAAATGGTCGAATTGACCGAAATTACTGAAATGGCTGGAATGGCCCAAATGACCGCAATCGCTAAAATGGCCGAAATAGCTGAAATGGCCGAAATGGATGAAGTGGCCCAAATGACCGAAATGGCCCAAATGGCCGAAATGACTAAAATGACTCAAATGGCCGAAACAGCTGAATTGACTGAAAAGGCCGAAATGTGTGAAATGGCTGAAATGGCCCAAATGACCGCAATGTCTGAAATGGCCCAAATAACCGCAATGGCTGAAATGGCCCAAATTACCGAAATGGCTGAAATGGGCGAAATGACTGAAATGGCCCAAATGGCCGAAATAGCTGAATTGACTGTAAAGGCCGAAATGTGTGAAATGGCTGAAATGGCCCAAATGACCGAAATGGCAGAAATGGGCGAAATGTCCGAAATGTCCGAAATTACCTAAATGGCCGAAATGGCCCAAATGGCTGAAATGGCCGAAATGGCCCAAATGGCTGAAATGGTTGAAATGACTGAAATGGCCGTAATGACCGAAATGGCCTAGATGGCCAAAATTACTGAAATGGCCCAAATGGCTGAAATGACCGAAGTGGCTGAAATAGCCAAAATGGCCGAAATGACCAAAATGGCCAAAATAGCCGAAATGGCCGAAATGGCCAAAATGGCCTAAACGGCCCAAATAGCCGAAATGACCGAAATGGCCTAAATTCCCAAAATGACCCAAATGGCTGAACTGACCGAAATGGCTCAAATGGCTGAAATGACCGAAATGGCTGAAATGCCCGAAATGACCGAAATGGCCTAAATGACTGAAATGGCTCAAATGGCTGAAATGACCGAAATGGCTGAAATAGCTAAAATGGCCGAAATGGCCCAAATTGCTGAATTGACCGAAATGGCCGAAATAACCGTAACGGTCTAAATGGCCAAAATGACAGAAATGGCCCAAATCGCTCAAATAACCGAAATGGCTGAAACGGCTGAAATGGCTGAAATGGCCCTAATGACCGAAATAGCTGAAATTGCCCAAATCGCCAATATAGCTGAATTGACTGAAATGGCTAAAATGGCCGAAATGGTTCAAATGGCCCCAATGACCGAAATGGCCAAAATGACTGAAATGGCTGAAATGACCGAAATGGCTGAAATGGCCCAAATGGTCGAAATGACGAATATGGCCGAAATGGCCGAAATTGCCCAAATGGCCGAAATGGCTGAAATGGCTGAAATGGCCCAAATGGTTGAAACGACTGAAATGGCTGAAATGGCCGAAATGGCCTAAATTACTGAAATGGCCCAAATGTCGAAATGGCTGAAATGGCCCAAATGGCTGAAATGACTGCAATGGCTGAAACGGCTGAAATGGCTGAAATGGCCCTAATGACCGAAATAGCTGAAATTGCCCAAATCGCCAATATAGCTGAATTGACTGAAATGGCTAAAATGGCCCAAATGGTTCAAATGGCCCCAATGACCGAAATGGCTAAAATGACTGAAATGGCTGAAATGGCTGAAATGGCCCAAATGGTCGAAATGACGAATATGGCCGAAATGGCCGAAATTGCCCAAATGGCCGAAATGGCTGAAATGGCTGAAATGGCCCAAATGGTTGAAACGACTGAAATGGCTGAAATGGCCGAAATGGCCTAAATTACTGAAATGGCCCAAATGGCTGAAATGACCGAAATGGCCCAAATGCCCTAAATGAACGAAAAGGCTTAAATGGATGAAATGACCGAAATGGCTAAAATGGCTGAAATGACTGAAATGGCTGATATGGCTAATATGGCCCAAATGGTCGAAATGGCTGAAATGGCCCAAATGGCTGAAATGACTGCAATGGCCCAAATGACCGAAATGGCTGAAATGGCCCAAATGGCTGAAATGGCTGGAATGAATGAAATGGCTGTAATAGCTCAAATCGCCGAAATGACCGAAATGGCTGAAATGGCTGAATTGACTGAAATGGTAAATCATAAAAACCTGTTCTCTTTTCTGAGATAACCTTTATATAAATCTATCCCACTATCCGGGTTGAAAAGTATCCCTTGTCCACTGTCATTATTAAAATTACATATATACCGAATTTTAGCCAAATCAGTGTATTAGTTTTTCTGTAAAAGCATAACAAATAGAGAGACAAATACATTTTTATCCGGGAAACTATCCCATTTTTCGAGATAAAAATCATCATAATATATATTCATCCTCGGCATCAAAAATATATAGTTTATTATTATTATTATAAAGTTTTTTTTTTATAAAAAATTTTTATTATTATTATTATCTGTATATCTTTCAAGACCACGGGCCATAAAAATGGCCCGGACTTTTGGAGGGCTTGCGTGGGGCCACGGGGAGGCCGACACGTAAAGGCCTCTTGACAAATTTAATCTAAATGTGGCGTGACACTGACCGGCGATTATCCCTCTCTACACCATACAATAATGCACCCATGGACAAGCCCCGGCCAGTGTAGGACTATTGTGGGAAATGAGAAGAGAAAGTACCGGGCTATTGGGGTGAACTGTTAGTGGTACTAGGGCTCTGGGAATATGGGCATAATCCCCATCCGGTAGTTTTTCCATAAATGCATAACCAATAAAAAGACAAATATATTTTTATCCCGGAAACTATTCCATTTTTCAGGATAAAAAGCATCCTATGTTCAGTTTCGGCACCGAATCAAATCAAATCAAATTTATTTGTTTAAAACATGGTCAAACAGTTGGTATATATGTCACAATGTACACATGTTTTGCTCCCATAGGAGCATACAAATGTTTCTAATAAATTTAATTAAATTATATAATATTAAATGGATCATAATTATGAAATAAAATACTGATAAATGTCAAACAATAATACTAATAATAATAATAGTAGTAATAATAATAATAACATTCATAAGTCAAGGGAATTATTTATGTACAATTGAGGAATTCGTCCACCGAGTAAAACATTCTATTTAAAAGCCATTCCTTTAGTTGATTTTTAAATTTATTAATCCTGAACTCTTTTATGTGCATTGGAATTTTATTATAGACTTTAATGCACATGTTATAGCAGTTTCTGGTAAAGAGGGTTGTTTTTGGTGCCACATTTAAAACCAGTCGTTCACTATTTCTAGTATTGTTTGGATAGAGGTCTTTAGCCGTCGTAAAAATTGTTAAATTGTTTCTGACAAATAAACATATTTCATAAATATACAAACATGGCAGTGGTAAAATTTGTAGATTTTTAAAATGAGGCTTACAAGAATCATAAAATCGGATACCTACAATAGCTCGGATGCATTTTTTTTGAGCTACAAATGCTCTATTTATGTCTGTAAAATATATATATGTATATATATAATGAATTTCAGCCAAATCGGTATAGTAGTTTTTCCATGAAAACGGAACAAACAGAGAGACAGTTACTTTCGCATTTTAAATATTAATAGGGATAATAGGGAAGGAATAATATGAAAAAATTTTAATAATGAAATTATTTAATAAAATTTACCTATCTAAAAAGTTGCTGGAAAAATAAAAATACGTACAGCTTGATGAGGATTCGAACCCTGCACTTCCTAGTTACTATTGAGCATGGTAAGCCGTTGGGCTAAAGACGCTTAGGAAGGTGCGACAAAATATCAATACCCATTACGCATACAAACAGTCTATCTCACTTTAGGACAGTTTGTCTCGCTCTCGTGAGCCTTAAAATGAAATAAATTGAATCAAGTCAATCAAGCGGTGCGCGTCGGTATGATCAATTGCAATATTTCGCCACGCTCGAAGTTTTATTTGGCGCTGTTCCATCGAAGTAAATGTTAGCCGTGCGGGGTTGATTTCATGAAATGCCGATTTGAATTAGGCGTACATAGCCTCTTAATTCCACAAATAAAACGATAATGACGCGAGTCTTTTTTATCTCAATAGAAATGTGCCTTAATACGACTTATGTCAGAATAGTAGAGTATGTAAGGAAGCAATGTATTGACCCCCAATGTCCCCCAAAGGAGAAGGTGACAAAGACAAAAATATGCCTTACATAACGGAATGAATAAGGGTCAATATTTTATGTATATTTTCTAGATATTAGTATGCTTCGGCGCTTATATTCAGTGTGCTTTAGGGGTCCCGTTTTCGCTAAAATGGCTACAGAACCTATGGAGGATAGAGGTAAGGAGAATCGTCTTGTATGGTTGAAAAGTTGAAAAAGTGTCCAATTGTAAGCTGTAAATAACAGTTCAAAAGCTGTTCATAATGGCGCTGATGTAGACAAAGGGTATGCTATTAATGTCGCTGTTGTGGACGAATCGAAGTATGCCGAGTTAAAAAAAATATATATCTTTGGTGACATAGTACACAGTAATTTACTGAATATAATCTCAAAGAATTGTTATGTGAAAACGTTAGTAGTGACTTTGAATAATACGCTTAGTGATTTTGTAATATTTAATATTATAAAATTAAAAACGCTATAATACTATTGTAATAACTTTTGGCGCTTTCTTTAAAATTCAACCTGAAGACAAAGTGGTGCCAACCTAATTTAATGCATTTTGATGGACACTTCTTCATATACAGAGATGGTTCTTCTTACTATTACCCAGAACCATAAATATTATAAAATAATAGTTCAATAAAACTGCATTCGACCGAGTGTACTTTGTCCATGACTTTGTTTGTTTTCAAACTATTAAAAAATAAAATGTTCCCTCTAATAAATACTCAGTTTTTCTGAAAAATAGATAGCCTTAGTATTTGTTTAATAAATATGGAAGTTATGTATCTCATGCATAAAAATGTTATGGATTTACTGTAAAAAAATTAACAACTATAATTCTTATAAAGCTTTCTTATTTTAGTTGTTTTAAAATTCAGAAATGTGTACATTCTGCCTCAAATATAATTTAGGTGAAAGACACAATAAACGATTTTGCTTTAAATTGTCTTTTTTTAGCTTTCTTGTGTAAGTTTTCAATTTTATATCTATCATGGAAAAATTCTTTCACGACTGAACTAACAAGGGTCACATGGGTGCATTCCTTTAGTATCTCACAACGCCCAAAATACTCTTGCCTACCGTTCCACTAGGCGACCGCGGTTGTGGCGAAGTCACTAATGACATTATGATTTTCGCTCACGCGCGCTCACAACGACCCATATCAAGAGGTTTGTCGAATAACCGTTCCATTTGAGATTCCGATTGTGACGCCGCAAGTGGAACGGGAGAAACCGCGGTCGTGAACGTGGTCGTTGTGAGTCTCCAATGGAACATAGCCATAGATTTATTAGATAAGGTGTTGTAGGCCACCCCATAAATTTAGGTATTTTATTGATATAATACAAAAGAGGCTTGCAATCCACCTAATGGAAAGTGGTTACCAGCATCTATGGACTTTTTCAATACCAGAGATGTAACAAATGTAAATGTACATCTATAAGTATGTCAAATGGGTCACTTACAAAAGCTCAGCAGACTGCAGGTTGAATATAGCTGATATAGTGCTATGAAAGAAAATACTTATATTACCTTTAACAATCTTATTTCTTATATCAATCAATATTTACATCAAGATTATATAAATACTTACAAGCTATTAATATTGGTATATACCAGAAGTGACAGACAATTTTTTTTGTTCATGATTTAAAAGCAGTTTAGTATTTTGACATAGAAAAAGAATACTTTTCTTCCATTATTTTGAGTTAAGTCAAGTTAGTATACTCTACTGCCAGTTGGTTGAAAACCATCTTTATTCCCTTGATATTATTTTTCTAATGCCACACTCAGTGTTTAATAATCAGACATTAAACTTAAATAGTGATTTACTTTTATGATTTACAACTATGTTAAATATTTCTTTCCAAGGAATTGCACTTTTTTCTCAAATGCAGGTAGGATTATTGGTGTATCTTCAATGTAAAACGGGTTTAACATCAACTTTATATAAGCTTCATACACATCTGTGAAGAAATTCTTAATACCATCCTCATTGCGAGCTTCATGCACTATTATAAACCTCATCTGTAAAAGAAGAAAAGTGTCTCAACACAATAATATACATGTACCTATTTATTTAATATAATATGTAAGTTATGCATGATTGAGATACTAATAATCATGGAAAGATAAAATAATTTAATTTTGGTAAGTACTTGATAATGAATAAGAGGATGTTTTGCAATATATGTTTATTTAGAAGGGTAGAGGTTTAAAAAGAAAACACCACAATGCTTTTATGGCTGCAGAGGACACAATTACATAGATTAATTACTGCACAGCTTTCTGAAGTCAATATAAGACTAAGTTTGGTTGTGAATTTGCCAAAACTCTTTCTAAACATTGCATGGAAAATATTACTATATTATTATTGATCGGTTATTGCTTTTTTGCCAATTCTAGTGTGGATTTTTTAAGTTTACTATACTCTATTTCAGTGTTTTTCAATCTGTGGGTCACAACCCTTAGGGTAGTTGCACACAAAATGGAAAAGGGAATTTAAATTTATATCACATACTTGGTACTTTCTATGCTTTTTGTAGTGTATATAGGTCCTAATAATGAAGGGTTGGGTTTACATATATGTCCCCGGATGATTTCCTGGATGATTCTAATGGTTAATGTGTTAAGGAATATATTTAAGACTTATTTATAACAACTGAAATTGGTTTCGAGTGGAAAAAATACATATTCAATTAATTATCGAAGTTTGAAATTCACGACAATGATCTGGTAATTTTGTCGCCAAGACGGTTTTTGACGGGATTTATCGAAATAGGAGACTGTATGTATCCGAAAAATTTAAATATGTGGAGTTTTAAACAGTCGGTTAGGTTAGGTTTTGTGCCAGAACCGACTGGTAACCATTCACTATTTATCTTATCTTATATATTAGTGAAAAACAGAAGTGAGATTAGATTGACAAGAACATTATAACTCAGGAACTATACATTTCCTGCACATAGGAATTGCAGAAGGGGTGAGTTTTCCTTCCCCCCCCCCCTCCCCCGCTCATTACTTATGATTCCGGGGACATATATGTAAACCACACCCTTGTGAATATAGGTAACAAAATAGAGAAAAAAACACAGTCTTTTAAACTACAAAATTTTTCTACCTGTAAAGGGGTCGCGAATTCAAAAAGATTGAAAAACACTGCTCTATTTGATATACAAGTAGGCGTAATTACCTGACTAGCGGTTACAAACGCTGAAACATACCACTGGTTAAATTTATCAACAGATTTGAGATAAGTGTTGGTCCCTTTCCACATATGTTCGTCCACTAAGTCTAACGCAGCATGTGCTATGAACTGATTCAAATGTCTGGTATCCTCTTTCTATAAAGAAACACGGCTTATTGTTTCAATTAAGATTTTAAGTGAGCATCAAAAGAAGACAAGATGTTTCATGATACTAACTTTAACCTCTTTTGTAACAGGAATAAAATCCATTTCAAATATGGGATTGTCTGAATGACCTACTATAACGAAGTAATAAGTTCCTGCCATTTTTTATTTAATTAAAATTACAATTTGTTTGCCTTTCTTTGTAAAACAAACAACAAAACTGTAATTGTAATTTTAAATGACATTAATGACACATATATAAAGTACTCTGTCAATGTCTTTGTCAGTCAAAGACATTATCTGTGCCATACAACGTGGTAACGCGGCCGGCGTTTTAGGAACATTCCCAACTGACGGAGATTTGGGACCCATTTACTATTTGTAATTTTGATGTTTTGTAAATTACATGTATATATATAGATATCATTAATATACGTAAATTTAACTGGATAAATTAAATTAAAACTAATTTTTATAAGTAAATAATCTAAAATATCATTGACAAATGAAAAATAATAAGCCATAATTTAAAAAAAGATCTTGTTAGGCAGTCCACCGTAGAGAATTTAACACTACGTTATAGGTTACAGTCCACCGCGCAATGCTGGACCGTGAATAGTATTTTATCCTGCATTGCACTCGTGCGACACCGAACACAAGTCCTTTTTTAAGTCCTGCAAGGTCCACTCACTCCAGAACTGTAGTGCTGGATCATGAATGGGCCCCTTTAAAAAAAGTAGTATTTCACTGTACTTCACAAATTGTCAAAATTTAAATTTGAAAGGGAAGAGTTTTTGGCGGGAACTGAAAGGGGACGTTGTGCTGTGCAATTTTATTTTCTAAAAATGTGTAAAAATACTCTAAAATGAACAATGTTTGTAGGATATTGATAGTTTTTGAGTAATAATTCTGTGTTTTTGTGAGAAATGTGAACTGTATAGTCAAATTTGGCCTTTCGAGTTTTCACAAGAACTCCGTTGAATGGCGTCGGTTGTAGCCTATAATATAACTGCGCTGCTCTAAGAAGATTTAAACATCAGACTTGGCTGTATGGACTAAGATTCCTTTGTCTGCCTTCATGGCGAATTCTACTACTTCTACTTAAATTTGGAAGGTTTTTTTGGCGGGAATTGAAAGGAGACGTTGTGCTGTGCAGTTTTATTTTCTAAAAATGTGTAAAAATACTCTGAAATGAACAATAGTTGTAGGATATTGATAGTTATTGAGTAATAATTATGTGTTTTTGTGAGAAATGTGAACTGTATAGTCAAATTTGGCCTTTCGAGTTTTCACAAGAACTCCGTTGAATGGCGTCGGTTGTAGCCTATAATATAACTGCGCTACTCTAAGAAGATTTAATATATCAGGCTTGGCTGTATGGACTAAGATTCCTTTGCCTGCCTTTGGGGCGAATTCTATACCGACTTAAATTTGAAAATTCAACGGGAAAACGGCGCGCCTTGTTTATGTTTTCCTTTTTGAAGTATTAAAAGAATTTCGCTGCTTTCTAGTTTACAAAAATGTTGCCCTCGAGATATGGCGTAACCCAGGCATCATCATCAATTCGGAAATCGAGGTAATTATTATAACAAATGATTACACATATTATATCATGAAATGTTTGGATACAAAACAAATATAGAAGATTCAAACTTCTATATTTTGAATATGAAAATATATGGAATATGACCGAAACTCTGCAGGAAGCAATACTATAATACGTTTTGTAACATATGCTTAAATACTTTTCAATAGATTTCGGTTATAACGACAATGAAGGAAACACTATAATTCCGTCGCTATATCCGGATGATAGAGATAAAACTATTTATTGCTAGAGAATATCACTAGCTGGGAAATATGTTTATATATCACCTAATGTCTACTTATTTTAATAATACTAACTGGTCCTTAGATTTAACTTTATCAAACTGAACATTTACAAAAAGGGGCATTATTGCAATAGCTGGCCATCTGTGGATGTAAACTAAATAGAAGAAAACTTGATGATGCTATGAATAAACCTTTGTTTGTTTGTTGACTCTGTCCTTATGTGTATACTGGTTGCTATATCTGCAAGAGAATTATAGGTATTTTTTACAAATGTTTCATAAAACCTAGTCACTATACCATACAGCCAAATTATTTTCCTCTAAAGGTAGATTCTGAATTCAAGGGGCTGAAGTGTTATGTTTCTAAAGCCAAAAAGTCATTACAACTGAGTCCAATATAAGTGAAACCTACTGTATTATAACATTTGATTGGCATGGGGATAGGTCTATCGATATGTAAGATTTTGGAAATTATATGTATTTCATGCTTTCAGACTTGAAGGCAAGCCATCACTTTTACCAAAACCCCGTTGTCCAGGCTCAACAGACAGGCTCTCATCTGAGGCGAGAAGACCCAGTGCTGCAGGGAGATCTAGCAGTGCTGATCCACCAAGAGCCACTTTTACCGGAGTCCGTTTGAGCAGAGAAGCATCTTCTACCAAACTACCTATTAATGCAGTAAGTTTCAAGTCTTAATGAAGTGCTCATTTTCTGAGGATACTGCCGTTCTTTAGAAAATTTATCTTTGGTTTTTTTATATTACATGTTAAAAATAAAAAATTTGGTAAGTCCAAAAAATTCTTGAATGTTGATAAAGTTAATGAAATACATGATCTACAAAAAAAAGGAGTTGTTACAAAGTTTTGTGCTGACACCTATGGATATTTTCTTCACACATTTTCATATAACAATTTCTATTATACCATGAGTCACAAAAGGAAACACCACATATAAACTGTTGTACATTAATAGAAGTATGTCCCAACAGAAATATATCCTACTAATATTATAAACATGAAAGTTAGTAAGAATGTGTGAATGTATGTATGTTTGTTACTCTTTCACTCAAAAAATACTGAATGGATTTTGATGAAACTTTATACAATAGTACTATAGCTTCCAAAATACAACAATTTTCCATCACCACATGTGTGAGACCACAGGGCGCAGCTAGTAATATATAACATCCTTATAATTATGACTGACTTATTTTTAGAGATCCCGTTCTCAACAAGGTGACCGATATGGCCAGACTTCCATGACGCCTTTACGATCTGGACCATATGGAAGAGCCACTACTACACCGGTTAGTCACATGATAAATTATGTTTCTTGAATATACTCATAGATGAATAGTGTAGTGTAGGTAATGTGAGGGAGTACCTATAAAAATTTAGGCCCTTTCACATAGTTTCCTTTCAGACATTATTTGAGTTGTGACATTTGACATTAATTATTGATAGATAAAGTACGTAACACTAAAGTGACTCATATTAAGAATGCTAATTTCAATGCTTTAAATCAGTGTTTTTCGACCCCTTTAGTATGAAGAAATATTTCGTGAAAAAATAAAAGAGAGTACTTTTGTGTCCTTGCAATTTGATGAATCTACGGATTTTGCAGACTTTGCTGCTTTTTTTTTTTTTTTACTAGGGGAAATCCATTTGCGCACCCCCCGCCGGGGGAGACTTCGGCGGGGGAGTGTGGGACTCGCCGGCTTAATGGTAGCCGGAATACCCACTAAAACCCCTTGGTGCCACGTGACGCCATGTGCCAGGGTCGCGGGATATGCGTGAGCTTTACTTCCGCGACCCCGGCTGGCGTGGGCCCACCCCTGTTGTTGGGCAGGCCTCTTCGTACTCAATAGAGAGGGGCGCATGCGGGCACACACACGCCCCCTCTTCGGCGGCTTTCAGTGCGGGTGGCGGTCTTATGGCCTCCCCTGGCCGTCACCCGCGCCGCGTGTTCACGGCGGCCGGAGGTTTGCGTTTCTCCGGCGCCGGGACCGGTTACTGCGGCGGGAGAGGAGCACGGCTGCTCGCTCTCTCTCCCGCTCCGCCGCCTCCTTTGCGGACATGACGGCCTCGCAAAAGGAGGCGACGGCGTCCCACTCGGTTTGGCCCCCGACCATGGCTTGAACCACGGCCGGGAGCGACAGGTCTGGTCCAATATTTGCGCCGAGGACACGGCGCTCCTCGTCCCAGGCCGGACACTCCTGCAGAGTATGCAGCACCGTGTCCTCGGCGCTGGCAAGACTTTGCTGCTTTTTTTTTTTTTTTTTTTTTTTTTTACATGGGGAAATGCGTTGCCGCACCGTCAGCCGCGCGGGGGATCATGCGCGGCCGGTGTGTGGGGCTCCCCGACGCCGGTTCAATACGACCGGCTGCCGGTATACCCACTAAAACCCCATGGGAGCCTTCCTTCCGCCTAGCGCCGGGGTCGCGGTACATGCGTGAGCTTAACCCGCAACCCCGGCAGCGGCCGGCCGCCTCGTAAACAGAGGCGGCCTCTCCTGTGTGCGGGCCGGGGGAGATGGTGGTCCCCGGCCCTGAGAGGGACGCGCGGCTACCTCTCGCGCCCTCTCGCGGCATTAGTGCGGGCGGAGGTCAATGTTGATCCCCCAGACCTCGACGCCCGCTGCCGCCGGGAGGGGGAGGCTGCAAGGAATACTCCTGCGCCATCACCCCTCCCTCTCCTTCCTCCTCCCCCCGCCGCCTCGCGCACTCAGCAGCGTCAGCGGCGGGGGGGAGTGTCTTCGCGATGGGGGGGGGAGGGGGAGGCTGCGGAGGATTTCTCCTGCGCCATCACCCCTCCCTCTCCTTTCTCCCCCTCCGCCGCCTCGCGCTCGTAGCAGCGTCAGCGGCGGGGGGGGGCTTCGCGGCGGGGGGAGGGGGAGGCTGCGAAGGATTGCTCCTGCGCCAACACCCCTCCCACCTCTTCTTCCACCCCGCCCCCCCCACCGCCTCGCGCAATCGGCAGCGTCAGCGGCGGGGGGAGCTTCGCGATGGGGGGGAGGGGGAGGCTGCGAAGGATTACTCCTGCGCCAACACCCCTCCCCCCTCTCCTTCCTCCCTTTTTCCCGTCGCCTCGCGCACACAGCAGCGTTGGCAGACGGGGTCGGGGAGGATAGGTCGCCTGTCAGGAGGGCGGTGGTGGGGTGGACATCACCACCGCCGTCCTTGACAGCCAGCGGAGAACACCTCGACGCTGGCGGTCGCATCGGAAAGGAGGGGTATTTGGGGAGGAGGTTTGGTAAGGAAGGGCAGGCATTGGGATTTGGAGGCGGAAAGGTCGGACACCACTATCACGGAGTGAAAAGGGGAATGTGACAGTGGCCGCTCGGGGCCCCGGGGACGCATCCCCTTGTGCCGCTACCTGGACGGGGGGGAGAAGTCCAGGGCGGCACCCCCTGGGGGGAAGACTTTGCTGCTGCCATAGCTTTTCCAACCTTTTTCAACTCCGCTACAGAAGCTTCGCGACCCACATGTTGAAAAACACTGCTTTGAATAAAATGCATTTAGTGTCAGCGTAAATCTTTAACACTAAATTCATTTTAGAAGATGCATCATAAAAATTTTTTTAAACTAACAAAAACCAAAACCATGGCGTTAGGGATATAAAGAGGTTTAACGTTGTTAACTCAAAACAGCTTGTATACTATTTTAATAAATAAATAATTGGCAGACAAACACACAATGTATATCCCCAAATGAAGCAAGTTGCGCTTGCGTTATGGCTAATAATACAACGGACTACTCTGGTGCCGATCCCAAACACCCAGACCATAGTAAATAACAGAGAAAATACGTTTCCGATATTTACATATGATATGCAATAAAAGCATTATATTTTAGCGATAAGACCACACTTTTCTGCTTAATTAGATATCTCTACAATAAAATGTCATTTGTCTATCTACCTATTTATAAGTTGGTGCAACAAAACTAGGATAATTTGAATGTTAATGTATATACTTTCAGAGGACGCCTTCAGAAGATCGTACGAATCGCAGTTGGCAGGCATCCCTCGATAGGGCCTTGGCTTTTGTCACTGTTAAGGACCAAAGGTAATAACTAAAGATAGTAACAATATATTGTTACGAATTTGTGGGGGATTTGTAAGATGTAAATTCGAAAATGTCATTGTAATTATCACAAAATTTATTTAAATTTCACACACATAATACACAGTTCTTACAAATATAGCTGAATACAACAAAACAAAACCTTATCCTTAAAAAAATCGTTATCACATAAATCACGCAAGTTCGTCGTTATAAGATAACGCTCCGTTCGCAGTCAGAACACGATTGGTGCATTTCTCGACTGACCGACCCTCATGCATTTGTAAATTATACACTGCCTCCTAGCAACGTGTCGCTCACTGGTTTTCGAAATCGTTAAATGGTCGGCTTAATGGTTTATGAGAATTACGATTGCATGCATGTAATACCAACAGAGGGAAAAAGGTTTTATGACGTCTTATGGCGGCGTGAACAAAGAGATTAGTGCGAATAATAGATCACTTAAAAAAATCCTGCGTATGCGTGAGCGTCGCCGGGTGTAAGGCGGACTGCGCCGGGCCCCTCTCTTCCCGACGGAACCGGGTGGCCTTAACATATTGTTACACGCCGACAAGAGTATATGTGTCGGGGTGACCAGAGTTGTCGTATGTGTGTGTTCTCTATGCTGCGGTTACTTTTTGCGAGGCAGTAATGTCTCTCAAAGAGGCCGCAGAAAGGGATAGGGAGCGAAGTCCTTCAGCGCGTGCTACGGTCTCTTCTCGAGGTCGCCGGCCTTCAGCTGGCATCCGGAGAGGCAGGTACGCGCATTACTTCCCTCCCTGAGTTAGGTTCCGGAACGAGGGGGCCCTTAGCTACTAGGTAAAGCAAGGGATTTAACAACTACCCCCGTCTCGAAGTGGAGTGTGTTCTCCCAGGGCACACTTCAGGCACTTTATTGCGCTGGATCGACTGTTGCGTAACTATGTTCTATATCTCAGTCTTTCCATCACAAACAAAAGCGCAGGGTCGTAAAGAGAGGAGGGGGTTTTTAGTGGGTATTGAGGTTGCTCGCCCGTGCGGCATCGCTCGGAGTCTCCACACTCCTCTGTGTAGTCCATAGCGGACGGAGCGCAATTAAAGCATACAATTGCTAGCGTTACCGACCCCCGTGTATTCGTGCCGTTTCCTAGTGACGGCCCAGAGAGTGCGTAAATCGGTTAGTCATTTTCCCTCGCCTCAAAAAAAAATGTGTGTTCTCTGATCACATCCACAATTGCGTGCAGTGATGCAAAGCCTCTTCTTACTCTTCGATCCCAGGTTCAAATTGATACGCAGGTTCGTTGCAGATATTATTTATTACAATTACTATACAGTATTATGGAGTACTTTTTATGTTATTTGAGGTAGACAAATTGATACTTTATCCGTGCAGGAACGGAGAAAGAATACAAATTCCTGCGGCCGGGCGGCCTGTCGTAAGAGGCGACAAAACAACCCACAGCCAGGTGGTAGGGCATTTGCCCGACTGGATGGCTACCAACCCTGGTCTAGAGTATGTCGCCATAACAATCCTTAGTTGTGTTCCGGCATTAGTGACCAGGCTCCAGTCTCCTTCAAGAGAGCAGCAGCGAATTAGTAGTACCTTTGGTGTTACAAATGTCCATAGGCGATGGTAACCGCTATCCATCAAGTGGGCGGTCTGCCTGTCTGCTGAACTCCTGCAATAAAAAATAAAAAAAAATCTTTTGAGAATGGCTCTTTGATGTATAATAGGGCTTCAACGGGCAGAGTGACACCGTTGAAGCGTCGCGAGTACGTAGCAGCGTGAAGCCTTGATGCTGAACTTGAAGTGTGTCTCCTGCATGCCGAGGACGCCCTTATATACTGCGTCGCCTGTTGTTGACGACGCAGGTGGCCCATGCCGTTGAGTCATCGCCGTGCAGGACCGCATTTAGCGCAGGGCCGTCTTTAGGTTGTTGCTATGGAGAATGGATTTACATGATTATGATTAAATTGGATAAAAAATAGTGGATGCTTAGTGCACCACCATATATGCACACCTGCAGTTTATTATTATTACCTTTCGGCATTCGGACTTCTTTTGTTTACGTTGTGTTTAAAATTTGTAATTAAAAAAACATCTTATTGTGTATTGTAATCGTTTATGATAGTCATTAACCAGGTGTGATTCTTAGGAACTATTGTTATGCAGTCGAGGAGGATTTGTACAGGATAAAAGAAATGCACGGACGGAGGGAGTCAAACGATAATAGCCAGCAAGCCAGGACGTCTGTACATTCGATAAGCTATATAGTGACGGACTTTGCGCGTGTTATTGAATGCATATGCAGTTTGTACTGGTTGTGTCCAGTTATATTTGTACCGTTAAACGTGTTTGTATAGTTCTAATAAAATCCATAGTAATTCCAATGGCATTTTAATTTGAGTCCTGTAGCCCGTAATAGTATATTAAAGAATTTTCCTACAAAATTACATTCCGACTTGAAACACAAAACCAATCGATGTGTGCGTGAGCGCCTTGTAATTACTTTTGCTGACACCCACACAAACCCAAAATTATGTTGCAAGTAAATAGTCTTTCTACAAAATAGGGAATTGGAGCTTTTAGAGCTCGTCATTCTAAGACTTTCTCTTGAGAACTGACGGGTCTTTTAGTTCCTACTTAAAAGTGCTTCACTTTACAGGTGTTCGGGTTCTTTAAGCGTATTAATCCTATGCTTAACTTAACAATAAAACTTATATACATACTTAAACCAACGCGCACTACCACCGCATTGCATTACACCCACATTTCGCAACCAAACCAAGACACACAAAGAGCCTAAAAAATAATAACCCAGACATAGAAAGGAAAAAACAACACGCATGGCATTAGATAGGATAATATATAAGTATAGACATAAGGCACACACTGCACATGCACTTCCTCACAACACCAAAATGTAACAGATACACTCTACATAAGTATAAATTTAGTATTAAAATTAGAAAAAAGTAAGTTGTTCTTAAGGTGCACACAACACAACATAAAAATCACAAAATTAATGTCACACACAGTAACAAAAATAAACAATAAGCGTGTATGAACTCAAAAAACTTTCATAGTAATTAAGTTGCAAAAAGGGTACCGAACTCGAGTCCGTAGATTTGTTACATACATACATAACTTCACGCCAGGTCCCTTGCGGGGTAGGCACGAACAACAGAGCGCCATTCAGGCTTATTCTTACACACCTCACTTGCTTCATTCACATTCATAGCTCTTGTCATGCACGTTCTTGAAGCTCCTGACAT
Organism: Dendrolimus punctatus; assembly: GCA_012273795.1. Taxonomy (NCBI): domain Eukaryota; kingdom Metazoa; phylum Arthropoda; class Insecta; order Lepidoptera; family Lasiocampidae; genus Dendrolimus; species Dendrolimus punctatus. The sequence goes on along the minus strand of CM022547.1, from coordinate 1,078,208 downwards.
CACCTTCTGCTAATACACGATCAATTTGATCACGGAAGGTGTGTCGTGGTCTTCCACTTTTGCATTGTATATCTGTTTTGTCATTATTTTATCATACATTTTTTCCACATGCCCGAACCACCGGAGCATTCCTTTCCTTACCTTCCACCCCGACACTCTTTCTTACCTCGGTGTTACGAACGTGATCCGCGAGCGTTACTCCGTTATATTGATTTGTTAATAATAAAAAATCGTGTGTGTGTACTTATGTACACGCGTTAGAAGTTATACTTCTTCGGCGTATCAAGATAAAAATCTTTTCAAAAATTTTATCTTTTACCTTATTCTGTTTGTAGAAAAAATGACACTAACAATAGAAAAACTAAAATGTTGACTAAAGCTAACTTCAAGGTGTCAGTTGACTATAGCTAACTTCAAGGTGTCGGTTTTTCGTGACAATGTGCGAACGCATTGTAAAAGTATAACTTGAAATCTAAAATGTTGACTATAGCTAACTTCAAGGTGTCGGTTTTTCGTGAAAATGTGCGCGCGCATCGTAAAAGTATAACTTGAAAACTAAAATGTTGACTATAGCTAACTTCATGGTGTAGGGTTTTTCGTGACGGTGTGCGCACGCATCGTAAAAGTATAACTTGAAAACTAAAATGTTGACTATAGCTAACTTCATGGTGTAGGTTTTTCGTGACGGTGTGCGCGCGCATCGTAAAAATTTCCTCTCCTCGCGCCTAAAGAAGTATAACTTCAAAAGCAAAACGCTACGCTCAGGACAATATCGAACGTGGCGTGGCAGCGGGCCGAGTACGCCCGGGTGCAGGAGGCGCTGGGGGCGCGCGGCGGCCCCGGCGGCGCCCCCCTCGCCCTCATGAAGCCCCTCACCATCGCGCGTTTCGTCGACGTCGCGGGCAGCCTGCTCGCCGCCATCACCGGCGACGTCAGGCTCAACAACGACAACTACGTCACCAAGGTGAGAGCAGGTCGCCTGGAGCACTCAAACAGGCAGAACTCTCACCCGATCACCGTGATACGGGAATAATACAGTTTTAATATTCTACAAATTGTGAAATTGAAAAGAAACATTAGAACTTTCGAATTATGACAAATTTAAAAAATGTGCTTTTTAAATATATATTTTTTAATTATAATAAAACTAAGTTTTAACTGTTTTCAGCGCGGTAATTTATCTGATCTTATTATTCCGACGTTTCACAATACACAATACTCATCGACACTTTGCAGCTTTGTCTTCCGTGATCACGGCTACTGAAAAGTTGCCGAAACGTCGGAATAATAAAAATCAAACAAAATATCGCGATTAACACTGGTAAAACATAGTTTTAATAAAACATATTTAGTATTTTTGTGTTTGCATCTACGATCAGTTAAGCAACTATGAGCATTTTGTATCGTTTAACGACTATCGTATCTAGTTGTTCCCATTGGATCGCGACAACGTGGCTCCGATTGATTTGCCGTCACGATTTAGTCGTAACGATCTTTTATCGTTTTACGACTGTCGTGCTAACCGTTCCCACTGTAATGACAATCTGTCGTCATTGCAAAAAATGTCGTAGACGACAGTAAGTCGTTTCGTTCTATATGTGAACACATCCATTTAAACATATAAGCCACGACACTTAAAACTACACGATTATCTGTTGTCACGACATAGTGGGAACGCGCCCTAAGGTAGTAAAGCGACGATTACGGTAATAGCAAGACGTGTGTACATTCGACAAGCTATATAGTGACGGACTTTGCGCGTGTTGTTGAAAATGCGGTTTGTACTGGTTGTATTCAGTTATATTATGAGTGTGTTATACGCGTTTATATAGTTCTAATAAATTCCATAGTAATTCAATTTCCACTCTTTGTAACGATACGTTTGATCATTTCATTTTAGCTCCCGCACATTGCAAAGCGGTTACTCTACCCCGGTACGCTTTCCAAGTCGTGGCTGAAGACCGTGAACGCCTTGCATGCGTTCCCTCAGGCGCTGGCCTTCATCGCTTACCTCCTGGACTTGGTTAACCATATCGAGATGCCCGTCACAGCGGAGTGGCTTTTCTCTGGAAACGACGAGCTGGCACGCCTCCGGAGGGAATATCTTCATAAGTGTTGGATTAGGTACGTCTTTCCATACCTTCGTGAAGCATTGAACTGTACGTGACACATTATGCTAAAGTAAGGCTTTTAGAAACAAATAAATATAGTTGCTCCAGTTAAAGCCATGTACCCACACATAGGAACCTTTCTGTTGTTCTCACTTTAATCTCGACCAACCTATTTTTGATAGCAGAAGTTCGTTAAATAAGTATTGTTGAATAAACTGTGTTCATAGTACAGTGTAAACTCCATGTAACGTCACTCGATTTAACAACAAACTCCCTTAATCATCAAAATCACTTGGCTTTTGATATTTAGCTTGTCCTCCATACAATGGTACACTCTATATAGAATTACACTCACTCTCAATAACCACAACAATTAAGTAACAATAATATAATAATAAGATTTTTAATGACACCAAAATTACATTTACATGTTTTAAAGTTAAGACTGTTTGGGTACTACCACCGTAAGAACTACGACGTATGTAACAATTTTAGTAAGTAAGTTAAGTACTTATTCGAAAACAAAGAGATGCAAAAATAATAATTTAAAAGGTCGATTGAAATTATTTTAAAGCGAATGAGAAGTACCTTTTAAGTTGCCAAAGTAAGTAAAAACTGTGCAGTGGTGTACGTTCTTTTATCGCTTTATTATCTTAGCCCGTCATAAACTGTCGGCATCATGCACACCCGAATTTCTAAGAAATTCCTTTTTGGAGGTCTTCAGGTAGAAGTGAAACAATGTTGTGTGTTTGTATTGCAATTCAGGAATGCATGATGTAGGCTCGCTCCGCGCTTACTAAAGTACTACAAAAATGCAGACGCTTAGCAGCTAACGGAGCGAGCTATGTCCCCGCGGTAGGCGGGGCGTGGACGCACGTGCTTTACGGGGGTGAGGTCAGCGGGGTGATTCTGTCCGCAACAATTTGTGAGCGGCCGCCGTGGTGATCGGACGTCTGCGGCTACACCTTTATCACCAAGAGGCCTCAATATCGCATGATGTGAATAAAATAAGTAACAAAATACAACAAAATTAATGGTGCAGCAAAAGACGTCAGACAAAAATAACAAACTCCATTTAAAGACAACTCTCTGTACCGCCAGAAAATGCACAGTCCCTTCAGTGTCGTTATATAGAATTTACACTGTATTTAGAACATTATTTGCCGCACACCTTCAAAGCGCAGTCATTTGATCCAGTACATTTTCAGATACTTGTTGAGTGAGACAGAATGATACTTTCTCTTTTTGCAGAATAATAATGTAATGACTTACACTTTTTAGAATAATGATTTAAACTTTTTTTATACTTTCCTTTTTTATCTCTATTAGTAATTATTAAGATGTCATTTTTTTGTTCAATATTGACCTCATTTAAATTAAATAGAAATATGTAATTTTCGTATAATTGTAGTTTTTTTTTAAATTAACTGTTTGAGCTAATTTTTATTATATAAATTATTTTTTAGTGGAAACTTGATTAATATATATATTAATATTGTGTTTTATTTTTAAGAATATTAATTATTGTATGTTCCCGAAATAAATTAAATAAATAAACAGATCAATAATAAAACTACGTTTTAACGGTTTTAAGCGCGGTAATTTATTTTATTTAGGTTTATCCGATTAGATTAAATTAGATTAAGCTCCCATAGAGTAAATAATATCCATAAACAAAATTAAAACTAAATAATTAAAATGAACAAGTTGGCGGTAGGCTGAATAAAAACTTTGACAATACACGTTTGACAAATGTCATCTTTGTCTTCCGTGACCACGGCAACTGAAAAGCGGCCGAAACGTCGGATAAACCTAAATAATATAAATTACCGCGCTTAAAACCGTTAAAACGTAGTTTTATTATGTGTACAAGTCGCGAAAACTTAAGAAAATATTATGTAAACAGATCAAGTATATAAACACTGTTTTTAAAGTTTACAATTCAAACTACTTAAACTGGTTAATATTAAATCAGTTCCAAGCCTTAGAATTGAAGATGTGAGTGGATGAAGGGGATATGTCGCATATTCGTTTTTTTGTTTTTTTTGCGTAGATGAAGGTTATAAGTCGATATCAAATTACTACAGACCTTAGACCATAGATATTAGCCATATTTAAAAAATAAAAAGTTGAAAAAGGTGTTAAGTTCAGTTCAGTTTAAAATAAAAGTAAAACTTTTATCTCGATTTGCTCAGAATTGGAATTATGCGACTTATCACCTTCATCCACTCATGTCTTCAATTGTATAAAGCAATGATTATATAAGGCTGGCAATAACTTAGAAAATAATATTTTTAGATTTCAAGATCCTGAACCGAATTATGAAATGTTCACTGAGGAGTACCTGCAGAACTTGAAAGTGCTGCTCGGGAATGACGAAGAGAAGATTGAGAATTTGCAGCAGGCCGTCAAGGGTGAGTTTATCTTTTTTGAGTTGAGTCTTTAATCGCAGACAAAACTGACAAAGGCAAACATAAAAGATTTGTCCAAATTTGTACATGATTTTAAGTTTGATATTTGTGAATGGGGTTTTCAGCATACAATAAATTCTATTCATCTTACTTTCAAAATGTAATGGCCTCATAAGTATGTATTTTGTACAAAATTTATGAGATGATAAAAGCAGATGTTGGTTGATTTCACTGTCACTCTCTTATTGTCAATTCAGTCCCAGCAATTAGATAATGTAGTGTAGTACTGTTTAATCGCTCATTATATTCATATAATGCCTATAATGAGCGCTCTGACTTGCCTAGACTTATAAATTGTAGCCTATGTGTGATTCAGATGTGGAAGCTATATTATTGTGAAGATTCATCAAAATTCATTCAGTAGTTTGTTGCCAACTGTCGTGTTTATAATATTAATAGTGCGAAGAAGAAGCAAAGAAGCACTCGCTTCGCCACATTGCGCTCGTCCCCCGGGGTTCACACACTCGCACCTTATGGTTTCAAGTGGATTTGAATTGTGTTCCCACAATTTATATGCGTGTTTACTGTGGTGACAGCAGTGACAGTTCTGTCTTTTGTTTAGCGCATTTTTCATTTAAACTTTTATAGGATGAATTTACAAGGAGGTGTTTGTACCTCGGCGCAACCAAGTATGATCATTTATATTATATTATATCAGCCCATAAATGTCCCACAACTGGGCTCGGGCCTCCCATTATAAGGAGATGGAACCCGCCACGCTTGTCCAAGGCGGTTTGGCAGATTTAACACATCGGTTATCTCGTTGTGTAGGTTGCATCACGATGTTTTCCTTCACCGTTGTTAGCAGTAACACTGCACATTAGATCAGAAAACTGACTAAGTGGTGCATGCGTTCCGGCCAGGATCGAACCCGCGTCCTTTGATTTAGGGACGCGTGCTCTAGCCATTACGTTACCATGACCTTTTTAAAAAAATCTTTATTATATAAATGGGGTTTTGTCACTTTGTGATAATGTCACCCTATCCAATACTTACAATTATATCTACTTCCTTAAACTATTTACACTGATATAATAACTGAACGAGCACTCTGGCCTCCCCAGAAAATGGAGAAGACAGAATACTCGTCCAGTTAGCCACATTGTAGCTGACGCCGCAACACCTCGCCCCGGACACACTCCGCCAACACGTGATAGATATCTTCAATTTTTTGGCATTCAGAGAAATTTGGCGAATTCGAAACCTTCATCATATATGTGAACTTGTTGTTTGAAGGAATGTACCCGGAGCGAAGTCTTAGTAGACATAGGATCATTGAATTTACCCAAAATGATAGGAATTGGGATTATTCACTTTTTTTCAATCTAGCTGTTTCAAAAACCATTTCGAGGAATAGTGTCCCTAATCATTTCTGTCTAGTTAAAATTCCAAAAAACGTACGATCTTGTATTTTGAAAGAAATGTGTTTGACCATTATTTGACCTTACTAAATCCAATAAGGTGGGCGGGCCGTCTGCCTGTTTGCCTGCTTCAGGTGTAAAAAAATTCTAGCTGTACATTGTTTGATTTAAGTTCTGTAGCATGGATTTTTCCTTAAAGATCATTTAAAAAAATTTACGATAACTATAGAAAATAATAATGGCGGAACACGAAAAATTATAAGCCTAGCGACAAAAAACACTAAAATGATCACGATACGTAATGAGTAATGACGATGACATTTAAATAGTAGTAGCACAGATTACTATGATTAGTAAGTTTTATTATTTTTGTTTTCTCGGCAAAGAAATCGATGTAAAATGTAAAATAAGGGACAACCTTATGACGTCATCGGAGAAATAATTTTAAAATCGAATTGTAAAAAAACTAAAGCTGTTAACGCCAACCGGTTATGTCGGGGAGAGAGGGGAGCGCCGCGTGCGAGCAGTCCGCCACACACCGTCCGGCGACGCATACATTATCATACGTGTTATAATTATATTGTAATAAAGCATATATTAAAAACAGTCCACTAATCACTAAAAACACCTTAGTATCATCAAGGAAACAACCAGAAGATATTACATATGATCCGGCTCGAAGGACCATATGTAATATCTTCTGGTTGTTTCGCGGCGCTCCCCTCTCTCCTCGACAACCGGTTGGCGTCAACAAAAGCTTAAAATACAAAAATATTCAAATTAGTATCTTAAAATATTGTGAACAATCCCCACTATTGAAGAGGCCAATCGTAGAGTACAAGTCGTGCCTGGAGGACGAGGTGGAGGCGGCGGCGCGCGCGGACGAGGCGCGCCGCGCGGAGCGGCGGGACGCGCTCGCGGCGGCGCTGCGGGGCGAGCGCGCGGCGCGCCGCCAGTGCGCCGCCGACAGCGCCGCGGGCACGGCCGCCGCGCGCGACGCCGCGCACCGCCTCAGGCAGCTCGACGTCGACATCGAGCGGGCCATGTGAGACCGACCTCTTCTACGACTTACTTTATCAACACAGGCTATCCCAAAAAGTGGGATAGGTTTTTGCGATTTACCATTTTCGTCATTTTGGTAATTTTGGTCATCACAGTCATCTTAGTCCTTTTCCTTCTCTTCGTCATCTTAGTCCTTTTATTCCTCTTAGCCATCTTAGACCTCTTAGTTCTCCCAGTTCTCTTACTCCTTTTAGTCCTCTTACTACGCCTAGTTCTTTTACTCCTCTTAGCCATCTTAGTTCTCTTATTCCTTTTAGTCCTTTAACTACTCGCTTTATACTTTACGCGCTTAGTCCTTTTACTACTCTTACTCCTCTTAGTCCTTTTACTCATCTTAGTTCCCTTACTCCTTTTAGTCCTCTTACTGCTCTTAGTCCTCTTACTCTTCTTAGTCCCCTTACTCCTATTTGCTGTTTTATGTAGTTAAAGGTTTGAAAAAGAGGATGAAATTTTGGATGAGACAAATCATTTTTTCAAGGTTATATAAAAATCATCGTCTATAAAAAATGCGATAGTAACTCGATATGTCTTTCCGTTAGCTTTCACAGAAAACTACTAGGAATACTGGTTCGGTTTTGCTGTAATTTTGTCTAATTGTAGTTTTAATACCAAAAATAGACAAATACTTTTCATGCCGGTGGATAAGATAGTTTCGGATGTAAAATTAAATTAATCATTCGGGTGCTTATAGCACTAACATAAAAATTTAATACAGTGTAACCTGTATTAACGTCTGCTCTTTAAACAAGAAGAATTCACTAGAAGTTGAACCGCGACGCAGCCGCGGGGTAAACTCTTTTCATATAATATATTATACTACAGTTATCTTCCTACGCTATTTCATCTGTATAGACCGAATTAGTTTTCTAGTGGAGAAATGCCTTTCACATACGTGAACAGACTGACATAGCGAATGTGCAATGGCTCCCTTTACTACGATGGTGAAACCCAAATAGAAGTGGCCAATATCCATACTGTGTGTCATTTGTGTACAGTGCGGAGAATAACCAGCTGAAGTTGGAAGTGGAGAGTCAGCCGATCAGCATCGAGGAGCGCGCGAGGCTGCGCGAAGAGGTCGAGTACACGAACAGGGTGCAGGCCTCCAAGAGAGCGCTCGCAGAACAAATCGAGAAGGTAACCATCATTCCCGTGAGGGCAGTCCATTCCAATTCTTATCCCCATTAGGACAGTAATCCCAGACTCCTATACACCACGAGGACAGCTCTTTGCAGACTATTGTCCTCATTACAACAATTCATCCCAGACTCTTATATCCATGACGAGAGCTCATCCCAGCCTTTTATCTCCATAACGACAGCTCATCCCACACTTTTATCCCCACAAGAACAGCTCATTCCAGACTTTTATCCACATGACGACAGCTTATCTAATACTCTTGCGTTGCTGCGTTGCGAAGCGGTGAACATAGGCTAGGAAGTTACATTAATTTTTAACTTATATGTATGACCTTCAGTGTTCTTGAGTGGAACGTATTTTGAATAAAAACATTTGAATTTGAACTTATCCCCGTGACGACGGCTCATCCCAAATTCTTATTCTCATGAAGACGGCTCATCCTAGACATTTATGTTCATGTTGACAGCTCGCCGCAGACTCTTATCCCCATGACGACAGCTCATCCCAGACTCTTATTCTTATGACTACAGCTCATCCCAGACTCTTATCCTTATGACTACAGCTCATCCCAGACTCTTATCCTTATGACTACAGCTCATCCCAGACTCTTATCCTTATGACTACAGCTCATCCCAGACTCTTATCCTTATGACTATAGCTCATCTCAGACTCTTATTCTCATGACGACGGCTCATCCCAAACTCTTATTCTCATGAAGACGGCTCATCCTAGACATTTATGTTCATGTTGACAGCTTGCCGCAGACTTATCCCCATGATGACAGCTCATCCCAGACTCTTATTCTTATGACTACAGCTCATCCCAGACTCTTATACTTATGACTACAGCTCATCCCAGACTCTTATCCTTATGACTACAGCTCATCCCAGACTCTTATCTTTATGACTACAGCTCATCCCAGACTCTTATCCTTATGACTACAGCTCATCCCAGACTCTTATACTTATGACTACAGCTCATCCCAGACTCTTATCCTTATGACTACAGCTCATCCCAGACTCTTATCTTTATGACTACAGCTCATCCAGACTCTTATCCTTATGACTACAGCTCATCCAGACTCTTATCTTTATGACTACAGCTCATCCCAGACTCTTATCTTTATGACTACAGCTCATCCCAGACTCTTATCCTTATGACTACAGCTCATCCCAGACTCTTATCTTTATGACTACAGCTCATCCCAGACTCTTATCCTTATGACTACAGCTCATCCCAGACTCTTATACTTATGACTACAGCTCATCCCAGACTCTTATCTTTATGACTACAGCTCATCCCAGACTCTTATACTTATGACTACAGCTCATCCCAGACTCTTATCTTTATGACTACAGCTCATCCCAGACTCTTATCCTTATGACTACAGCTCATCCCAGACTCTTATCTTTATGACTACAGCTCATCCCAGACTCTTATCCTTATGACTACAGCTCATCCCAGACTCTTATACTTATGACTACAGCTCATCCCAGACTCTTATACTTATGACTACAGCTCATCCCAGACTCTTATCTTTATGACTACAGCTCATCCCAGACTCTTATCCTTATGACTACAGCTCATCCCAGACTCTTATCTTTATGACTACAGCTCATCCCAGACTCTTATCCTTATGACTACAGCTCATCCCAGATTCTTATCTCCGTTTTTTTAAAACTATACACTGAATATTTGAATGAATAGTGCTTGTGTCCAGATGGTGATGAGCAAGGAGTCGGAGCTGGCGCACTGGCAGACCATCGCGCTGGTCAGCTGCCAGGAGTACAAGCAGGGGCTCATCCACCTCACCGCGCAGTTCCCGGACATCGCGGCGCTCGCCGTCGACGAGAAGTGAGCCCTTCACCTGATTCTCTTTATTTCGCCTACTCCTGCGTCATATGCCAAGACAGAGTCTATTCTTTTCGTGTCTTGTTTAATTAAATTTTATCCGTGCAGGAACGGAGAAAGAATACAATTTCCTGCGGCCCGGCGGCCTGTCGTAAGAGGCGACAAAACAACCCACAGCCAGGTGGTAGAGCATTTGCCCGACTGGATGGCTACCACCCCTGGTCTAGAGTATGTCGCCATAACAACCTTGAGTTGTGTTCCGGCATTAGTGACCAGGTTCCAGGCTCCCTAAAGAGAGCAGCAGCGCATTCGTAGCACCTTTGGTGTTGCAAATGTCCATAGGCGATGGTAACCGCTGTCCATCAAGTGGGCCGTCTGCCTGTCTGCTGATCTCCTGCAATAAAAAAAAAAAAAAAAAAAAAAAATTCAAATTCAAAAGTTTTTATTCAAAATAAGTACCACTGGAGAACACTTTTTGAAGGTCATACCACATAGGGTAAAATTTAATTTTACTTCCTATTCTATATACACCGCTTCGCAACGTGTTGTTGCTGTTAAGGAGAGGAAGCGGAACTTTTTTAATAAGTTTTATGCAGAAGTGTGTTACAGAAAGACTTTTGAAGAATTAATGGAGTTGTAGCAAACAGTGCACATTCAATGAGACAGAGGCACAATAAAAGTAAAGAACAATGTTACTATAGTTATAATAAAGACATGACGTACTACATTTTTTTTCATTTGTTTTGCTGCAATAAATCTCCATAAATTCCTTACAAGTTTGGCAAAAAAAAGTTATACAAAATATAATATAAGAGGTTGGAGCGAACTGCTATATCTTAATATATATAAATCTCCTGTCACGATGTTTGTCCGCGATGGACTCCTAAACTACTCAACCGATTTTAATCAAATTTGCACACCGTGTGCAGTTTGATCCAACTTGAAAGATAGGATAGTTTTTATACCGTTGGAACCGGTAGGTGGCGCTGAGATCGGGTTCTAGAATCCTCTTAACAACGGGGAGCGATTTTGTTTTTGTGTGTTTGAGTGGGTCCCCGGATGGTTTAAATCCACAATTGGAACCGGTAGGTGGCGCTGGGATCGGGTCATATTTTTTCAGAGCAGGACATCGTCTGCCGGGGCCGCTAGTTATGCTATATATTTAAGTATTTTTCAATAGTGTAATATCCCTTTTTTAGTAAGATATTTTTTAATTTAGAGAAGAGCAGATCTAACATTAACTTATACTAATATACATGGGATAATAAGAAAGGGTAATCTATTATATTTTCTTTTTCACTATTTTAAATACAATCTTACTTTTTAATACTTATTCCTATATACAGGTACATTTATTTGTCTATTGTTTATATTTCTACAAAATTTTTATCTGTTTCTCTTCATTACCTGATGGTAAGCGGTTACCGTCAACTTGGACGTTTGCAACGAGGGACGAAGCTCAACGCGCTGCCAGCCTTTAGGATGGGTTAGGATGGCGGCATAGAACCCACAGCCAGGTGGAAAGACCTGACTGGATGACTACACCTGGTCTAAAGTATGTGGCCATAACAACCTGGAGTTGTATTCCGGCATTAGGGAACAGGTTCCAGTCTTGCTTAAGAGAGCAGTAGCGCATTTGTAGCACCTTTGGTTAACCGCTTTCCATCAAGTGGGCCGTCTGCCTGTCTGCTGAATTCCTGAAATATATTTTTTTAAAGTAGAAAGATCAAACAGGTGTAATAGGCAAGTAAGTGGTAGGGCATTGGCCCGTATGAATGCTACCACCCCTGTTCTAGATTGCCTCACCTTAAGAACCTTGAGTTATGTTCCGGCATCGGTGGCTCCCTTAGAAGAGCAGCATCGTATTTGTAGGCGATGGTAACCACTTTCCATGAGACTTATTTGTCCCGTATATGTCTCCAGCGAGCTGATGCGCGAGGAGTGCGTGTCGCGAGTGTGCGGCGCCGTGGAGGCCTTGAGGCTGCGCTTCCAGGAGTTGGCCGAGAAGAGGGCCGTCCACCAGAGGAGCAAGACGGCGCTCGCCAGGAAAATGGCCGCCCTGGTCGTGAGTGCACTTCCTTTTTCATGTAGTTTCGCACGGTCTCCACAATTGTCCAGTGTTAATTGTTCAAGATGTTTTAACTTTGCAGCTATGTTAGGTGAGATTTTGATGAAAATTAGATAAATTTATAAATGGTGTAGTACTGTATTGTTACGAGCTACAGGACTCGAGTTAAAATAAATGCCGTTGGAATTACTATAGAGTTTATTAGAACTCTACAAACGCGTTTAAAACAGGTACAAAATAAAACTGGATGCAACCAGTTCACACTGCAAGATTCAATGCAATTCAACACGTGCAAAATCCGTCACTATATCGCTAATCGAAAGTACTACACATGTCTTACTCGTATCGTAGTCGTCGCTTGACTGCCCCACCCCTCCGTTCGGTTATTGTTTTATACTAAACTATATAATACCGAACAAAGAGGCCGCGTTATGAGTTAATCCGCCATCTGGCAAGCTTCGACGCAATGCAATAAAAAAAGGATTATTTCGACTCTAATTACAGCCATAAAATAAGTACGATAACACTAGGATATTTTTTAAGTTTAAACACGAAGTAAACAAAAGAACTCCGAATGCAGGAAAGGCAATAAACGGCGTTTCACGACATGCGGGTCTGCGTACTTTGTCGGTGTGTAACAGTATGCATTTAATCCTCTTTTTTGACAACAGGACGAGACCCAAGCGATGATTGTCGAGTTGAAGGCGTCGATCGAACGCGAGCAGCAGTTGCTGGAGGTCGATCTGGCCAAAGAGGCCTCTGAAGCATCCACCTGGACCTCGGAGCACCAGGAGCTGACCGCCAAGATCGAGGAGCTGAAGTCGCTACAGGAGGAGTACGCCAGGATAGATGCCGACCTGCAATTCTGGCAGAAACAGGACCAAGCGTGAGTTTCTGTACCCATTTCGGTGGAAGCAATACTTGTAATAAAACAGTCGTGTCTTTTTTTAATTGCAGGAGTTCAGCAGACAGGCAGACGGCCCACTTGATGGAAAGCGGTTACCATCGCCTATGGACATTTGCAACATCGAAGGTGCTACAAATGCGCTGCTGCCCTCTTAAGGGAGACTGGAACCTGGTCACCAATGCCGGAACACAACTCAAGGTTGTTATGGCGGCATATTCTAGACCAGGGGTGGTAGCCATCCAGTCAGGCAAATGCACTACCACCTGGCTCTGGGTTGTTTTATCGCCTCTTAGGACAGGCCACCCCAACGCAGGAACTTATATTCTTTCTCCGTTCCTGCATGTCTGTCTGTCTTCTGTTGAATTTCATAGACATTTTCTCAGAAAGTACTATATGTATAGTACGACCGATGAGTTTTTGCCAGTCTGAATATAGGCTTTGCGAACTTTCTGCACATGAACACTCGTGATTGTACTCGAGAGAGAGAGATAGCAAAATGACCAATGCTGACGTGTGACTGAGACAATACCTCGTGGTTCGTTTCAAGTATTGCCGAGTATGCATGAAGCAACAAAAAGAGATGTGCAATGTTGTGTTGTTTAATCGATTATTATTCCAATCGAGTACAATCCTTGTGCACCTAATGTTCTTGTCTTCTGGTACACAAAATTCTGATCTTTTCGTTACTCTTTTATTTACTACCTGTCCCTTTCTAAACATCTATCTGTCTCTGTGTTTTCCTTCTCGAATTTTCGTTCATCGTTTATCCCTTTCTAAAATGTTTCCGTCCTTGTCTTTTTAACCGACTTTTAAAAAAGGAGGAGGTTCTCAATTCGTCGGATAAATATAAAAACTTCGTTTATAAAAACCGACTTCAAAAACTATAAAATAACTTATTTCTAAAGCTATTATTATGAATATATGTTACCTAAAACATCTTGAAGTCTGTTGTTCGTGCCTACCCCGCAAGGGACCTGGCGTAAAGTTATGTATGTATGTATTTTGAAAATTGCAAAGCACCGACTTTAAGATGTTTTATATAATATACATATCAATAATAATAGCTTTAGAAATAAGTTATTTTATACTTTATAGTTTCTGAAGTCGGTTTTCGCTTACACAGTTTTCTACCTTATTCTAATATTTCTTAAACTAACTATAGTAGAATTATTTTGTCCGTGCAGTTTGGATCATAAAATAATCGGAGTGGTGAAGCGAGTATTTCGCTTTCTCTTCCACTCACGGGTCTTATGGGCGAGCATAGTGATGCGCGTTACTGTTGTCGATAAGCGTTATCGATAGTGTATTTAGTTTGGTCATTTTGTGGGTTAGTTAAAAAAATGAAAAAAAAAAATAGATAAACCAACGTATTTATTAAAATAAGAATAATAATGATTTAGAATAAATGATTAATTAGGCGTCTATGTATTTAAAAACTATAAGTACAAAAGTTTAGAATATAACAAGTTATATTAAAAATAAATATAAATACTTGTTAAGTCAAAGTTTAAAATTAACAGCAAAATAGATAATAATGATTTTTATAAGAATGATAATCTTTCTTTGATAAGAATGAGTTTTTATCGATAATGGCGTTGCGCCCGCGCAACATGCTCACCGCCCTAGCCGGGCTGAGGCCGATCTATGATTTATGACCCAAACTGCACGGACAAAATAATTCTACTATAGATTGTTGCACCATCACTCGCCACAGTATATTCTATTCGATTTCAGATGGCGTGCGAAATTATCAGAACTGCAAGAGTTCATCCGATCAAAGAAGGAGGAGTCGAAGGTATTGCTGGAGGAGGGCAGTCGGAAGCGGACGCAGACACTAGTCGATTACATACGCGTGTGGAACTCCAAGGTTCCTTCATAAAGTTTTATTGCTGCTTTAGTCTTCGGACCCCAGAGGCCGTTTATATAAGTTATTTTTTATTGCATGAGTTCAGCTCACCTGATGGAAAGCGGTTACTTATGGTTACATTCCTAACACCAAAGGTGTTGCCGCTGACTAAAGGGAGACTGGGCCGCTGATGCCGTAACACAACTCAATGTTTTTATGGTGGCATACTCTACACCAGGGGTGGTAGACATCCAGTCGGTCAAAAACCCTACCACCGGCTATGGGTTTTTTCCTCAACCCAGAAAATTGTATTCTTTTTCCATTCCTGTATACAGAATGTGTAATAGAGGTGATTTATAGTTTGTATGGGAATTTTCCATTTAGAATTTTCACAACATGTATTTATTTAGCTCTTGTAGACAAGTGCCATTAGCGCCAAACGAATAGAATGAAAATGGAAATGACAGAAGTGTTATTTGTTTATTGCTCTATTGAAAAGACCTTGTTATTTTAAGGCCCAGGAGGCAGTTGTTAAATGTAAAATGTATTAAGAATTGTAGAATCTTGATATAATTAAAAGGATTTTTTTAATTTCCTGGAGTTTTTATTATTTTATTTCATTTGCCTGTTTCATATTATTTTTACAACCTTCGCGAAGTTCATTCAGAATTGAGTGCTCTTTTTTCAATAATCGTCTAGAAGTTATGCATCAGCTAACATCTTGATATTAAAGTAAAAATTGAAGTATTTGTCCATAAAACTGTTTTTTTTTTTTAATTTATTGATGCACAAAACAAATTACAAAATCTTACGACTAAATTATAAATAAACAAAAATCTGGATTGTAATCAGAAATCATTTATTCATAACAAAGTTACACGTCAATTTCTACATCAGTTAATAGTAAAATTAAAATTATATAGTCATAAATAAAATTAAAATAATATCAAATTATAGGATATGAACTCCTCATGATTATAGAAGGTGTGCTCGACTAACCATTTCCTGATCCGTGTTTTAAATAAGCTGACGGATGATGACTCCGTTATCCTAGTCGGTAGTTTATTATATATTAGCGGTCCCATGGCATGCGTCAATCTCCCCGATTTCTCAAGTCTGTGTTTTATGTCATTCAGTGTTTCATATTACTCATGTCATTCCTATGCCGAGTAAAGTGCGTATGCACGTCACCATGCTTGGCATAGGTATGAACATTAAGTCGCACATACACCGCAACTTGATAAATTAGTATTAGTATTAATTAAAATCCACAAGCAAGTGCACTTTTTAGTCAAGTGTATCTTTTAATAGATTTATTTATATTAATTTGGATATAACTACTATTATCTATTTTATAAATGTACTAAGAATCGAGATAATTTTAGATGTTACAATATTTATTGAAATTTAGTTCAAATATATCAATATCTTTGTTGTTACCCGCCACTTCATTGTAATAACGAGCCATTCTGACACCTATTATTCTTTGTGGTGGGACAAGAATATCTTAACAAGTTATTTTTAGTTTCATGTTTAAATAACAATTCGGATAAATAAGTTTCCGCTTGATAGTGACATCTGTGTGTAGTCTTGTCCCCAGTATATCCAAAATATTTATCTAGTGAAGCACAAAACCAATTACAATTATTAATTAATAAAAACTCTTATTAAAAAGATAGTCGTTCAATTAATTAAGTATTTGTACTTATAAGGAAACAAAAAGTGAATTAAAAATCGATACAATGTATCACAACTAATAAAATGAATACTTTTAGCGAGAACATTGAAAATTAAATATTCTTCCATATCGGCACCGCGGAGTAAACTAATTTTAAACATTAACAATAAATATTACAGAATAGAAGAATAAAAAACACTTTATTGTTCAGTATTTGTTCACCAAATAAACAATTGCAGAATGAATAATTACAATAATTTAACGACAAAAGAAAAGGCAGATTTATCGCTTAAAGCGTTATCTTCCAGGCAACTTAACCGAAAAGATACTTTTAACAACTTCTGCCTAGATATAATTCAATTAAAAAGATTTAAAATAAAAAAGGAAGAACAATACAATGTTGACAGTAAACAGGTAAGTTAACAAGAATAGAAAAATATATGTTTTATAAAAACTAAGGTAATGGTGGTTTAAATTATTGGAATACATACATACATAACATCACACCAGGTCCCTTGCGGGGTAGGCACGGACAACAGAGCGCCACACAGGCCCATTCTTACACACCTCACTTGCTTCTTTGACATTCATAGCTCTTGTCATGCACGCTCGTCTGTTCTTAAGGCTCCTAACATCACCTTCTGCTAACACGATTGGAATAATAGTAAAATAACCCTATAAATGTCCCACTACTGGACTGGAGTCCCCCTTTTTTAAGAGGAATGGACAGTATGCTGTCCTGTAATAGACCTATACCTGTCTCTATTTTAAGGCGAACTGTCATGTTACAAACATCAATTATCTGAACATGCAGCTATTATCATAATGTACCAATATATAGTCCAAATTATATATCAATATATTACCTGACCCGGAAAACGTTGGTGAAAATATGACCTATTCTATTAGCTATGAACCCAACCATTATATAAAATCGGTTAAACTGTTCCGGAGGAGTTCGACCACTACTCACTACACTGTGACTCAAGATATTTGTATATTAGAAGATTTACAGTATACTTCTCATTTTGTTAAAATTATAATTGTTCAAAAAATGTGGAACGCTTCACGATTTTGCGTGTCATCCTTGCGCAGGGGCCATGCTAATCTTCTCTGTATCGTTCCAATTTTAGTATATGTACTGCCGAAGCAAGTACGTCAGTCCCTACGAAAAATTGGTATATATAGTGAATGACGGTTAAAACTGTTATATCGCGATCTAGAATTATCATTAATATCTCCCGATTATTTTATTATGATACCATATTTTATATAACTTTCTTAAAGATATATATTTTGAGAATCTTACAAAAACTTTTATTTGTATATAACTATACGATTATAATCGAAATTTCAAAAAACTTAACCAGATTCTGATAATTTGTTAAAAGCGCCATCTGTACGTTATATACCGTAACATACGCGTATAGTAAAGATTAGGGTTTCTATCGTATCCAAAAGATGGCGATGTTTAGTGTTATGCTTTTACACTAATGCTGGCTTTATTTCCGCACTCAGAGTTAAATAAATAATAATTTATGAAAATTAGTGAGTAAGAAACAAATTTAAAATTTTATTAAATAATTGTATTGAGTATCCAATGTAATCATTTCGTGCTATAGCACGAAGTTTGGATACCCAACACAATTGATAAAAAAATAGTACATGTTATATAATTTAAAACAGTTTGAATTAATTTTACAAAAAATCTTTGTTTCTTGCTTGCTTTGATAAATTATTATTTATTTAACTCTGAGTGCGGCAGTAAAGGCAGCATTACTGTTGAAGCATTACATTTAATTTTAATACCGCCATTTTTGGATTTAATTGGAACCCTAATCTGTACCATATGCATATGTTACTGTATATTACGTACAGATGGCGCTGTTAGAAAATTATCAGAAACTCTACAAGTTTTTTGAAATTTCGATTATAATCGTATAGTTATATACAAATAAAAGTTTTTGTAAGATTCTCAAAATATATATCTTTAAGAAAGTTACATAAAATATGGTATCATAATACAATAATCGAGAGATATTAATGATAATTCTAGATCGCGATATAACAGTTTTAAGCGTCATTCACTATATATACAAATTTTTCGTAGTGACGGATGTACTTGCTTCGGCAGTACATATACTAAAATTGGAACGATACAGAGAAGATTAGCATGGCCCCTGCGCAAGGATGACACGCAAAATCGTGAAGCGTTCCACATTTTTTGGACATATCGCTTCTTTGCTTCAATAACGTGACATATGCCAATACTCACTTATTTCACTCACTCACTATTTATTTGCTAAATTTATCATAATATCACAACTTTCCATAATATCACAACTTTCTCATGTATTTCAAAAAGCTTAGTAAATTGAAACAAAATTTAATTGTAAAAAATATTAAAAAATGTATAATATGTTTGGGTAAATCGTTGTTTTGAAACTTTAAAAGTGGCGTACTGTAAATTTGGGTTTTTCAAGATACCACGTTATTGAAGCAAAGAAACGATATATAATTTTAACGAATATATATAATGAGAGAGCTTTTAAACAACACAGAACGTCTAATAATCTCGAGTCACGGACGGTGTTTCTGGTCCCACTCCTCCCGAAAGTTTATTAACCGACTTTTCTGTATATTTAGTAATGATAGATATCAGAGTAGGTCCAGCCGGGGTCGCAGAAGGAAAGCTCACGCACATCCCGTGACCCCGGCACATGGCGTCAGGTGGCACCAAGGGGTTTTAGCGAGTATTCCGGCCCTCTGGCCGGCGAGTCCCACACTTCCCCGCTGGGGGGTCCGCAAATGGATTTCCCCTTGTAAAAAAAGGTATGAGAATAGGTCATAAACTATTTAATATTTATGTATGTATTTTAATATATAAAGTAGTTTAAGTATGTGTATGTAATTTATAAATTATGTAGTTAAAGTATGTTTATTTATGATATATTTAATGATGTGCACCACCTACAACGCCAGATTAGGTTAAATTATTCCTTAAGTTAGGTTGCCTGGAAGAGATTGCTTTCAGCGATAAGGCCGCCTTTTATTTCTACCATGACAATATTGCAATTATATATTTTGAAATTGTATATTTGGTGAGCAATAAAGTGTTATCTATCTATTTTCGCCCTTCTATGGTATTTTTTAAAATATTTTTATATCTAAATAACGATTTCAGGGTAGGCTAATACATTAATACTAGCCGTTCGCGCCCGCTTCGCCCGGCGAATGACAAAAACAAACAAATTGAGAAAACATGGAAAAATATATAGCCTATAACCATCTACGATTAATTCCGCGTCGAATGGTTGTGGTTTCACGCTGATCGGTCCAGTAGTTTTCGAGTTTACCGCGGACAAAGAAAACAAACTTTGCTTATATATATATATATTATACAGTTTGTAGTATATATTTTGTTTTTCCTCTCTTCGTAAATACATAATCAATAAATTGAACGTTTAACTTTTTAATAACAGTTTTTAGTTATATTTTAATTAATAATTATTGTAATTGGTTTTGTAATTCAATAAATAAATATTTTGGTTATACTGTGTGCGGGCGCGATGCGATGGCCGGGAGAAGGCAAAGGGACGGGAAGAAGAAGCAAGGGAAACTCACCTCGCCACCATTCCGCCGCCACACTGCGCTCGTCCCCGGGGGTTCACACTCACTAGGATATGGCTTCTGATTAAATGCAATTTTAACAGTTCATTTATTTATTGGTGTTCCAACAATTTTATATGCGTACTGTTATACCTAGGCCCCTTTCCTCCAGATCTGCTTACCTTTGCTTTCCGTTCTGCTGTATCAGCATCCAATAGTTTATTAATACGCCTCCCGTTCCTTCGCCCAGTCAGTCTCCAGTCTCCGTTCCTCCGCCGCGCATTATTGCCGGATCGCTGTTTCTCATATTTTTGTTCTGAATTCTAATTAAATTCATTTTGTATTTTCATCGTGTAAATAAAAATCTTTTTAAAAAAAACTGTTTTAAAGACCCCGTATAACAGTACGTAATTTTTATGCGGAGACAGCAGTGACAGTTCTGTCTTCTCTTGTTTAGCGCATTCTTCATTTAAACTTCTACTTTATTCTTGATGACGAGGATGGGGAGGAACAATTTACAAGGAGGTGTTCCTCGGCGCAACCACTGTGGGTAAGACTTAAATAATGAACAAACTTTTCAAAAAAATCACATTTATTTAATTATTAAACTTGTTGTGTTTTCAACGTTATCACACAGTTCCTTCAAAGCACTTTGTGTCCATACATGATTATGAGTTTTCTTAGCGGTTTGTTCGCGTTTCGGCGGCGGAATCGAAGGTTTGAACGCCATCTGCGAACCGTCGTACATCTCGAATACTTGGGTCGGTGACCTGTAATTGTAAATTGTAAAATCATAATTATTTATTGACACATATTAAAATATAAGTCATAGTAGGGTAGTAGTTGAAACAGCTGTCTGTTATTGCGACAATGTGGGTTCAGATCCTGATCATAGAAAAGTGTGCATCATTTAGCCAGTGTTTTATTATTTTTATATAAATAATTAGCTTTATACTGCTATTTTTTCATGTTACTCTTGCAATATTGTACGCTCCTTATCAGGAGCGAATGAACGGAAGGAATGGATTTTTATTTTATTCAGGTTTATGGCTTGGCAGCTAGGCCTTTAAGCCAGACATTAGTTTACAATATAGTTTCTTCATTTTCTTAAGCCTATGTGTAGCACAGCTGAACTGTAGGTAATCAGCTGGTGCCATCCAACGGAGTTCTTCTGACAACTCAAAAGGCCACATTTGACTATTTAGTTCACATTTCTCACAAAATACATAACTACTATTCAAAAACTATCAATATCCTATAACTATTGTTCATTTTAGAGTAATTTTACACATTTTTAGAAAATAAAACTGCACAGCACAACGTCTCCTTTCAGTTACCGACAAAAACTCTAAGGAAGGAATGGAATTTCGGCAAAAGAATAGATAAATTCCTTAACAATAATCTCACCATTACTACGCCCTTCCGTTCGAAACAAGAGACGTCACAAAAGTCACTCACGCATACGAATGCAAAAATGTCTACTCAAATTCTATGAATAACGACCCAAAACGCGAGACGTGTGCAAAAATTATTAATAATTAAATTAGAAGACGTGAGAATGTGATTATTTTGAGTATAGCAGACAGGCTGACTGCCTACTTGATGGCAAGCGATTACCATCGCCTAAGAACATGGCAACACCAAAGGCTACAAATGCGCAGCTAATGTAAGGAAAGGTTATCTGTACATACAATAAAACTAGCTGTCCCGGCAGACGTTGGCCTGCCCTGAAGAAATAAAATTTAGAACCCAATTGCAGCGCCATCTACAGGGTCCATTGAGATGTAAGCTATCCTATCTTTTAAGTTGGATCAAACTGCACACGGTGTGCAAATTTGATTGAAATCGGTTCAGTAGTTTTGGAGTTTATTGGCAACATACATCGTGACACAAGATTTTTATATATATAAGATTGTAGAGGTCGAATTTCTGTACAATGAAACAAATGCTGAAAACCGAGTCAGGGGATGTAAGAAGTGAAATAGAACTAATTTAGATATTTTTATTTAAATTTTGTATTTCTGTTTGTCTGTCTGTCTGTCTGTACCGGCTAATCTCCGAAACGACTGGACCTATTTAAATGAATTTTGTATAACTTATATCCCTGGTCAACATATAGGTTACTTCGATCCTGAAAAATTAAAGAGATCCCGTGGGAGAGCTAAAAAACCGCACCACGCGGACAAAGTCGCTGGCATCAGCTAGTTTATTAATATAATAGTTTAATAATTGATTATACAATATATTTTATTCTTAGTTACAATTCTTGAATATGTATTTACATTACAATTTTGTGTATGCACATTAGTGTCATTATTTATAGTGAGAGAGGAGCCTGCCTACCGCTGCCGTTATGAGTGATAGAAAGGGAAGCCAGACTGGCGCCGTAACGCGTTACGTAACGAACTCATTTACCCACTCAATATGTTTTAGATAATATATATTAATAATAATAGCTTTAGAAATAAGTTATTTTATACTTTTTAGTGATTTCGTTGTTGAAGTCGGTTTTTTTAAACGAAGTATTTTTTTATTTATTATTTTTAGTGTCTAGCTATGTATGGGTAGACCTACGAGGTGCCACGCTCCTTAAACAATATAGGTCCCAAGAAATGGGAACAAAAAAATGTTCGTAAAATGAAAACTACTGGACCAAACTATGTTAAATTTTCAGGGGACCAAATGGCAACTATTCCGCATCAAACTAAAAAATAATAATGTAAAGCGGATCATAAATTTCAGAGTAATTGGTGTTATTATGGAACTGAATGATTTTTTTTCCATAAAAATGTTCATAAAATAAAGACTACTAGGCCAAAGTATATCATATTTGTAGGGGACCAAATGGCAGCTATTCTGCGTCAAACAAAAAAAGAATCACGTAAATCGGATCACAAATCTCAGAGTAATCGGTGTACATACATAAAACAAAAAAACATAGCGATCAAATTGAGAACCTCCTCCTTTTTGGAAGTCGGTTAAAAATGAATAAATATAAAAAGAATACCCACAGCTTACTGAGCTCGTTGATGACGGTGCCCCTGGCGAGGTGGGCGGCCGCCTCCCTCACGGCGGGGTGGTAGTGCCTCCTGAGCGCGGCCAGTTCGTGGGTCGCGGCCGCGTGCGCGTTGCAGTGCTCCGGCGACGGGGACGTGGGCTCGTACTTGCCGGAACCCGTCATCTCCGTCCCGGACTCCAGCAGGGCCGAGACCGCTTTACTCTGCTGACATGTTCAGAGAAAAAATTTTAAGTGCGCTCTACATTCTCGCAAGAACGCGAATGTGTAGAGCGCTCTTATGCTATATCGAGCCGAACCGACTTTACCCGAACGAGCGTTACATAGCCGAGCGTGATGGACCGATCAATACCTACAAAATAAAGTTAGCTAAAAGAAGGGGGGGGGGGGTTGTTGTTGTCTAATTTTCGTACTCCTGCATCCAATATGCTTAAGACAGTCCAGAGGGCTTACTTTCAAACGTTTTTGTTTTTGAACCTCTCTTATTATTTTGATAATTTTCGACTCCCGATGGCATGAATGAATGCTTATTTGTAAATAAAAATACAGGTAATACTTATAAATAGGATGGTAACAAAGTCAAATGTTCTCACTGTATTTCACGTACACATGGTCATTGGTCATACAAATATTTGACTGAGTGAATTTAAAAACAAAAAATCTCAACAATTCTAATATTATAAACTTAAACCAATTAATTCGTTATACCAAAAAAAAACAGAAATAAAACAATGTCAAGAAAACAAAATAGTATTAAAATAACAAGACATGTTGGGACCTATAAACGAAACAACCCCGCTGCTCCAACTTCACACCTGTCAATGTCTTTTTTTTTATTGCAGGAGTTCAGCAGACAGGCAGACGGCCCACTTGATGGAAAGAAGTTACCATCGCCTATAGACATTTGCAACACCAAAATGCGCTGCTGCTCTCTTAAGCAAGACTGGAACCTGGTCACTAATGCCGGAACATAACTCAAGGTTGTTATGGCGACATACTCTAGACCAGGGGTGGTAGCCATCCAGTCGGGCAAATGCCTTACCACCTGGCTGTGGGTTGTTTTGTCGCCTCTTACGACAGGCCGCCCGGCCGCAGGAAACTGTATTCTTTCTCCGTTCCCGCACGGATAAATCTCGGGAACCAAATATACTTCCGCTAAGGGAAGAGTGTTACCTGCGTCAACTGATGCAACAGTAGGAGGCACGCCAGCGCCCCGTTGTGTTGCAACTGCGTACACAACGTGCACAACCGTTTCGCGAACGCCTGCAACACCGCGGCGGAGACGCGGCGTGCGCGCGCGCACACCTGCGCAATCGACTCCAGTATCACCTTCGCGTCGGCGTGCGATGCACCTGATTAGCGGTAGAGATTTCATGTCACAACAATTAAACAACAAATCATAAACACCGCACAAAGTCACAAACACAACTAACGACAAAACTTACACACATGCCCACGCCAACGCGCACCAACACCGCATTGCATTACACGCACACTTCACAAACAAACCAAGACACACAAAGAGCCCAAATAAAATCTGTGTGTGTGTACTTATGTACACGCGTAGAAGTTATACTTCTTTGGCGTATCAAGAGAAAAATCTTTTCAAAAACTTCTTTAAATTAGTCAAATAAATAAAGTAACTAATATTACAATGCTGGTCTCACAAATTCACAATCCATATATCAACAACTCGTTGCTACGCAACCACCACACTACACTCGGCCATCCTGAAAAACTAAAATTTTGACTACAGCTAACTTCAGGGTGTATAAAAAAAATCGTTTTTTAATTTCGTCTATAATTTATATCTTTATCGATACACCACCTGTTTTTTTCTTAATAGTAGGTTAATTAGAAAAAAGAGCATTTCACGTAATCAAGGAAGTACTTTCATAGACACATGCAAATTTTCAGTTAAAGAGATACATTGAAAAAAAAAAAAAATTGTATCTCCTGAAAAGTTGGCTTATACGCCCCTCTGGCTTGAAGCCCGCGATATGTGGTAAAATTTCCAAATAGATAGAGAAAAGAAACTCACCGGCGTGCACGTTGAGGGAGTTTGCGTAGAGGTAGGCGTGGAACTTCGCCGGGTCCACGTTCAACGAGTCCCCGGAGCCCGCCAGTATGGCCAGCACGGTCCTCACGCACAGCAGCCTCTCGCGGGCTCCTATCACCTCGTCCCCGACCAAGCGCCCCAATATCGACACCAAGTCCGAATAATACTCCAGATTTATTACGTGCGTGAATCTACGGATCGAAATCCACTTTTTTTTAATAAATTAATTATTTAAGGGGCCAAATTTTATGTTGTTTTTGTCATGCCATCGAAATCGCAGCGCCACAACCAAGAGAATTACATCGTCTCTTTTACTCTAACACAAATTCTATGTAATTAGAGGGAGAAAGCATCAGTTCAATGTTCGTTTCAATTATCTCTGTTTGACCACAATTTGTAGTACTTCCCAATTAGCCTGTGTGGGGTGGTACCGTCTTAGGGGGTTACCCTCATTAATATTACCATCTAACCTAAAGGGACTAATACGTAATTTAAATATAACCTAAATAAGAACGCACACGCAATAATAAAAACAACAAATAAACGTGTAGAAAATTTTAGATTTTAACACTAACAGATATTAGACAAGTACTGTAGTGAATTTCACATATATTGACCACCAACTCTTATAAAATCAAATTAATTTTTTAATGTAATTCTCTGGATAAAATAACTGACTGACAGACAGACGGCTTTATTCCTTGTTTATTATAGTTGTGGGCAACATCGCTGGTTGCGCCACACACAAGTAATATTTACCAATAGTTTATATTTTTATTTAATCTTAGTGGTGTAATTGTTCGTTGCCCTAAATAAAAGAAAAAAAAAACCAAAAACTTTCTTTTAAATTAAGTTGTAAAAAAGAGTACGGAACTCGAGTCCATAGGGTTGTTAAAAAATCGAAATGTGTGCTGGACCACATAGTGAAACTTCAACGGACAAGTCGAAAAATGATTAGCAACAAAATTTTGACTTGACGTATTTCGGGCAGGTTTTCAAATTGGACAAGTACATTAACAATCTGCCCGTAACACTTCAAGTTAATATTTAGTTTCGACTCGTTTTGCCACTTATCCGTAGAAGTTTCACATCTTCTATGTGTCCCAGCACACATTTCGATTTTTCGCAAATCATGATTTGGTTGGGTTAGTTACATTTTAATGACTGCATTTTATATTTAAACACATTTTAATTTCTCAAACAAAAAAACTGAATTCGGCCCGGAACCAAAAGACACATCCATAGTATACTCTAAACTTATACCGCCACTCACCACGTCTAGTCTGAATTTATGCCACTCCTCCACGCGCTCGTAACGGTTTTTCGTGACAGAAAAATCCTAATACCCCCCCGTTTATATAGAAGATACACTTAAAAAAAATACATGTCATTTGTATGAATATATGATGTAGTGATACACAATTCGGTAGTGGACAGTATGAAAAATATAGGCTGATTTTAATATATATCGTAGATTACGATCTAAATATGACAAAAATAAATTGTTTTTAACTAAAATATTAAATATTAATTGATATTATTGAGAAATAAGATTGTTATATTGCAGCCATTAGCCACGTGACAATGAACGCCGATCAGAGCGCGTGACGTCACAGTGTGCAAAACACGACAAGTTATCAATGACTTCTCAGATAACACTTCAATGAAACAGATGTTTGTTTTGCACACTGTGACGTCATGCGAGACGCCATGACAGCTTGACGCGTTTTTGTGACGAAATGTCAAAATATTTATAAAATTGCTAAATTAAATATGTTAATGTTGTTTTTTGCTGAAATATTAATATTTTGGCTAAAATAGACCATAAGGCTCAAAATAAACCTGTTTCTCAAAAATTGTCAACTATCGAATTGTATTGTCCAATTACTTGTATCGTTGTACTGGGTTACCAATAATGGTATAGTATGCCATTTGCCTAGTTTGCCAGGTGGTAGGGCATTTGCCCGATCGGATGGCTACCACCCTGCTCTGAAGTATGTCGCCATAGCAACCTTGAGTTGTGTCCCGGCATTAGTGGCCAGGTTCCAGTCTCCCTTAAGAGAGCTGCAGCGCATTGCTTCTGGTGTTGCAAATGTCCACAGGCGATGGTAACCGCTTTCCATCAAGTGGGCCGTCTGCCTGTCTGCTGATCTCCTGCAATAAAAAAATTGTATACTCACTTGGCCAGCCCGTTCAAGGCGGCCGCGAGCAGCTTGGACCTGGGCGCGGTCTTCAGCAGCCTGAAGTAGATGTGGAAGACGGTCTTCGTCACTTCCGTCAGTTGTCTCCTTCGGGCCATCTCGCTCTCTTGCGCTTCGGTTTCCAGCAGTTCGCGTTCCACTTCCTTCAGTTTCTTCGCACGCTATTAGAATTAAGTCTCTATTAAACTTTTCGCCCGACAAAGTATTCCTGGCTCATTTAAAGACCTGGTACTCCAAAATCAAATGACTCAATTGGGATTGTTCACTTTTTTTCAATCGAGGAATAGTGTCCCTAATCATTTCTGTCTAGTTAAAATTACGATCTTCTTGTATTTTGTAAAGAAATGCATTTGACCTTTATTTAACCTTACTAAAATCCAATCAGGTGGGCCGTCTGCCTGGCCTGCTTCAGGTGTAAAAAAATCTAGCTATACATTATTTGATTTGAATTCTGTAACATGGATTTTCCCTAAAGGTCACTTTAAAAAATTAACGATAACTATAGAAAATAAGAATGGTTGAACACGAAAAATTATAAGCCTAGCGACAAAAAACACTAAAATGATCACGATACGTAATGAGTAATGAATGACAGTGACATTTAAACAGATTACTATGATTATATATAGATGAAATTTACTTTTATTATTTTTGTTTTCTAGGCAAAGAAATCAATGTAAACTTGTCCCTTATGACGTCATCGGAGAAATAAATTTAAAATCGGATTATAACAAAACTAACGGTTAATACAAAAATATTCAAAATAATATATTAAAATACCTTATTTTACGTAATGAAAATATAAAATCTGAGGGTAATTTTTTGTGAACAATCCCCATTATAACGTTTAATCATATATATATATATATATATATATATATATATATATATATATATATATATATATATATATTTAAATTCAAACATTAATTTGTGGCAAAACACGACGCTGCGTCGCGAGAGCGCGACAGCGATTGTCATCTGTCAGAACGTACAAATTTGTGCTAAATAATAAACTCATACTCCCAAATACAGAGGGCGCGGGTTCGAATCTTGGCTGCCTACTTAGAGCAGTTTTCTGAATGTGCATATTGTTACAATTACCACGTGTTAAAAACGGTGATGGAAAACATCGTGATGCAACATGCACATCGGGATAACCGATGTGTCAAACCTGCCAAGCCGACCTGGACAAGCGTGGCGGGAGCCCAGCAGTGAGACATTTATGGGCTGTTATTTATTAATTCAATAATATTTATAAAAATGCGAAAGTAGCTCTGTCTGTCTGGTTGAAAGTTAATATATATACAGTGTAAACTCTATATAACGAAACTGAAGGGACTGCATTTTATGGCGTTATAGAGAGTAGTCGTTAAATGGAGAGGTCTGTTATTTTTGTCTGACATCTTTTGCTGCACCAGTATATTTGTTGTATTTTTTACTCATTGTATTCATATCTTTCGATATTAAGGCATCTTGATGATAAAGGAAGTACTTTAAAAAATTCGGTATTTCATAATTTAGAAATTTCGGTATGCATGACTAGGATAATAAAGCAATAAAATAACATTTACAGTTTTACTAATTTTGGCAACTTAAAAGGTATCGTTTATTACTTAATTATTGTCGTTATTAAGAGTGGATGTAATGCTATACAGAATGTATCATTGGAAGACAAGCTAAACCAATCAAAGACAAGTGATTTCAACGTTTAAGGGGGTGTGTCGTTAAATCTAGTGACGTTACATGGAGTTTCCATTTCAATAGCAACACTGACCTTCTTCTCTTTCTTGGACAGATTGACGATTCTCTTCTTATGTTTCTCCTCTTGTTTCTTCTTGTGTTTGATGTCGGCCTCCGCGTCCATGTCTATGTCCCTGATCTTCAGGGTGAGGAGGCAGTCCAGTGCTGACGGATGGAGCCGTTCACCACGTCGCTTCACCAGTTGGTTTATGAGGCGTACAATCTGAAAGAAGATGGATTTCAATGAAACTATTCACAAAATCAGCATGGATATATTAATTAATGACTTTACTATAATATAGCTTACATATCAGAATAACAAGATAATATTATTTATAGAGATAACATTTATTTACATACATACATACATAAAATCACGCCTGTTTCCCATGGGGTGGGCAGAGACTGTACGCAGCTCGTCGCACATATAATGATAAATGTTGTAGCACGCTGATGTGATGGGTCTAGGATACCCAGGTCGATGTAGTGGTGGAAGTTAAACACGGTTATTAGGTGAAAACTTGTAATAAAAATCACTATTATACGAAGTCGTCTGCCTTCGGCTACAATTCAAGCAGAAGAGAGAAACAAATGCAATTACAATGTTGCAAGTAATAAAATTACATAAAATGTTATGTTGGTGTTGCCAACAGAGACTATGGATCTCCACTTGCGACGTTCCTGACAAACAAATTACACTTCACCTACTTTCATTAACTTCTTCATACATACATTTTATAGAGTTATATCAATTATTAACTTGATGGCCTCTGTGGTTGAACGGGCTAAGCCTTTGCCGGATAACCTCAATGCAGCATAAAGGCTCCGGGTTCGATTCTTGGTATATTTATTTAATTTGTTTGGGAAACATACAATAATTAATATTCTTAAATATAAAACACAAAATGAATATATATCAATCAGATTTCCACTATAAAATAATTTATATAATAAAAATTGGCTCTAACGATTAACTATAAAAAAAAGAAATACAATTATAAGCAAATTACATAAAAGGTCTATTTAATTTCAATATTGAACAAAATAAAAGAAAAGAAAATATAGTAAATTTCGGAAATTAATTTCGTATTTTCACTGTTATTTACTATGGTCTGAGTGTCTGGGAGCGGCCCCAGAGTAGTCCCTATGTAATACAAGCGTATCTTACTTAATTTAGGGATAATACAATATGTGTGTTTGTGTGCCGATTATTAAAAAAAATATATATCGACGGTTAAAAGGTAATAGGGCATAAGCGACATTTTTGTCGAAAATGAGTTATGAATGCCATCCTACTTAAAATTTTTCGCTCTTTCGAATGCGCTCACTCCCATGGCTCTACGATGACTTTCGTGTCGTTTATGCCCAAGCAAAATACTGCGTTTTTGAAGTGTCAATTCATTTAACCGACCGAATTTTGGACCTTTTTTACTCTAAAGGCGCTTGTACCTCTGTAAAAATGCCATCACTTTTGGGTTAAAGTCGGTAATACATTTTTACTATTTACTGCCGTAAAGGCTCCAGGCGTATACTACTGTTTACCATTAGTACCTGTTTTGAAAGCTTGAACTAATGCCTCTTTACCATTGTCGTCAAAGACATTAAGCGTCGGTTATACCCTACTACCATTTACAAAAAAGTTTAAGTTTACAAACCTCCTACTGATTTTTTTGCTAAACACTGTTTCTTATGCTTCATTACCTTTTGGTATAATAATGAGAATAACCACTTATACTTTTTACCCTTTTATGTTATTCTACAGTCATGTAACTTATGCCTATTACCTCTTGATATAAGGATGTCAAATGTACCTAAGTCTACTCTACCTTCGTTTTTTTCAATGTAGATGTAACTTATGCCGAATTACTCCATAAAGAAATAAGATCAATTGATTTAAGCGACATTAAACCACATAAAACAACGTGGAATCAAATAAATAAACTACCATTTAATGCTTTGATTTTTTAAATTCTAGAGCTGTTTCCATTTTCACGATATGGCAAGAAATTAAAAAGTTATCTCCATTTTTCTGAAATTTTAAACTGCTCTCCTGAACAATTTAGTTTTTGTCGCTTATACCCTATTACCTTTTAACCGCCGATATACAAAATATGATGATTTTCCATCACCAAGCGGGTGTAATCGCGAGCGCAGCTAGTTAATAAGTAAAATAAAAAGAAGTTGGTTATTAACGTTCATTTCCATCGTTTGACCACAATCTCGGCCTATATGGAGCGAAGATATGGTCTAGGATGGAGCACACTTACCAAGAAGGTACCCATTAACACGGGACTTGAAGACACCTAGGTTATAGGTATCGGGAAAGACACTCTGGCAATGAGGTTTCCTCCTTGCCAAAAGGCTTCAGAACATGTATTTATTATAGTAATAGGATAAACTTACCGTAAGAGTGATCTCTCCTTTCTTATCCTCAGCAAAAACATTTGCACAGCTCTCGGAAACAATATTCCTGGCTGACTCGTTTCTACAGTCGAGGTACGGTATCACACTCTGCGCTATGTTAGTCGCATAGTTGAAATTGGGACGAGCAACCAGCAAACCTGACATGCAACGGAGGGATACCACAGCCAGGCTGACTGTGGAGTCTTCAAGTTTCCTGAAATCAGAAATGTATATGTTTATATAAATAATTCTTTTGTATATATCACAGAACAATTCTTAGCCGCTGGACCGATGTTGATGAAACTTTCGTGTCTGCTTGAGTGGAATTCAGGATGGTGTCAAATTGGACCCGGCAGGCGTCACTGCAATCGGTTTCTACTTTTTTTTAAATTATTTTTAGGGCAGGGCAATGTCTTTATTATGTAATTTTACTGACAACCATTGTCTGGAGGCAAAAGAAACAGCCGCCCATATCCTGCTTAAATGCGGAGGTGGCCCAATACAGGGCGAAGTATCTGGACGCCCCAGGTAGCCTCCAAGAAGTCTTCAGCAACATCAAGAAACTGGTGGACCTGCTGGAGGAGCTGGGATGGATGGAGCGAGCCCTCATCCACCCTCGCATATAAAATAGGCACTATGTTATCGATTTGCGGAAAACGCCCGGCTCATAGAAGAAAAGATGGGTAATTATATAAATAATACCTTTTTATTTATCATTTTAAATCTAAGATTCATGGCCGCTTCCTATACTTTACTATTCATCCACTTGCCCTAACATCAGACGAATTTTGACATTACTTGTATGGAGCTTATGTCAAAGTTTAACCGATACTAAATCCAATGAACGATTGGTAAAATCTAATAACGAGCCATTAGTAGATGCATTTAACACCTATAATTCTCTATTAGTTAGTATAATAATTACGGCCAGATACCTTGTGTCTCCCTTTTTCTGGCGGAGCACAGACGCAACCTTCTCAAGTCGCTGAAGATACCTCTTATAAAACTCGAGCAGTTCCTTTTCATACTTGTATAGAGCTAATGTATCCTTTTTTACTGTAAAATTTAATATGTATTTATTTTTTATATTTCAAGTATTGCAACATTTTAACAAATACAACACGAAATTTGATTACTACATTTTTTACTTTCTTCAATTAAGAAATTTTTTACTTAATAAAAATTTGTATATTTAAATTTGGTAAAATGTCCAATATAAAGAAAAATCGTGATTATACACACAAAACCTCAAACAATCTTAGCTTTTGGAAAATATAACATAATATAAGGAATATAATTTTTTTTATAAAATATATAAATAAGTTATTATTTGATTTTAATATTATTTACTTAAGATATTTCCAACAGAATTTGCTTCGTCTTTAAAACAGTTATAACAAGCGGTAGTAAGTACCTGTATAATATTGAATTAATTAACAAAATAGTAAATTAACATCACTTTTTCATTAAGCTTTCTTCAAAGAAGTGCTTTTTCATGTTAAAAATAGAGTATTTGATGATAATTTAAAGATTGCAGTTTTGTTTGTGTTGGGCATTGATTTGGGTATTTTTTCCTGACCTTAAGTATTGTTTTGACAGGGTATTGTTTCTTTTTTTTTTAGATAAACTTATTCACTAACTTACTTGCTACTATTTTACTTTTTGTTCTGTTACTAGGCCATTCCATCATCCATCCATGTTCAAAATTTTGATTTTACTAATCTACAGGGTTAAGTGTTAATTGTTTATAAACCAGAAATATGTGTTAGTGTTGAAAAATAACAGCTGTTTAACAAAGTGTCTTTTGAAAATCTAGCATCTAATACTCACATTTAACATTTGAATAATCCTGATGTCTTATATGATAATCTGGCAATATATCCTTGAAGACCTCGAACACTGAGAGGGTGGCCAATTTTCTTATTGAGTGCAGATTGAGAGCACCATCTTTGAGTCTCTCTTCCATTAGGTATAAAATAGGGAATAAGTTTTTGAGCTAGAAAAATGATAGATATTTTGCTTCTTTAAATTTGAAGAGTGAAAGAAGGAACACCACGGTTTTAGTGTACTCTGTCAGCTGTCTGAGCTATATGGGGCTCCTAATACATCATATTATCCAAGACCACAAATTCTAATCAATTAGAATAAGACATATAAAACACTTAAGAGCTTATTAGACTAATCTGAATTTACAAATCTAAATGTAAGAAATTAAATATCAATAAAAGAAAATTATAAATACAAAATTTTGGTAACACTCTTAGGGCCGCTTGCATAACGTTCCTTAAATTTATTTAAGAAACACGCAATTAACAGCCTTAAATATGATTAGAGTCTTCCACAAGGCAGAATTGATCGTTCAATTTATATTTAAAGAACTCTCAATATGTTCTGTATTAAACGTATTTAAGCAGTTTAATATGATTAACTAATTTTATTTAAAGGCGACCCAATGCAAGCGGCCCTTAGTAATAATAATTGCTTGAATTTAGTTAAAATAAAAAGTAATTAAGTTAGCTGTGGGGGAAGTAAGTTGAGTAGTGTATCTAGGTTGGATACTGGTCCTATGGGGTAAAGCACCACTGGTGAAAGCCCATGGCTCTATCGCCTGAGAAGGGAGTACCAAATAAGACGCCGGGTTGTTGTGCTCTTGCAGTTATTTTTTTTTATACATGGGGAAATAAGTTGCCGCATCGTCGGCCGCGCGGTGACTGCGGTGGCCGGTCTGTGAGGCTCGTATTCCCCGTAGAACCCCATGGGTGGCTTCTTCCGTCTTAGTGGCGGGGTCACGGTAGCGGTGGTCTTTATCCGCAACCCCGGTGGGCGACAAACCGACTCAATAGCGGGGTGCTCCTGTGGGAGCCGGGGAAGTTAAACTTCCCCGGCTCAGACAGGGCTGCGCGGGCATTATTGCGGGTGGAGGCCACCCGTGGCTTCTTTTCACATTTGCATATTCACTTTTTGATTGATCCTAATTAAACTTACGACTATATATTCAGAAATATTATCATTTACGTGATGTGCTCACTAATATTCTAATCATGATTAAATACTATATTTACACATTTATGAGATTGGGCATTTTTACTGATACAGAGAGATGGCCAATCTTATAGGCAACTGTAATAGCGATATCATCTATCTGTATCTACATAGCATCACATTCAAGTATTAATTAACCATAGTCTTTAACTGTGCTAATTATGGATCAACAAATTGGTGGATGAAATGTAACACAGCATTAGCAGCAGTAAGCAGATATATAAATATACTCCCCTCTATTACTTCTACTAAGAATTTAAAACTGATAAAAAATGAGATACAGGGAACTTAAACAGTCTAAGAGAGCAAAAAAAAGAAATGAAAAATGAACAAAGTATGACTTGAAGTGCAAAAATAACCTTTTTCTCGGACTCTCCAGCAAAGAAGAGCACAACGCCCCAATCCGTAGCTTGTCATGTTGTAAACGGTCTCTCCTTGCAGCCAGTAGTTCAACAGCACTGACAACACTGTCCTCTTGTTCCACACCCTCAGGGGTTTCACCCTCTTCTCCTGTACCTTGACCAGAGTCTGATTCACCGGAATCCGAGTCCATAGGTTGGATGTGTGTTTGTGTTTCTGTTTGCTCTGGTTTGTCTTCTTCAGTGTCCGATTCTGTAATTATTAGAATAGCACTTTTCTGATGGGTGTACATAAATAAAAGCACAATTAACTATTTTGGGATTGTCATAAACTTAACAATACCTAATTCACTACATATTATTTATTTCAATTTGAGTAATGTCCTTTTATATCTTAAAAATCGATGGCTCAATACCAATGTAATTTGTATATAGGTATTGGGACCACATTGAATCTATACACTATTCAATGTAAAAAGAAAATTTTGTTTTAAATATCTCAAACATTACACATTTTCTATGAGATTTTAAGGAATTTTCTGCTGTTCTTTGAAACTCAGAGCCCAATATCAAATGCAACACTAAAAGAATGAGTAGAATCGAGTCAGAATCATAAAATTTACAGCTGAAACAATACCTCAACTATTTCAATTTTTCTATTTGATTTTATGAAATTCTCACAGACATATTATGTGCTAGCCATTATACTACCCCGACCAAGCTGTACTGAATTCAATATAAAAACAATCATCGCAATCTGTCCATTTATGATTGAACAAGAATTATACATAAAAAAATTAGATGAGGATTTTGAAAACATCCTCTTTTTTTAAGTCGACTTATTAAATTAAATGAGCGCAGCAAACCTTGTACAACAATTATGAATATGGGATACTAGTTTTTAAATTAATACATAAAATAAAGCCCTAATCCAATATATTATAAAGACAATTGGCAAATACCGTCACACTCTTCCGCCATCTCCTGCACGCCCTGTTTGGTCTTGATTGGTAGCAACGGTCTGAGTTTCTTAACTGGTCTTTCAGCCAGTTCTTTTTCATATTTATCTTCCAAATCACTGCCCGAGTCATTGTCTGTATCTGCACCACTGTCACTGCCTACAGCAACTCTTGATGGACGTTCTTTCTTTTCTCTTTTACGTTTTTTTGCTGATCTGTTAGTTTAAAATATTTATTGGAAAATCAGAACATAGAATTACAATTGATCATGTTCTAGCAGAAGGTGATGTCAGGAGCCTTAAGAACAGACGAGTGTGCATGACAAGAGCTATGAATGTCAAAGAAGCGAGGTAAGAATAAGCCTGAATGCCGCTCTGTTGTTCATGCCTACCTTGCAAGGGACCTGGTGTGAAGTTATGTATGTATGTATGTAGAATTACAATTTTAACAATATGCCGTTATAAAAGCATTTTAGCTTATTAGTACCCTGTTTTAACAAGAATAATATATTGACAAATAGCCTACTAGAAGCAAATGAAGCTTTGAAGAAACCATTTTGTAAAATACAAAATGGTTTCTAGATTTCTAAATAGTGCAACTGCTTTGTACAGTAAAAAAAACTTAATTTGGCAGTAGAACAAACATTGTATAGATACATACAACCATCTTATAGATGAAATTGTGTGTGTATAGTTAATATTAGATTATTTTGATAACCGATCTTACTACATAGTAGTCATTGTCTTCAGACGATGATAGGTTAAACATAAAGGTTAAAAATTGTTTTTCCATTTTTAAAGATAATCATATGATACTGAAGTTTTAGTTGTACCATAATATTATTAAAAACTACAAAAAAAACAAAACATCAGAATACTTAATAAGTATATGCATGGCTTTACAGAGCATGCATGAACTCTGTTTATATACCTATTTTTATTTGAAACTATTGTATATGTGTAACTATTTATTAGCAAACATTGGACATTATAATAACACACTATCTCATATCCAAGTTTCTACAATTTCTGAGGTACAAATGCCCCAGTACTAGGCACAGGCTTCTTTACTTGCTAGGGGGAACATGTAGTACAGCCATCTCACGTGTCTAAGGAGTTTATAACATATTGGGTCCTAAAACTGGCTAAGTAATACACGATTTTGGCCAGGAACTGAACCCACATGATATGAAACGCAAGTGCATTAGCCATTACACTACTAATATTTCACTTTATATAGTTATTTTTAACTTTATTACAACAAAATACAAACTTGTTAACTTTCTCTTCTTCAGGTACATTAGACAACAACTGCGGTTGCTTAGACAGCCTATTCATTATATATTTCTGTTCCTCCTCATCTAGCATATCGGCTAATTCATCGTCAGAAGCAGATTCACTATCACTGCTATATTCAACTTGCGGCTTGATCGGTTGCTTTTGCTTCTGTATTTTTTGTTTGTGCCGCTGCAGCTTCAGTTTACCTTGTTTCTTCATTTTGTTCGTCGTCTGATTGTTTCTTTTTACCTTACTAATCTTAGACTTGCCTTTTTTCTGTGAAAGTTCAACATGAAATTGATGAGAATAATGGTTAGTATTTACCAGAATCGTATTATGAGTAGGTAGGGACAATAGATACTAACAGCCATTTTGATATAAAAGATTTTTGATTATATCAGAAATATGTAATTGTTAAGAATTTTATTAAAGTTATAATAAATACAACAACAACAAAACAACGTGGTTTTCAAGTTATTTGACAATTTGATTTGACAGTTTACACTATGAATTTGACGGTAACATGAGCATGACGTGACGTTAATTATACATCACCGTCCACTTTTAAATAACTTTTTAATTATAGTTTGAATTT
Organism: Dendrolimus punctatus; assembly: GCA_012273795.1. Classification (NCBI taxonomy): domain Eukaryota; kingdom Metazoa; phylum Arthropoda; class Insecta; order Lepidoptera; family Lasiocampidae; genus Dendrolimus; species Dendrolimus punctatus. The sequence goes on along the minus strand of CM022547.1, from coordinate 1,040,453 downwards.
GATAGCTTTTCAACTGTAATTTCCAGACATAAAAGAAAATAAACCAAACATTTAAATATGAATTACTAAAAATTATTGTCTCTAGATATATTTCGTAATAATTTATTATAATAAAAACATGAATTTTAATTTTGAAGAAAACTTTTTTCTGGTCAAAAGTAAGTTTGAATTGAACGCATCCAAACTTTCTAAACGTCTGTTAAAAAAGTTACAAAAGACCTCGAAACTTTCCTATTTCTTGTTTTTCTAGTTTTTATTACTTCAAATCTTGTTGAAAAGTCGTAAATTCTTTTCAGTAAATCTTTATGTTCTCTTTTATTATTTAAATCTCTAAGCATGTCTTATGAAAAGTTATAGAATTTTAATAAAGTTCTTTAAAATTCCGCGAAGTTTATAACATGGTGCCACAGCAACAGAGACGAAGACGGCGGAGACCAGCGCTTATAAGAACTGCAGAGCGCCGTGTTGTGGTCGCAAGAGGTGCTGGTGGATTCGGGTTTACGATTGCTGGGCAAAGGCCTTGCGTGGTATCCGCGGTGGCTGCGGGTGGGCCGGCTGAACGAGCTGGCCTGCGGGCTGGCGATGCAATACTTGCAGTGGACGGTGCAAGTGTTACTCGTGCTCCCATGCTTCAGTGGCTAGACTTGTAGCAGCAGCGCCAGGAGCTATTGCGTTGAGTGTGTCACCTAGAGAAGCTCCCCCTACCGATACTGAAGATACGGAGCCTGATGAGAGAGCTAGGACAAGAAGAAGACATCCACCACCACGACGCAGACCACAGATGATGCACCATCCAGGTCTGTTGAGAACTGATCGGACAGAAGTAATAAAATCTTTGTGGCTAAAGGGAGCTTTGCTTTTAAAAAACTTGTTAATATGGTGATGGTATAAAACATAGTATGTATATAAGAAACAATATATATATGATGATATACAAAAATATTTTGATGCAATGTTTTTATTGTTAATAGATATTATATGTTCAGTTAATTATATTTTCAACTTCATTTTCGAAATTATCTAATGGAAACAGCTCTCAAGATATAATAGAGTTTGAACTTCTTTACAATCTATTTTAAAATTGAAGCTATACTCAATGATAGTGGCCTGGTGGGGTTGCATGGGTTTTTTAGGATATTTTTTATTATCTTGAAATTATCACAATTATCACTTGTATTGTATTGTATCACATACTGACAGTACAAGAAAATATTATTAGGGGCTAACACATTGGTTTTATACATGTGTGATGCTGCTTATTTAAATTAGAGGAGTTCTAAGCTCAGCTGTGGGATGCTAGTGAATTCTCATTGTGATATGATTTTTACTCTATTTCAGATATATAGGCATACTCAAATTTTATTTTCCTATGTATAGTGATTAATTATTATATTATATGCAGTATCTTCTTCTTCTGTCTTCTGTCTTCTGTTGTCTGTCTGTTTTGTCTGTCTGTTGTTTTCACGTATCGTTGGCTGACTAGTATATTTATTTTGATACAGATGAACATAGGATACTTTTTATCCCGAAAAATGGGATAGTTTCCGGGATAAAATGATATTTGTCTGTTTGTTTGTTATGCTTTTACGGAAAAACTACTGGACCGATTTGGCTGAAATTCGGCACGTATGTAAATTAAATACTGAGGATGGACAAGGGATAATTTTCATTTTGGCTTATTCGGTCATTTTGGCCTACTTGGTCATTTTGGCCTCTTTTGTCATTTTGGCCTCTTTGGTCATTTTGGCCTCTTTGGTCATTTTGGCCTCTTTGGTCATTTTGGCCTCTTTGGTCGTTTTGGCCTCTTTGGTCATTTTGGCCTCTTTGGTCATTTTGGCCTCTTTGGTCGTTTTGGCCTCTTTGGTCATTTTGGCCTCTTTGGTCATTTTGGCCTCTTTGGTCATTTTGGCCTATTTGGTCATTTTGGCCTATTTGGTCATTTTGGCCTATTTGGTCATTTTGGCCTCTTTGGTCATTTTGGCCTCTTTGGTCATTTTGGCCTATATGGTCATTTTGGCCTCTTTTGTCATTTTGGCCTCTTTGGTCATTTTGGCCTCTTTGGTCATTTTGGCCTCTTTGGTCGTTTTGGCCTCTTTGGTCATTTTGGCCTCTTTGGTCATTTTGGCCTCTTTGGTCATTTTGGCCTATTTGATCATTTTGGCCTCTTTGGTCATTTTGGCCTATTTGGTCATTTTGGCCTCTTTGGTCATTTTGGCCTCTTTGGTCATTTTGGCCTTTTTGGTAATTTTGGCCTATTCGGTCATTTTGGCCTCTTTTGTCATTTTGGCCTCTTTGGTCATTTTGGCCTCTTTGGTCGTTTTGGCCTCTTTGGTCATTTTGGCCTCTTTGGTCATTTTGGCCTCTTTGGTCATTTTGGCCTATTTGGTCATTTTGGCCTCTTTGGTCATTTTGGCCTATTTGGTCATTTTGGCCTCTTTGGTCATTTTGGCCTCTTTGGTCATTTTGGCCTTTTTGGTAATTTTGGCCTATTCGGTCATTTTGGCCTATTTGGTCATTTTGGCTTATTCGGTCATTTTGGCCTACTTGGTCATTTTGGCCTCTTTTGTCATTTTGGCCTCTTTGGTCATTTTGGCCTCTTTGGTCATTTTGGCCTCTTTGGTCGTTTTGGCCTCTTTGGTCGTTTTGGCCTATTTGGTCATTTTGGCCTATTTGGTCATTTTGGCCTCTTTGGTCATTTTGGCCTCTTTGGTCATTTTGGCCTATATGGTCATTTTGGCCTCTTTTGTCATTTTGGCCTCTTTGGTCATTTTGGCCTCTTTGGTCATTTTGGCCTCTTTGGTCATTTTGGCCTCTTTGGTCGTTTTGGTCTCTTTGGTCATTTTGGCCTCTTTGGTCATTTTGGCCTCTTTGGTCATTTTGGCCTATTTGGTCATTTTGGCCTCTTTGGTCATTTTGGCCTATTTGGTCATTTTGGCCTCTTTGGTCATTTTGGCCTTTTTGGTCATTTTGGCCTCTTTGGTCATTTTGGCCTCTTCGGTCATTTTGGCCTATTTGGTCATTTTGGCCTATTGGTCATTTGCTATTTGGTCATTTTGGCCTATATGGTCATTTTGGCCTCTTTGGTCATTTTGCTTTTGGTCGTTTTGCTCTTTGGTCATTTTGGCTCTTTGGTCATTTTGGCTCTTTGGTCATTTTGGCCTATTTGTCATTTTGGCCTCTTTGTCATTTTGGCTATTTGGTCATTTTGCCTTTTTGTCAAGTTTTGTAATTTATTTTGTTGACAGATAGACGGGGGATAGTATATATAATTAGCGATATAGAATGAAGTGAATCTTCCGTGGGCAAATACATAAAAACATTCTGATATAATATAAGCTGTAGCACTTGCTCTTTAAACAAGAGACACACACTAGAGGTTAACCCGCGGCGCAGCCGCGGGGTAAACTCTAGTAAGTCTATATGTTTGAGTTTATATTAAAATGTAATATAAATGTTGCTTGTTTTATTTAAAAATAGGCAGACCTAGGCCCCGTTTCTATATCTTATTGATCATTTCTCTGCCTTACTATTGGTTAAAATTTGACACAAGCTTCATACTAGTAATGTCAAAATTTTACAGATGGTAAGGCGATTGAATGAATAGTAAGATGTAGGAAACCCACCATAAATAGTTTAAAAATTGAAGACATGGATGGAGGTAATAAGTCGCATAATTCCAATTCTGAGTAAATCGAGATAAAAGTTTTACTTTTACTTTAAACTGAACTGTACACAGCACCTTTTTCAACTTTTTATTTGTTTAAATATGCCTTATATCTATTGTCTAAGGTCTATAGTCCTTTGGTATTGACTTATAACCTTCATCTACACCAAAAAAAGCAAAAAACCGAATATGCAACATATCACCTTCATCCACTCACGTCTTCAATTGTTAGTGTTAGTGACCACTTCATTCAGATGTAGTCATGGGTTTAAAGCATTATTTGTGATACAATATTGGTATTCATCATTAAACATTGACAGATATATCATATTGTTATGAGTTACGGGAATCAAATTAAAATGTTGTTGGAATTACTATAGAATTTATTAGAACTATACAAACACTTATAATACAGGTGCATATATAACTGGACCAGTACAAACGTGCATGATTCAACAACACGCCCAAAGTCCGTCACTATATGGATTATCGAATGTTGGCTTGACTGCCTCACCCCTTCGTTTGGGCATTCCTTTAATCCAGTACAAATACAATATATATCAACACAATACTCGACCACATAACAATAATTTCCAAGAATCACACCTTGCTAATGCCTACCATAAAGGATTACAATACACAATAGACTGTTTTTCTATCTACAAATTTTAAACACAAAGTAAATAAAAGAAGTCCAAATGCCGCAAAGGTAATAAACTGCAGGAGTGAATTGTTCTTTGTCAGTCGTAACAATATGTATATACACTAATGTAGCTAAACCATTAATAGTGTTATTTTTATGCTATGACTAAAACTCATTGGGCCATTCACTAACATTGTCACACATGGGGCAGAATAGGATAGTAAAGAAATAAAATAGATTTTAAGTGAAAGTTTAAGAGCATTTGTTTCACAGTCATTTTATTGTATGTCAAGAAGAACAAGGCTTTTAATTTAAGCTTTTAAACTTAATACCCGCTTTATTTTGAATTAACAATAAAATAAACTACATATTGTTTCTTTGTTTAATTATTCTAATGCTTTTTATGTATTAACAGTTTCACATGGCTTTGCTAAATTAACTGAAATTTATAGTAAATGGGACATCTGGGATAAAAGATATTTTTATTTATGCATTGTATGCAAGGTCATCAAAGAGACACAGAAATAATCAAAATCATTAAAGTATAATGAGATATATTACTATGGTATACTATAATAGTCCAGTCATTTAAGCTTAAATTAGGTAAGAATCTCGGAATTCGAGATACCCAGCTGTAAGTCTGTAAATATTTGTATATTGACACCCTAAAAGTTGTCTCAAAACCTACATATGGTAGGGGGGTGTACGCAACTATTAAATTTCAAGGTCAAAAGTCACAAAAATCGTTTTTTTTTGCGCTTTTTTGTAAATAACTCATTTACTTAAGGTTTTTTGCTATTTGTATTTATTATCAATATTGTAGAATACAAATTCTCTAGAAATTTTGTTTAAAAACCTTTTTTAGGCGGAGAGCGCGCGGTCACAGCATCACTTCAGGTCAACCGGTGCCTCCGGTCGAAAACGCGCCATATGTAGTTGATAAACCATCAATAAATCAATGATTATAAATATTTGTCAATTTTTATTAATTATTATATTATATTTATCACCTTGAAATGTAATAGTTGCGTACACCCTACCATATGTAGGTTTTGAGACAACTTTTAAGGGTCAATATACAAGTATTTACAGACTTACGCTGGGTATCTCGAATTCCGAGGTGAACTTACTATAATGACTGGACTATAATGTAATATTACCGCTACAGAAATATATAAATGGCTGCCTACGCTGACTATCCCTGAATTTACATTAAAATAAAATAAAATTGTGTAGTATTATCAAGAGTAAGGTCAAACTGCCCCCGGGTTAGAATCGTCCAACCAAAAATTAAATTGTTGTATAACAGGGATTCCCAGTGTCGATATCGTCCCCCTAGGGTCGAAATTAGATTCCCAGGGGTCGACATAAACGAAAACGGATCTTGAAGGTCGACGAAGTCTAAAAATCGACCCCTGTTCATTAACACCAGTTCTTATTTGAAACTTTCAAGATTCTGTGTAAGTTGTGTTACATGTATGTAAACTTCTTTTAAAAATGACTAATATTTTAGTAGGAATTATCATTTTTATACTTTTAAAAAACTCGATAAGCGTGCACAGGTTCATATATTTACTGATTCATATATCTATTTTTTTTAAACTTTTTATGTGAAAATCATCTCAAGCTTTCTTTGACCAACTGCAATTTTTTTTTATTGATAAGTTTTTTGTATCAATACGAAAACAACTAGAGATAGGATTTTTAAAGTAATTTAGCTATATTTAGGGGGGTCTGAAGTATCAGTTAATTTTGGAAAAGGGGTTTCTTGTCCAAAATAATTTGGGAATCCCTGTCGTAAAGGCATTATTATTTATTCATAATAATTTAACTGAAGACAAAATAAAAACATAATTTCTATTTCATGATGCTGTATAGGAATATTTTCACTTATCTATTGAATTTTTAAACATTCCAGGTTGCCACGCAGCACCCTCGACATCAGGTGTAAATGAAATCCTCCAGAACCTAACTCGATCCCAGCTTACTCCAAACCACGTCGCTCGACTCGAATGTCGGGCAGTTGTCGGGTATTTGGGCACCATCGAAACCCCCCAAGCTGCGTTAAGCACCGCACCTGGCAATGTCAAAAATGCTGTAAGAAAATTACGCCAAGAACGAAGACCGGCAACACCAGTATTACTCTCTGTGCTTCCTAATTCATTGTACCTTCGGCGTCCAACTGGCCAAGTCCTAGCTCAGTATCAAAGAGAAAGAATCGTCTATGCTGGTTGTGGAAGTGACGCAGATAGACGTTACTTTGGGCTGGTGACTTCAGCTGAAACTGATGAAGCAGAAGCGTCCCACTCTTGCCACGTTTTTGCCGTCGACCCAAGAATGGCGGAACATGACGCGCATCTTAACAGAGCCAGAGAGTTCCAAATAGCTTGCACAAGAGATCCAGTCGCTGAGAGATGTCTAGAATTTCCACCGTCAGCGGAGTATGTAGTTGGAGTAATTCGCGGAATGTATTCATTGCCCTCAGAAGATTGTACTAGTCCAAATTTACAACAGATATCTAAATTAGCTATAAAGGGTGACAGTCCAGCTATAGGTAACTTTTCAAGATGTAATAGACCAGTATTAAGAGTACCCAGAGATAGGAGGATATGTCGACATGAGGATGTGAGGGTAGATGCTCAAGACTTCGTCGCTAATTCTCCCCAACCTAGCAATCATAGCGAAATCACAACTACGTCTAGCAATAGCGATTCGGGGATCGGTTTCCATAATGACTGTCGTAATATAGCTGATAGAATCTTAGTCGTTGACTTCGCCCAAAAACCACCACCGAACAGATTTCGACAGGATGCGCCAAGGCGTCCAATGGGGTTGGTCGGTTGCAGCAGCTTTGATGCTGATGGTTCATTTCTTTCTAATACTACCCCAGTTGTTGACGGCTTCGGAGGACAGGGTCGACCACTGAACCTGGATGACGTCATCCTCAATAGCAACGACCTACAAACTGTCAGACACGTCTGTCCAAGAAGTGAAGAAGATAGTTATAATTATAATAATGTATACGGTAATATCCCGTCAGGTTCACGGAGTTTTCCCAACGGCGTCGTATACGACCAGGTATATACAGAGAACGAAGGTCACTATGAATTGATACCGGCCCAATTGGATATGGATTTAGAAGTTGACTGTGTGGCGGAGGCTTTTAATTCTGTGGAGATTTACGAAGAACGGCCAAGACAACCGCCGAATTGGCAGTCCAATGAATCAGTGGAAAATGTGACAGTGGTGTCTGGCGGGACCAGTAAAGCGAGTATGGATTCGGTGTCAGTATATTCGTCAAGAAGTCACGAAGAAGCTCGGCCGTCGAGGAGGCGGCATTTGCAAGCATCTTTGGATGATATGCTTGTGCTGGGGTTGAGAGATCAACCGGCCGCTCCGGACAAAGATGACGACAACTTCGTGCATCCTGCAAGTGTTAAGTTTAAAGTGAGTATTAATGTCACTAGTTAGATGTATATCCAAAACGAAGTTTTTAATTCTCTGTTGATGTCACTTAGTGAGAAAATTTAACTAGGACTTTTCAAGCTACTTAACGTAATCCTTGAATCAGTATCCTTATTTATTTTTATTACTCGTTATTATTTTGGCAGTCCCATCATCCCCTAAACTAAACATATAATAAATTATTTTTTAAATTAAAATAATGAACTTGAGAACATACTAAACTTCCTTGAGGCTGGTTCTGCAAACAAAAATTAAATAAACTTCAGAGGTGTCAAGGGACACCCGGACGGAACGAAGTTTGTGCATAATAAATAATAAAAATAATGAATCCTGACAGTGTTTCTGCACAAGTTCCGGATATTGCTGATGATTGATCTCCCATACAAACCAGTATTTCAACCCGGTCTAGTTTTATTTATATGGGGGATATATATCTATCTATCTGTAAACAACATAAACGACGAAAACGACTACCGCAACAGACAGAGTGCATATATATATATTATAACATTTAGTCTTATTTTTTTCCGTCTAGCCCCTTTTCGCAACGCGCGATAAGGAACTTCGTTCCAAAAACACCTATTAATTCAACTTCGTTAACGAAAAGTTAGGATTTCTACCTATATCACTGAAGCTAACCTGACTTGTAATGGAAAACTATGTTATGATATCCCTATTGCGTAAATAATTATACCATGGAAGAAAGTATAAATTCTTTTTTCATGGTACTACTTATGTTTTGTTTTGAAGATTCATTTGTATATTTAACATAACCCAGTATTAAAATATTAATAGATACCAAATTCTTATTCTAGGTGCGTAAATCAATTAAACCCCTGAACATTCTGTCCAAGACAAAGAACATGCTGTCCGGTAAAGATCGCGACAAGAAGGAGGACCGGCGAAGAGCGCTGAGCGCCAGCGCTGGCGACGTGTGCGGGGGCTCCTCGAAGGAGAGGGGCGAGGAGGGGCTCCCTGCTGCGGCCAGCGAGCCCGATCTAAGGGAAACGCAGGTCAGTGGATAGTCTGTTAAGAGATCTGACATCTGCGGCCGCTTTAGGCTGTCTGATCAGTCGATTCGGTTGTATTTCTATTCGTTTCTGTATGTTTTGCTTTAAATCGGTCACTGTACTAAATAAACAATAACTAAATTAAAACAGTTTTGTATTAAATACATATAATACACAAATGTACAATGTTGCTTTAGTATAAATGCATAAATAATCTAAGGTTCTGAAATAAATATGAATAAAATAAATATTTAAAAATAAACTAAATTATAAATATTACACTACAAAATAAATAAGAAATTAAATACTATTATAAACATATTTACAAGTAAAAGATGTAGTCCAAATCACTGTCGGTGAGGAGCGTTCCCAAAATGCTGGCCTCATTCCCACGCTGTATGGCAACGCTAATCCGTTACCATAAATATATGCCAGCCCTTTGCTCACGCGAGACTTTGTGATCGTCTTGAAAGGTCTCGATTAAGTTGATAAGCCTCACGTCCCCATGGCCCCAAAGTCTCAATCCCGAAATTGGAACTAAGTTTATGTTTAATATTTAGTTTATTGAAAACTAGCGTTTTTCCCGCGGTTACGTCGCGTCAAATGCCGGTAATAGCTCTATGCTACTTACACTAAAACATAATTCGGTTCTTTCAATATAATAATAACAAAGAAACTAAGTCCATATAGTCTAGACAACTGCCCAGCAAAATATAAAGGTATGTCGAAGCCAACCTAATTTAAAGTAATTGTAATACTACGAATGACATATTGTTTATGACAACGTAGGTATTTGTTAGTGAATTGAAAAAACGCGATTGCAGCGTCATCTATTTAGTTAGTCTGTCTGTGTGTAAATTATATGGAAACGATATCATTTGTCGGGATAAAAAGTATCCTAAGTTACGCCCCGTGATATGAACTTGCTCTGTGTCTAGTTTCATTTAAATCTGTTCAGTAGTTCACGTGATGCTGTAACAGACAGATGACAGACAGGCAGACAAAGAATGTAAAAATTGTATATTTTCAGAATCTGTTGGTCCGAATTAGCCCACCCGACTTTTTCACATTTATAAGATGCATTGTAAAAACTCGAACCATTTACAAATGTATTATAATAGTACTAGCTGAACCGGCGAACTTCGCACGCCATATTTTCTGAATTCCTAAAAGACTTTGTTTCATGGGACAAAAACAAAATCAACAAAACAAAAAAAAGTGTCCACCTGTAAACAGCAAATTGTGGTTCGAAAATTCGTCAAAATAGCGCTAGTGTAGGAAAAGGAAATGATATGAATTTAGCAGCATTTTAGCAGTTATGAACGAAGTGAAGTGTGCTGGTTTGAAAAACGCATGCGAGGTGACAAAGAGGAAGTCTTTCTTTCCTTCTTTAATCTTTATGCTACTCTAATGATATGTGGCGCTATTTTTAAATACTTTCCACTTGCTATTATGGCGCGATCTTAATTTGCTGCCCTTCAGTGGACACTTTTTAATATACTGAGATGGTTCTCCTTACCTCTATCCTCCATGATTCTAATTTAACCATAAAAATCATGTACACTAATCTTCATAGGATTCGGTTGATTGACGTAAAGTCAGTACGCTTCAGCGCCATCTATTGGCAGGATATAGCAAAACAATGGCGCGAAAATAATTTCTTTATTCAAATGTATTATTTTCATGCCGATTGATGATTGATAACAAATTAAATTTCAACGTCGCGGCGGCACGTGGCGGCGACTCATCAAATATTTTTATAAAAACATATTTTTCGCGACTGAACCTTATTTATTTATGCTACAAAAATTTAATGCTTCTGCGTGCGGTTACTTTCCCTAAGCAAAGAGTACATTGTATATATCGACGGCTTCATAACAAATGGGCGTATACGCAAGAATGCTAATTTGTTTGTTGTTTACTCTATGCATGTTACAATTTAGAAAGTCAGTATGCAAGTGTACCTAAATAGAAGGGTAATCCAAATTTCAGCCTTATACAATCAACTAGTTTTGTTTTATTCATAAATTTTGTTCCCTGTGTAAAACTACACTTTTGTTTGTACGCCCATTTTTTATGAAGCCCTCGATATAAAGATCCCTGGGTAGGAAGAACTTGAATGGAGTGGAGTGATTGACAAACTACACGGTAATAAACTGGTTATGAGTTTCTGTGAAACAATAATTTTACACCGAAAAATAAATAATTTTATAAATTGCTTCTAAATCTAATAATCTAGTAGACAATAATTTTTGTTTGTCAAAACGTTAAACTATCGTACTTCATTGTGTAAATTTACGAGTGCATTACTCGCTCGAAAAATCTAAAGTAATTCAATAGTAAATTTGTAAAAATATGAGCGACCTTTTATAATTCAAATTTGAAGTGAAACTTTCAGAAACTGATTATTTTTGGTCTATAAAATTATATTGTAACGAGAAAAATAATTGAATAAACAAAGTTTCAAAAAATAGTAGCCATATTTTTAGGTTTTTAAATTATTTTGTTTTTTCTTTTCAACAAGAACTCTGTTCTCGGAATGGTGTAGATTGTAGCCCACAATACCATTGCGCCGTTTACTATACGAAGACTTTAAGATGTTTTAGATATTATATATTAATAATAATAGCTTTAGAAATAAGTTATTTTATACATTTTAGTTTTTAGTTTTTGAAGTCGGTTTTTGTGTTTCCAATGTGCATCACCGACGGTGACCACAATTCTCAGAGATTTAGAGCCGTGAGTGCAAAATCTTGCAACGTTTCTCTGATCGTAGACTTCCTTGAAATTTCATATCAGGTGCCAGAAAGCGTTGCGTCATCGTTCAAGGAACACGGCTGGATAGGCAGCCGGTGAGCGTCGATTTCCCACGCTCCGCACCATCCATTCATATCCAGTTTAATTTCATTTGATTACGTTAGCATTTCCTGTGTTTCATTGTTTCATTGAATATATTATGGGGCATGTAAGAATGAATGATAAAACTTTCGACTTTCATAACTTTCTGTTGTAAACATGCTTGTGAATTTCGTTTTGTTTTTGGTATGGGAGATATGACGCGATTAAAAGTTCAATGACTTAACATGATCGTAACCTTGCTGTTTCATTTGAGATAACTTTATAGTTATAGGCCGTTTCGCACAGAAGTGGTGATCTGGTTTATTACGTATTTATCTTGCGATTTTGTTTCTTAATGTTAATGAGGTTACATATTGACAAATATCCGTCTAGCTGTACGGGAACGGAGAAAGAATGCAATTTCCTGCGGCCAGGTGGCCTGTCGTAAGAGGCGACAATACAACCCACAACCAGGTGGTAGGGTATTTGCTGGACTGGAGGACGACCACCCCTGCTGTAGAGTATGTCGCCATAACAACCTTGTGTTGTGTTCCGGCATAAGTGACCAGGTTCAACTCTCCCTTAATAGAGCAGCAGCGCATTTGTAGCATCTTTGGTGTTGCAAATGTTCATAGGCGACGGTAACCACTTTCCATCAACTGAACCGTCTGCCTGTCTGCTGAACTCCTGAAAAAAAAAGAAAATATATGTATATGCACTAATGCCGCTATTCGACAACGGGGTTATTTGTAACGCTTTAAGGAAGATGCATTCGGCCAGAGTCAATATCTTTTACATTATTGCAGTTGCGGCTCCATCATTACAATTGCCGTGTTCTGATAGTGATTCAAAATATATAGGCCTTCTCCACTTGCTTCGATCTTCGTACGCACATTTCGCTTCATATGATTTATTTATCTATTACTTTATGCACATGTATTTGGGGTGTATAAAATTGTCACGAGGCAACCCCTAATAGGGAAATCTGAACATAGAAGTGGAATGGTTATTGAATTACGAGTATATAAAATTAGTAAGAGTTATTTAGACCGAGGGTAGAACTTTCTGGCAGTGTAAGCCGGTCTCAAGACTTAGAAAAAGGTGGAAGATTCTGGATGGAAAATACAAGGACAGGTACATTTTAGAAAGGGATAGATGATGAACAAAAATTAAAAAACTAGTGTTTCCTTCCAATCCCAAGTGCGTACCCCCGCACGTAACAACAGTATTATATATTTTAGTTTAACAAATTGTATAAATATTCGTTTATACAAGAATAACTCTTATGACCGATATATTGGATGACACAGTATTTTCATAACACACTTGTTTTCTCCTTTGAGTGATGTGATATGATAACAGATTGTTAGTTTGCAATGTCTATTTGCCGGGACACGATGCTCACGACCTAGTCACGTTTGTAGATTTCATTTCATTTAAACAATAAATACGTAAACACAAGACGTGCGTCGAAGGTTTGCAGAGTAGCACCCCTCCTGCTTTAGTTATCGCGACCCTCGTGTAGTCTTAGTACTAATTAGACGAGCGCGTGTTTCGGCTTTGAATAAGGGGCAAGTAGAGATCGACAAAGGTTTAACTGGCAGAGCTATGCTGAAATCATTATAACAAAAATCAATACAACATGTTTCGCCGTCTTGAACCCTCAAGGAGGAGAACCAGCTTTTAGTAGCGGAAAGGAAGGTTCTCCGTAAGATTCTGGGTCCAACAAAGAGAGAAGATGGCAGCTGGAGGGTCCGGAGCAACCTTGAAATTGAGAATCTCGTGGCCGAGCCTAACATAATAGAAATAATAGCTCGCTGCTTCCGCTGGCTCGGCCACGTAGAATGGATGGGAGAGGATTGCAGCGTGAGACTTATTTGGCACGACCGGTAGGCCGTACCAAATATCGCTGGAAGGACAGAGTAGAGGCTGACCTGTCGAAGCTAGGAGCCAATAATTGGTAAGAAACCGCACAGGACCGGGAAAAGTGGCATGCTCTCGTTTCGGAGGCCAAGGCCCAGTTTGGGTTGCTAAGCCAACGGAGTAAGTATTTTCATGTCCTTGAAATTAGAAGGTAGCCGTATAATGGGCAGCCTTATTATTTGGATGGACGAGGAACTTCGACTTTGTAGGGGAGAAACACTAGGATGTATGTGACTATGTAAATTTTTGTTTCAAGCCACGTGTCCAAACACTATGACGACTAACGATAAGGTCCCTTATCGATACACTCAAGCTTAGGATTGATCCCCTGCTGACTGATTTAGTAGTTTATCTTTGAAGAGTTCTGTTTTCAGGGTCGACGCACGTATGGTATCGAAATATTATTATACTTATTTTATTAAATACTAGAGTTTACCCCGCGGCTGCGCCGCGGGTTAACCTCTAGTGCGTGTCTCTTGTTTAAAGAGCAAGTGCTACAGGTTATATTATATTACAATATTTTTATGTATTTGCCCACGGAAGATTCACTTCATTTTATATCGCTAATTATATATACTATCCCCCGTCTATCTGTCAACAAAATAAATTACAAAACTTAACCAAAAAGGCCAAAATGGTCTAAATGACCAAAATACTACAGTGACCGACATGGCTAAAATGACGGAATAGGCAAAAACGACCAAAAAGGCCAAAATAATCAAAATGGTCAAATGACCAAAGAGGCCAAAATTACCAAAAAGGCCAAAATGACCAAATAGGTCAAATGACCAAAGAGGCCAAAATGACCAAAAAGGCCAAAATGACCAAATAGGCCAAAATGACCAAAAAGGCCAAAATGGCCAAATAGGCCAAAATGACCAAATAGGCCAAAATTACCAAAAAGGTCAAAATGATCAATAAGGCCAAAATTACCAAATAGGCCAAAATGACCAAATAGGCCAAAACTACCAAATAGGCCAAAATGACCAAATAGGCCAAAATGACCAAAAAGGAAAAATTACCAAATAGGCCAAAATGACCAAAAAGGCCAAAATGACCAAATAGGCCAAAATTACTAAAAAGGCCAAAATGAAAATTATCCCTTGTCCATTCTCAGTATTTAATTTACATACGTGCCGAATTTCAGCCAAATCGGTCCAGTAGTTTTTCCGTAAAAGCATAACAAACAAACAGACAAATATCATTTTATCCCGGAAACTATCCCATTTTTCGGGACAAAAAGTATCCTATGTTCATCCTCGGTATCGAAAATATATTTATACTGAGTTTCAGCCAAATCGGTCCAGTAGTTTTTACGTGAAAACGGAACAGACAGACAGACAGACAGAGTTACTTTCGCATTTATAATATTAATAGGGAAATAGGGATTTAGGTTTTATTCTCAAATTTCTTTGGTCATTCGTTTTTGTTTTACAACGTTTTTTTTGCTCGTTTTTTTATATACTAGTCACCCGTGTTCGAAATTCGACCATAATAATTTGTTGTCAAAGACTATGTATCTATAATTACAGATTTCGCCAAGGCAACCATAAACAAAAGAGTAAATGTATGTGAATAAAATTTACAACTCGGTAAGTAGCCGTTTTTTAACCGACTTCGAATAAAGGAGAAGGTTCTCAATTCGTCGGGATCTTTTTTTTATTGCTTTTTTTGATTATTTATGTATGTTCGCCGATTACACCGTGGTTTATGATCCGATTTACGTGATTCTTTTTTTGTTCGACGCGGAATAGCTTCCAGTTGGTCCCCTAAAAAATTTACATACTTTGGCCCAGTAGTTTTCATTTTATGATCATTTTTTATGAAAAAAAATCCTTTTCTTTCCATATGTACACCGATTACTCTGAGATTTATGATTCGATTTACGTGATTCTTTTTTTTTTCAACGCGGAATAGCTTCCAGTTGGTCCCTTAAAAAATTTACATAGTTTGGCCCAGTAGTTTTCATTTTATGATCATTTTTTTGTTCTCGTTTCCTGGGACCTATATTTTTTAAGAAGCGCGGCACCATTCGTAAGTCCACCCATACATAGCTAGACACTAAAAAGTAACAAATAAAAAATAAAAACTTCGTTTAAAAAAACCGACTTCAAAAACTAAAATGTATAAAATAACTTATTTCTAAAGATATTATTATTAATATATACATCTTGAAGTCGGTGCAAAGTAAAACATAATAAAAATCACTATGTTTTGCAAATTACTAAGCTCCGACTCTAAGATGTTTTAGATAATATATATTAATAATAATATAGCGTTAGAAATAAGTTATTTTATACATTTTAGTTTTTTAGTTTTTGAAGTCGGTTTCTTTAAACGAAGTTTTTATTTTTTTAAAGTCACACATCAAATTAACCTTTCTTTACTGTATCTCTTTATTTTTTTTAACTGTAAAATACTGAAGGCTAGTAAAGATATTATCTATATATTAGCGAAGCAAAAACTTTGTACCCCTTTTTCGAAAATTGCGCGTACGGAGAAGTATGAAATTTCGCACACTCATAGTTTATATAGGGAAGAAGCGACGAATGCTAATATTTTTTTAAATCATGCATAAAAATACAATCATTTAATAAAAAAATAAATACACACACTACCATGTATCTGACACACACACGCATATACATATATCCCTTTTGTTTATTGTTAAGTCATATTAACAGTGCAGTGCTTTGGCGAAATCTGTGATTAAAGAAGTATTGTCTTTGACATTAATTATTATGGTCGATTTTCGACCACTGGCGACCACTAGTTATTATTAAACAAAAGATGTATCTGTATTGTAATTATTGGAATTTTAGGCATTATAACTACGGGCTGTTTTCCTGCAATAAATATATTAATAAAACAAAATACAAACCGAAAATATCATTAGCTACTGGCTTATTTAAGCTTGTAACGTCAACGTCCTTAGGGATTTTCCGGGGGTTCGCGAAAATTCCATAGACGCAAATGCATTTTTATTTTATTGGGAATAAAATAGTGTTTCAAAAATAATAAATCCAAATTATTTATCTCTCTTTCATAGAGATGCAGTTATTTTAAATATTTAATGTATTATGTCAATAATTTGGCACCTCCAAATTATTTTTGATTTTTTTTCTTAACTGAAAATAACTATAGAAAATTACGAAATAATTACGGTACGCCCCATAACGTAAAGATTTATAATGTTTTGATCAGTAAATACCAGTCGTGGTATCGTAATGGCTAGCGCACGCATCTCATACTCAAAGGGCGTGGGTTCGATCCTGGCCTGATCGCATGCATCTCTTAGACAGTATTCTGGTCTAATGTGCATATTGTTACAATTTGCACGTGCTAACAACGGTGAAGGAAAACATCATGATGCAACATAACCGATGTGTCAAACCTGTCAAGCCGCCTTGGACAAGCGCGGCGGGTATACTGTCCGTTACCCTCTGTAATGGGAGGCCCAGTAGTGGGATGTGTATGGGTTGTTATATATATATATATATATATATATATATATATATATATATATATATATATATATATATATATATATATATATATATATATATATATATATAGATATGTAATAATTATAAAAAATTTCAAAGAAGAATAGAGTTTTTTTGTTAGCATCCCATTATTCACTTCTTGCGGCAAGAGGAGCCTTAATGTCAGCGGAAACAGTGTTTGTGGGGAATATTTGTGGTCACATTTCACGAATGATTACAATACCGAGAAATTCAATTTATGAAATTGCTATTACGTGGCCACACAAAATAGCTTTCCAGCGAAGAGGATTAAAAAAGTATAAGAAAATTATAGCTTGGTATTATCAAAAAATACGTCGTGAAACGAAATCCACATGCCAACAAACAACAATAGAGCGATTAATATTAATAATTTATTAAATTTTGAAGAACATTCCTAACAAAACAGAACAATGAAGAGTTTTTTGTTTCTGTCATTAATTTTTATGATTTAAATACCCAACTACCATTTATTCGCGTAGCTATGACGACAGCATATTACAGCACAGTGGGCCTTGTATCTCAAATTTTCTATCCACATTTGTTATGGAAATATAGTTCTTAACAGCTCCACGCACCACACTTTATTGGTATTTTAAATACTTCGCCTCGTAGAAATCGATAGATTATACAATTACTGTTCCCGTGATTCTTGAAAGATTTCTTTCGAAATAAATAAAAAATTAACCGCGCTCGTCAATGTCTAGATGATTTTTTTTCAACTTTGTGACACTTGCTATTTCCTTATGTCACGCGCAAATTGTCAGATTATTGAAATGTAGATTTTCTGCATGTAATTACCTCACCTTGTCTTAATCTGACAATCTGCCACGCTTGAGTAAATCCCAAAATACCTGCTTAAGCTCCCCTGATATTATTAATCTGGGCTCTCGTGTTTCCAATTTCCATTGATCGCGGTAATTCGGACGGGCGTCGGCCTTATACACTGCCTTAAAATGAGCGGGAAATAACGAATTCAGCGTTGCCAGATGACCATGTCAATTAAGCCCCAATTTTTTTTCAAAAATCCCCAATAATGAAGCTGTTTAAGAAAAAAACCCCCAAAATAGTTTTTACTTATTTTAAAAGAGAAAGAAAAAAGCAAAACCACCGTCGTAGCGAAAACGTCACTAATAACGTCATTTCCCCTTACGGGGCGCTCACAACGATCCGTGTCAATAGGTGCGTTAAATAACCATTCCACTTGAGTTTACGATTGTGACACCAGCAAATAAGTGAAACGGGAAAAGCTGCAGTTGTGAATGTGATCATTGCCATTCTCTAACGGAAAGTAGCCTATAGGATACGACGCATACGAGTAGAGACGGCATAATAAATAAATAACTTAAATGAACGAACGAATGAATTGAATTATTAAAATGAACTATTGAATTGAAGTATGATTCACTAGTAGAGTACAATTCTAAGATAAAGTAATAATACCGTATTGTGACTTAGATATAATAATTGTAGTGATGAGAATTGTGTTTGTAGATGAATTATTGATACTTAAAATATCTCATAAAAATTTCTCACAACAAAATATTTCCCCCCGAAAGAATCTTCACCCTCGAATCTCCCCCAGACGTGAAAAATATCCCCGAATTTGCAGGAAATCCCCCCCATCTGGCAACGCTGAACGAATTTGACAATCACGAAGTTACATTTTAACGTTGACTTTTGATATGACGTTCGGAAATTATAATCACAACAGACACATTTTATAAGAGACTTTTTCAACAAGTGTGCAGATTACAAGTCTGGAAAAAGCGCGGGAAACTTCCGAAATTGGCGGTCGTGTTTTTTTTTAGAGAAAATTTAATTAATTGATATCGTGAGAATTCAGTGGAGTTATTTATTATTATTGCTTAAGTAGTTTATCTAGTAGCCATTTATTGTATATATTAATATATTAGTGTCTCTTTTAGTGCGGTAAGTTAGTTTTCTTTTTTATTATGGGGGTTGATCCCCCTGACGACCCCGGCGGAGGCCGGGATCGTTTTCAAGTGCCTCAAGTAGGGATGGAAGTGGTAATAGACGATACATCGTCCATGGACACAGACGGATCTTTCCAGCAACTTTCTGCTCAGCAGAAATCTGATAGGAAACGTGTGAGAGCCTTGCGTAAAGTATGCAAACAGTGCAATAAAAAGCGTAAGAAGAAGGACGGGAAAAACATTTCTATTGTTGGCGGTTGTAATTGTGTTGATTCTGACGACAGCAAGCGACCCCTTTTATCAACTATACCTGATACTCTTCCTCCACCAACCATCACTACCACCGAACCTACAACCCACCAACGTCAATTTGCTAGAAAATATGTATCTACAGATCTTGCTCCATATGCAGTGTATGTACAAAAAGAAGAATCTTCTCCTGCTGATCCTGTCACACTTCATCCAATACAGTTTGGCAGTTTTCTAAAGAAAAATAATTTTAAAAATATTGTAAATGGAAGTTTAAAGAGGATCGGTAGGAATAGATTGTCGTTAGCTTTTTCTTCCTATATTGATGCTAACACATTTATAGATAGCCAATGCCTCTCTTCCCACAAGTTCAGAGCTTACATTCCAACATTTAATGTTACAAGAATGGGTGTCGTAAGAGGTGTACCTGCGGACTGGTCTGAACAGGAGATTATGGAAAATATCTGCGTTCCTATAGGGTGTGGAAAAGTAATTAAAACTAGACGAATAAGGAGCAAAAAGTTTATTAATGGTTCTTCTCAATTTACTGACACTGAAACAGTGATTTTAACTTTTGACGGACAAATTTTGCCCAAACGAGTATTTATGTGTTACACTCCATTGGCTGTTGATCTATACATTTATCCGACTATACAGTGTTACAACTGTTGCCGATTTGGGCACACTAAACTTCAGTGTCGTTCAAAACCTCGGTGTTATAAATGTGGACAAGGTCATACTGGTGACTCTTGTACAATAGAGCCAGAAGAAGGGTCATGCTGTCTGTGTTCTGGATATCATTTTGCTACTAATAAGGTATGTCCTGAATTCTCTAGACAAAAGAATATAAAGGTGTCAATGGCCCAAAACAGTATTTCTTATTTAGAGGCTTCCAAGCTTCATCCAGCTGTTAATAGATCTTTTGCTGATGTTCTTAGAACTTCTCAACATAAACAGTCCTTAGAAGAGAGTGTTAAACCTTCAACCTCTATTTCTCCATCATCCAGCTCATATAAGAAAACTGTTTTCCTCAAGCCTCGCGTTCCACCTAAGTTATCAGCTGGGTATGATCGCACTACACATGCATCTCTGATAAAGGAGTATGACATTCCTCTTTCTTCCCCAAATGGAACTGCCCTCAAAAAAGATAATACACAAAATGAAAAAACAAATCAATCCATAACAGATTTAATTCTGTATCTTATTGAGCTTTTATCAAAATCCAATTTAATTCCTTTCAATTCTATACCGTCCCACGTTGCACAACAAATTGAAAATACTGTTTCCCCTAACACCAATAATGGATCAAGTACTCCTACAGTGGAATTGTAGAAGTGCTATTGACAAAAAATCTGAAATTATTTTTTTAGTAAACAAATACAATCCTTCCATAGTTTGTCTCTCAGAAACATGGTTGGTACCTGCATATTCTTTTAGAATATCAGGTTTTAATACTGTTAGAAGGGATAGAGCCTGTGATAGGCATGGCGGTGTTGCTATCCTTATCAATAACTCTGTCCCCTACAAACTTTTTTCTCTTCCCCCATTAAGTGATGGTGTTGAAGCCATTGCTATTACTGTAAATAATATTTGTATAGTTTCTGTATATATCCCTCACCCTTCTGTATCTTTGTATAGTGAACTAAGTGATATGTTACAATCATTACCAAAACCCTTTCTAGTTCTAGGCGATTTTAACTGCCAACACCAGGCATGGGGAGGTTCATCTAGAAATAATTTTTATGGTGAAGAAATGTTAAATATTCTAGATTCACTTAACTTATGCCTTTTAAATGACAGAATTCCAACAAGACGTACTCGACCTGATGAAGAGCCCAGTGCACCAGATTTGTCAATATGTTCTCCAAATTTAGCTAGTATACTTTCTTGGTTTGTTCACCCTTCTACATGCGGCAGTGATCATTTTCCTATTACTATTACTTTTCCTTCTTTACACCCAAATATAACTCAGAAACCTAAACCCCGTATGAAATATATATTGCCAAATAACTGGTCAATATTTAGTCAGGAAGTTGAAAATAGAATTTCTAATCTCCCTTCTATCTGTCCTGGCAATGAAGCAATTTGTTCTGATGCTTTAACTAAACTTATGACTGAGGTTGCGGATGCATTATTTCCAATTAAAAAAGGTGGATCCAGTAGAATACCATCCCCGCCTTGGTGGGATAGAGAATGCACAGAGGCCATTAAAAAAAGAAAAGAAGCTGAGAAAGTTTATTCACGTTCAATGACATCTGACAACTTTGAGCTGTATAACCAAGTAGCATGTGACACTCGTAAACTTTTAAAAAGGAAGAAGTTTGAAGGATGGAGAAATTTCTGTTCTAATATCTGCCCAGATGTTAATGCTTCAATTGTTTGGCAAAATATTAAAAGATTTAGAATGGGTATTATTAATTCGTCGTCTAAAGGTAGCTTGTCACCTAAACTGGCTGAACAATTTCTTGACAATTTAGCTCCTTCCTCAGTTCCTGAGTTGCAAATGCAATGCTCATTCCCTATTTCAGTTCCCAATAATGCCTCAGGACTCAATGCCCCATTCTCCATGCCTGAATTGAAAGGCATTTTAACAAGTTTAAAAGATACCTCACCCGGTCAAGATGGGATTCCCTATTCTTTCTTCTGTAATAGCAGTGACATAACCTTAAGTTATTTTTTAAATGTTATAAATTCCGTTATGTCTTCTGGTTGCATTCCAGAGTCATGGAAGTCTCAAATAGTTATACCCATATTAAAACCAAAGAAATCACCTTCTGATGCATCTTCCTACCGGCCTATTGCCCTGTCTTCTGTGCTGGCTAAGTTAGCAGAACACCTAGTCAAGAATAGATTAGAATGGTTTCTAGAAAGCAATGGACTTCTTTCTGAAAGCCAGTTTGGCTTCAGAAAAGGTAAAAGTACTTCTGACAGTTTGAGTATCCTTGTCACTGATATTAGAGTGGCCTTTTCAAATAATAAATCGGTCCTTTCTGCTTTTCTGGACATCAAAGGTGCCTATGATAATGTTATAATTTCTATTCTTCACAAAAAATTAAATTATCTTAATGTTCCAGAAATGCTTACTTCCTTTATCATTGGAATGTTGTCAGAGAGATATATTAACATTAATATACAAGATGGTTCTCAGTTATCTAGATGTATTTGGAAGGGCTTACCTCAAGGCTCAGTGTTAAGTCCCATACTTTATAACATATACACATTTGACTTAGAAATAGCTTTAAACCATTCAGTTCACATTTTACAATATGCAGATGATCTACTACTGTATAGTTCAAATCAATCTTTTTCTAAATTATGTAATTCTCTTACCATATCTCTTGAGTTACTGAAGGGCTGGCTTGATGACAATGGCTTAGAACTATCTGTTCCTAAAAGCACTTTAGTTCTTTTTTCTCGTAAACGCACTTCTCCTGAAGTTAATATTATTTATGATAATATTCCTATGCCTGTTAGCACTCAATGTAAATTTTTGGGAGTTGTATTAGATACTAAGCTAACTGGTATTCCACATTGTGAATATGTTGCAATCAAGTGTGAAAATAACATCAATATCTTGAAATGTCTCACGGGTGTATGGTGGGGTGCTCATCCCTTCTCTTTGAGACTAATATACAATGCCTTAATAAGAAGTGTAATCGATTATGGCTCCTTCTTGTTAGAACCCTGCAGTACTGCTGCTTTGAATAAATTAGACAAAATTCAATCTAAATGTTTAAGAATTGTCTTGGGAGCAATGAAAACTAGTCCAATTAATTCTATGCAAGTGGAATGTGTTGATCCCCCTCTGCATCTTAGAAGGCAGTTTCTCTCAGATAATTATTTATTCCGCTGCATACAATCTGGTAACCATCCATTATTATCCAAATTGAGATCCCTTTCCAATGAAATTACCTCATCTAGTTATTGGTCCCAAAAGTCCTCTCCTTGCTTAATTAAAAGCTTTCATAAATTGTTATCTATTGAAGCCCCTATTCACAACTCGAAACGTTTTCCTCTCTACACTTCTGAATATGAAGCTCTGATTGTTAAGCCTGATGTTCGTCTGAATTTGGGCATAAGTAAAAGAACTTTTGAATCTTGTCATGCTTTCAACTCTGTTTTGAATTCTGAATTCAACAGTGCTAGTGACAACTGGCATCATATTTTTAGTGATGCGTCCAAACGTTCCACAGATGGTATGGTGGGGGTTGGGATGTATCACTCACAGTATGATATAGTTCAAAAGGTTAAATTACCTCCAGAAACCTCAGTTTTCACTGGTGAATGTTTGGGTTTGTATATAGCAGTAGAATATATCCTTCTTTTAAAATTAAAAAAGACAGCTATCTTTTCGGATTCAATGAGTGCTCTTCAATCTTTAAGTAAATATCTATTTAAAACTAAACTTGTTAGCCCGTTAATTGTAGAAACTCGAAATTTGATTGTAAAATGTATACAAAGCGGTTATTCTGTTATTTTTGCGTGGATACCAGGTCACACTGGCATACGAGGAAATGAGAGAGCAGATAGGCTTGCTAATGATGCTACCGCCTGTGGCGATAAGGCTTATTACAAAATATACGCTCATGACCTCGCAGCCCTACCCAAAATATACCTACATAGTTCATGGAGCAAGGTGTGGTCTAATCTCTCTAGTAAAAAAGGCAGATTTTATAAATCAGTTCAATCTGAAATTCCTTTGAAACCTTGGTTCTCCAAATTGACGTTAGGCAAAAGGGTGTCCAGTATCTTAACTCGAATGAGAATAGGTCATGTTTGTACATCTGCCCATCTAGCTAAGTTTGGTTTAGTTAACAGTGAACTATGCGAATGTGGTGAAGTGGAGGATGTGAATCATATTTTCCTGAACTGTACGAAATACGACCATTCACAACTCTTCCAAGGTCTCACACAGCTCCTCATCCCTTTACCCACTTCTATCCAAATCCTTTTATCATCAAATAATAATTTCATTTATCGTTTATTAGGTATGTTTATTGTAAATAATGATATTAAGATTTAATTATTTTTTTCTTATTTAACTATTTATTTATTTTCATTAATAATACATTTGTACAAAAATATATAATATTTAACTATATTCTTTCCATTCTATTCCTTCTCTGAACCTCTCCTTTTCCAAATTCCGTTGTTTATGCGGTTTTTTTTGTATTTTAATAAAAGTTTCCTCGTTTTAATTCTATAGTAAAAGTAAAAACTCTGTCCTATATATATGATACTGAATACGTTGAATAAGTTCATCAAGTTTATCAAGATTTGTTGTTGGCTCAACGCTAACCGCGGAAGCCATTAAAGAAGAAAAAAAAAAAAAAAATTACAAGTCTGTAGTTCCCAATATGTAGGTACATAAGTATCTCTGTCTCACTATTTGTATTTGTCTCACTTGTCGTTTATTAATTTTAGATAAACATGATAGCATGTGTTTTATTACGAATATAATATTGCAAACCATAAACCGAACGCCTTGAATATCCACAAAGGGTCTTGTTTTTTGCTTTTTGCTGTCCGGATTATCGACGCCCTTTGTGCTTCGAATAATCACTGTGCTTCGAAAAAGAACTGAAAAATCACTGTGCATAGCATAGGTAACAATGAACACTGTTGTTTTTGTTAAATTCTGTTTATTTAAAACAATAGTGTAATAAGAGTAGTATAAAAAAGAATAAGCCTGAATGGCGCTCTGTTGTTCGTGCCTACCCCGTAAGGGACCTCGCGTGAAGTTATTTATGTATGTAAAACAATAGTTAAATTTAATTTTGAATTTATTATCCATAGCCGCCTCGTTGGCACCGATAGTTACACATACGTAAAACATTGCTTACGTAGTTTTCATTATGCTTTAGATAACATTACGTTTCCGTTTTATTGCTTTTGCGAAAGAAACTTTTATTTTACGGCAATTGTTTTATTTTTTACCGGTGCCGTAGAGTTTATCCAGACTTTGTGTTCTATTTTCAAATATTTTTAGTCAATTCGAAAGTATTTTCTTAAGGTTTTTAAGCGCGGCAATTTATTTGTATTTTATTATTCTGACGTTTCGGCCATTGTTCAGAGTCAACCAAGTGTTAATGAGTAGTGTTAAAGTTTAGCCTACCGCCAACTTGTCATTTATATACAGCAGTCAGTCCAGTGGAACTTAGAGCTGGGTGTTGCGTACCTTAGAGATTTGGAACGGGCTTCCAGTTGAGCTTTTCCTTTGAGCATCATGATATAGTAGGTATAGTATAGAATAAGACAAAAATGTCATTAAATCCCTCGGAGTCATTGAGTTATATCTCTGGTGTTGCCCTTGTCTACAGGCTACGATAACCACTTTCAATCAGAGGTCCTGAATGAGTTAGTTTTAGCAGATTCATATCATGAACTTTATGCTATGTCTTGCAACTACGAGTAATTTTACTAACCGATTTCCAAAAGGCGACCACTTTAGGCCCTTAGGTAGGCCGTCGAAAAAGTGAAAATGATTGTACTAACTCTTTAGCTAGAATTTCTCGAGTATAAAAATACTCGAGAATTTCTGTGTCGAAATCTCTAGTAATTACCAAACCAGACTGTTATAAAAAACTACTTTTTAGGTTATTTTATACCCAAGAAATTCTGTGTTGAAATCTCTAGTAGTTACTAAGCCAGAGTGTTATAAAATAATCGTTCTTAAAACTCATAAATATTGTGAAAATTAGGTTAACCACCCCATTATATTTCGCCACAAATTTGAATTTGAAAATGAGTGCAATATCCAGTTTATGCACTGGAATCGTTTGGCTAGAACATAACATTTTTATTCTTTGATCTCTATGTGTTTTAAACCTAAATAATGATTGGTAAAGCGGTTTATGGCTTAGTTATGCAGTTTTGCTGTGTGATTGATTTGTTTAGAGGTCAGTGGAATCATTGTGTTGCCAGGCGTGACTGTTAATGCGTTTTGTCTTTTAGTTAATGGAAAATTTTAAATTAAAAAATAATTTAGAAAAGTTATATCCTGACAATTTCTTTTTAATTTATTAAAAGGGTTTTTCATTGAATAGTAGTAGTTTTTCGGTCGTATAATAATTTCTAATGAGTCTGCAGTATATGCGGTCTCTATCACACACTCGATGAAAGTTATTTTTATACAAATTCAAGAATATAAAGGAGGAAGAAATATACAAACAATATTTCTTTTCACGCTTATTTCTTAGTATGGATTTATAAAATATTGTCTACTAGCTGCTCCCCGCGGTCTCACCCGTGTGGTGATGGAAAATTATGTTTTGTCTTGCACTATATCGTTATAAATTATAGCCAAAGATTCATAATATAGCTTACATATCAGAATATGTAAGCTATATTATTGTAAAGTTTTATCAAAATCCGTTCAGTAGTCTTTGCGTGAAAGGGTAACAAACCATCCATACATTTTGACAAACTTTCGCGTTTCCAATATTTGTAGTAGGATACATTCTTATAACTGACAACATTCGATCAAGATGTATCGAGGACGCGACCTGATTCCATTTCTCCACTGTAACAGATATCTCTCATAATAAATGGGTTACATTGTCATTGTTTGAATGTAATTTATTGGCCCATTTTCATACGGCTATTGGAATATAGCACGTAATTAAGAAAACTACTGGTCCCCCGTGGTCGAAATTCGACCATAATTATTTGTTATCTAAGACAATCCTATTAATATTATAAACTCGAAAGTTTGTAAGAATGTATGTATGTTTGTTACTCTTTCACGTAAAAACGACTGAATGAATTTTGATGAAACAATAATATAGCTTACACGCGAAAATAACACATAGGCTATTATTTAATTACTATTTAATTAATATAATATTAATTATAGTATGAATTATCTTATAATAATATTTAAAGCTGAAAAGTTTGTTTGATTGAACGCGCTAATCTAAGGAACTACTGGTCTGATTTGAAAAACTCTTTCAGTGTTAGATAGCCCATTTATCGAGGAAGGCTATAGGCTCTATAATTCTATATCATCACGCTAAGACCAACAGGAACGGGTCACCAATGTAGAATGTTTCAATATCGGTTTTTATTAACTTACTTTATTTTTTACTATTCCACGCGATCGTAGTCGCGGGCAGAAGCTAGTATACTAAATAAACATAGTACATACCATAATACATACAGAATAAGCAGAACTATTATATCTGAGAGGACCAAGAATATTTAAAACCCATGATTATAGAAGAGGATGCTGACTTAGCTTTTCTGATGTTGAGTGGCAGTGAGTTGCATAAACGGACAGCCTGTACTGTGAATAAGTTATCAACAAAAGGATGAAGTGTGTACAGGTGTCATTCATTAAGGAGAGATAATTACAGAGCACAAATAATGGGCATGAGAAAGAGATTTAATATTTTCTTAAAGCAAAAGCAAGTACCACCTGTTTGGGATCCGATCATCAAAACTATTAACCCAGCAGAAACCTGCCAGACCTCATGACCAGACACTGTGAACTCTTTCTGCGTGCAACGGAACACAAACCTTTTATTTTTCCTTCCACCCATTTTAATATTATATAAAAAAAAAATTAGAACTAGGAATGTTTGCTAAAGAGTTTCTTGCGCCGCTTCTTCTCTTCAAGCCACAACATGTTGTGAAGCGGGGGTAAATTAGGCTCTCATAGAGTAAATAATAATCATGAACGAAATTAAAACTAAATAATTAAAATGAACAACTTGGTTAAATAAAACTTTACAAATACTCGTTGAACAAATGTCAAATTTGTCGTCCGTGACCACGGCCACTGAAAAGCGGCCGAAACGTCGAACAAACCAAAACCAAAGAAATTACCGCGCTTAAAACCGTTAAAAAGTAGTTTTGTTAAAGAGATTTAAGTTAGGTTTATGATCAAAAATCTACCTTTATCATAAATCTACGACATGCATTCGTAATTACATAACTTGAGTCGTTAGCGTGTCAAGTTACAAATAGGACGAATCGTGGTCTGGTTGTTATTAGCTACTGAATCGCACTGTATCTCATTGCGGAGATAAATGCTATATTTATCAGTTTTATCACTATAACACGCGCGTACTATGACTATATCCTGCTGTTTCAATTAGATGTTTATCGCGTGTTTTTTTATATGAAAGTACAGGTTTCCGTTTGACCACTGTCTCACCTGATGTTGAGTGATAGACCACGCTTACCTAGAAGATACCTATTCACTCATGACTTGAAGTCTTCAAGATTGTATTTGTCAGGAAAAACAGACTCTGGCAAATTATTCCACTCTTCGCCACTGGTGGTGTTTCCATCATGTAAAGGTGGCACAAACCGGTGCGTCTGGTTGTCCGATGGTAAAGTGGAGGTGGGGGAATCAGCTCGCTCAGTCCTAAGGAGCACTCACCGAAATGTGCGTCTATGCTCCAGACCAGCGTTACTCTAAGTGTGTTCCGCGGAACCATAGGGTTCCGCGATACCCCTGTAAGGGCTCCGCAAGAATTTAGGAAAAAAAACAAAACACCTCTCTGTGCAAAAGTGTGAGGCATAGCCTCTCAACGATTTTTGGTGCAGAATTCGTGGTGAATGTCCAATGCTTACCAAAATTGCTCTGGAAATTCCTCTCCCGTTTCACATATTTGTGCGAAAGTTCTCAACCTATGCAGCCACGAAAACAAAATACCGCAATAGACTGGACGCCGAACCTGATATGAGACTTGAGATGAGACAAGTGTCCTCTATGAAACCAGATATCAACCGATTGATGAAAAATAAAAACACTTGTCACATGTGAAACTTCTTTGGCAAACTAATTTTTAAGTCTTGTTTATATTTATACAAATCTAAAACTTTACATTTCCGAGACTTTCACTTTAAAAATACCTAAAATCACTTGCGCTGCGAAAACTATTGATGATAGAATAAAATAATGTACTACGACTTTGCAGAACATCAAAGTGACGCCACAACGTATGTCTATTATAGTTATGCCACAATAAGTGTTCTTTTATTTCAAAAATTTAATTAAAATGCAACACTTAAAACCGTTAAAACCTAGTTTTATTAAGTATACCTACATGTCGCGAAAACTTGAAAAAATGTTAAAATGCCGCCGCTAGAAAAGGCTCTTTATTTGTATCTTGGTATTCATCCTTATCAAAATAAATTACTTCATATTCAAAACGGGTTCACAATACCTTTATGTAACTTTTTGAATTATTTAATTCAGATATTCCATTTGTAAGATATCACGAGTTTAAAAATGTAAGACAGAAACGCTGCACCCTTCGTGACGCTAATATTATTATTATTGCGTTTCATCCGTAAAAAAATTACCCTCATGCGCCTAAAGAAGTTTCACTTCAACAGTTTCATACCTCCCATTAGTTAGATTTTTTTCTTTTTCAATATCTTCTATTATTATACTTGTTATGTAACTAATAAGTAACTGTTACATGGTAGGTACTTTTATTATGCTTATTAATAAATACACTTTTAAAAATTATTGTATCATTGTAGGGTTCCATCAAGTATATCGCTTTCCAAAAGGGTTCCGTCACCAAAAAAGATTGAGAACCGCTGCCCTAGACTCTGAAGACGAGCATAAAAATTGGTGTGGGCTCAATATGTCCTTCCGTTTCATACTCTCCTCTATTCTGTCATACGTCTTCTATCACAGCAGAAATCATCATGTCATCCTTCATACAGTATATCTCTTTATTGGTCTACTTTTACATTTGTATCTAGTTTAATTATTTTGTAGGTAGATTAAAATATAACAAGATATCTTCAGTGTCTATTTATCTTATAATAAAATAATAATGTCAGCCCATAAATGTCCCACTGCTGGACTCGGGCCTCCCATTATAGGGCAACGGACAGCATACCCGCCACGCTTGTCCAAGGCGGCTTGGCAGGTTTGACATATCGGTTATCTCGATGTGCAGGTTGCATCGCGATGTTTTCCTTCGCCGTTTTTAGCACGTGGTAATTGTAACAATATGCACATTTCATCAGAAAACTGACTAAGAGGAGGCATGCGTTCCAGTCAGGATCGAACCCGCGCCCTTTGATTTAGGGGCGCGTGCACTAACCATTACGCTACCACGACTTATTATATTATACTATATATTTATCTTGTACTAATATATAAAGCTGAAGTTTGTATGTTTGTTTGAACGCACTAAACTTAGGAACTACTAGTCTAATTTGAAAAATTCTTGCAGTGTTACAGAGCCCATTTATCAAGGAAGGCTATATATCATCACGCGAAGACAAAACTTTTTTAACTATTCCACGCGGACGAAGTCGCGGGCAGAAGCTAGTAATTTATGTATATGTTGGTGTAAATAAAGTCATTGATAATAATTAATTTTCTTTTTAAATTTCAATTATTTATGCTTATGATGCTAGAGTCCGGTAGGTCTGTGCTAATGGATGATTGGGGCCCACCGTGGGCGTAACTACGTTCTAAGTCTTCTTCTCACGCTCTTCCTGCCACAAGTGCGTGAAGGAGGGTGGATTCAGTGGAATATTGAGTATTCGAGTCTCCACACAAGCCGTCGATTTGACTCTGGTGCCCATTCGTGGTGTCACCTCTCCACGCTTTGGTCTAATCCTAGTAAAGGACCCGGTAGTGTGCGAAATGCTTTTACCCGCCTCAAAAAAAATGACTTGGGCCAATACTTTAGACAAGAGAAACCCTCTAAAATGATATATCAATATACCAAATTATTTCTGTAATATTCAACACGTCGCTTATATTTAACTATTTGTATTTAAAAACCACTCAAATTTTACGAGCATCCTGCTTCTATAGCTAACATTATAACATACCAGCCGGTCATCAATTAACAGCGTTATAAGAGACAGAATGCGTTTTTAGATCGATTTCTCAATCATTTTTACAGTATTTATACACACTTTATTGCGGTGAAAAAAATATATGTCAATCTTGATCATATTTCTGACGTAAACTTTGTACTCGGAACGCATTTGCGATAAATTTTCTCGATAGAAAATAATTGCAAAGTAACCTCTAAACGAGTTATTCAATCTTCGTTTTTGTTATTACTGTTAATCTTACATCGATAAAATAAATAACAGTAACATATCATATTATAACAAATACAATTATAGAGTTTTATTCGGTTACTTAACTTAATTTGGAAGTAATTAATTATTTTATTAAAAATGACTGCAAAAATCCCGCCTGCCGGTCCCAATGTATGGAATTTGTTAGATCGCTTTAGAGCGTCGGCTAATACGGACGCGCTGCTCTTCTCCACGACCGCCATTAAAAAATAATTTTAAATAAACGAAGGAGCAATAATAACAAGAATTTTGAAGCGGTCGCGCTATACTTATTTGGCTTATACGGTAGAGGTTTGGTCTAAATCACTAGCTGTGTGGGTTCGAACCCTACTAGTTTCACTTGATCCAGAAGATTTTTTTTATAAGAAAGTTGATAAAATGCTCTTTTTCTCTTCCTAAATAATTTTATAAAATGCCATAAAAATACTTTTCAAAATTTTTGTATTTCATTTCATTTGGACTTTTATGCTATTGACAATAAAATTTTTACCTTATCGGTAACATTAAAATTCTAAAGCGCCATCTATGTTTATCAATAGAAATGACGTAGACACATGGATAGTTAGAAATATGAAGTTTCGTTGTTCAAGTTGAGTGCTCGCTCCATTTTCCTTTTCTAACAATTTTTTTTATTTAGGCCTATTATGTTTTTAACACGCTTTTATTAGCTTCACCTGTATGTATGTATGTATGTTTGTAACCTTCCCTTTTGAGCTCGATTTTGTCCTACTTTTAATGATCAGATTTAATTCAAAGTTTGAACACCTGTCAAAGGTCGATGACAATGCAATAATATGGTACCATGGAGCTGATCTGATGATGGAGTCGGAAGGTGGCCATAAGAACTCCTGTACTAAACAAGATAGACCTGTCGTGTTTGGGCTCGTATGTTTATATCACGAGACAATGCAATAATATGGTACCATGGAGCTGATCTGATGATGGAGTCGGAAGGTGGCCATAGGAACTCCTGTACTAAACAAGATAGACCCGTCGTGTTTGGGCTCGTATGTTTATATCGCGTGACAATGCAATAATATGGTACCATGGAGCTGATCTGATGATGGAGTCGGAAGGTGGCTATAGGAACTCCTTTACTAAACAAGATAAACGCGTCGTGTTTGGGCTTGTTTTACTTGTCTTAGTTAGCACTCTGCTGCTACATGATATGCAGAATCTCAAAAGCTTATATTTAAAAATTTAATTTAAAAAAACATTAACATTTAAAAAATAACAACTAAAAATGAAAAATAAATAATAGTTTAAAAAAAGGCGCTCTTTAAGATTTTAAAGAAGAAAAAGCGCATTGAATACACCCCACGCTTTTTTTAAGACCCCATTCATCAGAAACCAAATTTAGTAAATTTTATTTTCTGTTTTTAGTTGGATTTCTTATGAAAGCGTGTTTTTTTTAAAACTATTATATATATCTATTATTATTTATTTTATAGTTCTTATCTATACAGATAAATAAAAGTGAAGTGCCCGTTTGAAATCTCAAAATAAAATCTAATAAAATCGGACCAGGAGTTTCGAAAATGCTATTTATAGAATTTTTGTCTGTCTGTCTGTGTGTCTGGATGTTCCGGCTAATCTCTGACACATGGATCGATTTTGACGTAATTTTCATTGGCAGATAGCTGATGTTATAAGAAGTAACTTAGGCTACGTTTTTAGGGTTCCACGAAAAAAAATCCACAAGTATATTTGTCTCACTGTTTGTTATCCTTTTATGGAAAGACTATTGAGCCGATTTGGCTGAAACTGAGTACATATGTTATGTTAATACCGAGGGTGGCCAAGAACTACTTTTTATCCCAAAAAATGAGATTTCCGAGATGAAAATATATTTAGCCGAACGGGTCTAAATGATCAAACGGCTGAATGGCCCAAATGGTCGAATTGACCGAAATTACTGAAATGGCTGGAATGGCCCAAATGACCGCAATCGCTAAAATGGCCGAAATAGCTGAAATGGCCGAAATGGATGAAGTGGCCCAAATGACCGAAATGGCCCAAATGGCCGAAATGACTAATATGACTCAAATGGCCGAAACAGCTGAATTCACTGAAAAGGCCGAAATGTGTGAAATGGCTGAAATGGCCCAAATGACCGCAATGTCTGAAATGGCCCAAATAACCGCAATGGCTGAAATGGCCCAAATTACCGAAATGGCCGAAATGTGTGAAATGGCTGAAATGGCCCAAATGACCGAAATGGCAGAAATGGGCGAAATGTCCGAAATGTCCGAAATTACCTAAATGGCCGAAATGGCCCAAATTGCCGAAATGACCAAAATGGCCTAAATGACCGAAATGGCTGAAATGGCCCAAATTGGCGAAATGACTGAAATGGCTGAAATGGCCCAAATGGTTGAAATGACTGAAATGGCCCAAATGACCGAAATGACCCAAATGACCGAAATGGCCGAAATGACTAAAATGACTCAAATGGCCGAAACAGCTGAATTGACTGAAAAGGCCGAAATGTGTGAAATGGCTGAAATGGCCCAAATGACCGAAATGTCTGGAATGGCCCAAATAACCGCAATGGCTGAAATGGCCCAAATTACCGAAATGGCCGTAATGTGTGAAATGGCCCAAATGACCGAAATGACCAAAATGGCCTAAATGACCGAAATAGCTGAAATGGCCCAAATGGCCGAAATGGCTGAATTGACTGAAGTGGCTGAAATGGCCCTAATGTTTGAAATTACTGAAACTGCCGAAATGGCCGAAAAAGCCAAACTGACTGAAATGACCCAAATGGCTGAAATGGCCCAAATGACCGAAATGACCAAAATGACCCAAATGACCAAAATGGCCCAAATGACCGAAATGGCTGAAATGGCCCAAATTGGCGAAATGACTGAAATGGCTGAAATGGCCCAAATGGTTGAAATGACTGACATGGCCCAAATGATCGAAATGACCCAAATGACCGAAATGGCCCAAATGGCCGAAATAGCCAAACTGACTGAAATGACCCAAATGGCTGGAATGGCCCAAATGACCGAAATTACCAAAATGACCCAAATGACCGAAATGGCCCAAATGGCTGAAATGGCCGAAATGGCCCAAATGGCTGAAATGGTTGAAATGACTGAAATGGCCGTAATGACCGAAATGGCCTAGATGGCCAAAATTACTGAAATGGCCCA
The DNA here is from genome assembly GCA_012273795.1 of Dendrolimus punctatus. Lineage (NCBI taxonomy): Eukaryota > Metazoa > Arthropoda > Insecta > Lepidoptera > Lasiocampidae > Dendrolimus > Dendrolimus punctatus. The sequence goes on along the minus strand of CM022547.1, from coordinate 1,005,967 downwards.
AATGGCTGAAATGACCGAAGTGGCTGAAATAGCCAAAATAGCCGAAATGACCAAAATGACCGAAATTACCAAAATGACCCAAATGACCGAAATGGCCCAAATGGCTGAAATGGCCGAAATGGCCCAAATGGCTGAAATGGTTGAAATGACTGAAATGGCCGTAATGACCGAAATGGCCTAGATGGCCAAAATTACTGAAATGGCCCAAATGGCTGAAATGACCGAAGTGGCTGAAATAGCCAAAATGGCCGAAATGACCAAAATGGCCAAAATAGCCGAAATGGCCGAAATGGCCAAAATGGCCTAAAAGGCCCAAATAGCCGAAATGACCGAAATGGCCTAAATTCCCAAAATGACCCAAATGGCTGAACTGACCGAAATGGCTCAAATGGCTGAAATGACCGAAATGGCTGAAATGCCCGAAATGACCGAAATGGCCTAAATGACTGAAATGGCTCAAATGGCTGAAATGACCGAAATGGCTGAAATAGCCAAAATGGCCGAAATGGCCCAAATTGCTGAATTGACCGAAATGGCCGAAATAACCGTAACGGTCTAAATGGCCAAAATGACAGAAATGGCCCAAATCGCTCAAATGACCGAAATGGCTGAAACGGCTGAAATGGTCCAAATGACCGAAATAGCTGAAATTGCCCAAATCGCCAATATAGCTGAATTGACTGAAATGGCTAAAATGGCCGAAATGGTTCAAATGGCCCCAATGACCGAAATGGCCAAAATGACTGAAATGGCTGAAATGACCGAAATGGCTGAAATGGCCCAAATGGTCGAAATGACGAATATGGCCGAAATGGCCGAAATTGCCCAAATGGCCGAAATGGCTGAAATGGCTGAAATGGCCCAAATGGTTGAAACGACTGAAATGGCTGAAATGGCCGAAATGGCCTAAATTACTGAAATGGCCCAAATGGCTGAAATGACCGAAATGGCCCAAATGCCCTAAATGAACGAAAAGGCTTAAATGGATGAAATGACCGAAATGGCTAAAATGGCTGAAATGACTGAAATGGCTGATATGGCTAATATGGCCCAAATGGTCGAAATGGCTGAAATGGCCCAAATGGCTGAAATGACTGCAATGGCCCAAATGACCGAAATGGCTGAAATGGCCCAAATGGCTGAAATGGCTGGAATGAATGAAATGGCTGTAATAGCTCAAATCGCCGAAATGACCGAAATGGCTGAAATGGCTGAATTGACTGAAATGGTAAATCATAAAAACCTGTTCTCCTTTCTGAGATAACCTTTATATAAATCTATCCCACTATCCGGGTTGAAAAGTATCCCTTGTCCACTGTCATTATTAAAATTACATATATACCGAATTTTAGCCAAATCAGTGTATTAGTTTTTCTGTAAAAGCATAACAAATAGAGAGACAAATACATTTTTATCCGGGAAACTATCCCATTTTTCGAGATAAAAATCATCATAATATATATTCATCCTCGGCATCAAAAATATATAGTTTATTATTATTATTATAAAGTTTTTTTTTATACAATTTTTTAGTATTATTATTATCTGTATATCTTTCAAGACCACGGGCCATAAAAATGGCCCGGACTTTTGGAGGGCTTGCGTGGGGCCACGGGGAGGCCGACACGTAAAGGCCTCTTGACAAATTTAATCTAAATGTGGCGTGACACTGACCGGCGATTATCCCTCTCTACACCATACAATAATGCACCCATGGACAAGCCCCGGCCAGTGTAGGACTATTGTGGGAAATGAGAAGAGAAAGTACCGGGCTATTGGGGTGAACTGTTAGTGGTACTAGGGCTCTGGGAATATGGGCATAATCCCCATCCGGTAGTTTTTCCATAAATGCATAACCAATAAAAAGACAAATATATTTTTATCCCGGAAACTATTCCATTTTTCAGGATAAAAAGCATCCTATGTTCAGTTTCGGCACCGAATCAAATCAAATCAAATTTATTTGTTTAAAACATGGTCAAACAGTTGGTATATATGTCACAATGTACACATGTTTTGCTCCCATAGGAGCATACAAATGTTTCTAATAAATTTAATTAAATTATATAATATTAAATGGATCATAATTATGAAATAAAATACTGATAAATGTCAAACAATAATACTAATAATAATAATAGTAGTAATAATAATAATAACATTCATAAGTCAAGGGAATTATTTATGTACAATTGAGGGATTCGTCCACCGAGTAAAACATTCTATTTAAAAGCCATTCCTTTAGTTGATTTTTAAATTTATTAATCCTGAACTCTTTTATGTGCATTGGAATTTTATTATAGACTTTAATGCACATGTTATAGCAGTTTCTGGTAAAGAGGGTTGTTTTTGGTGCCACATTTAAAACCAGTCGTTCACTATTTCTAGTATTGTTTGGATAGAGGTCTTTAGCCGTCGTAAAAATTGTTAAATTGTTTCTGACAAATAAACATATTTCATAAATATACAAACATGGCAGTGGTAAAATTTGTAGATTTTTAAAATGAGGCTTACAAGAATCATAAAATCGGATACCTACAATAGCTCGGATGCATTTTTTTTGAGCTACAAATGCTCTATTTATGTCTGTAAAATATATATATGTATATATATAATGAATTTCAGCCAAATCGGTATAGTAGTTTTTCCATGAAAACGGAACAAACAGAGAGACAGTTACTTTCGCATTTTAAATATTAATAGGGATAATAGGGAAGGAATAATATGAAAAAATTTTAATAATGAAATTATTTAATAAAATTTACCTATCTAAAAAGTTGCTGGAAAAATAAAAATACGTACAGCTTGATGAGGATTCGAACCCTGCACTTCCTAGTTACTATTGAGCATGGTAAGCCGTTGGGCTAAAGACGCTTAGGAAGGTGTGACAAAATATCAATACCCATTACGCATACAAACAGTCTATCTCACTTTAGGACAGTTTGTCTCGCTCTCGTGAGCCTTAAAATGAAATAAATTGAATCAAGTCAATCAAGCGGTGCGCGTCGGTATGATCAATTGCAATATTTCGCCACGCTCGAAGTTTTATTTGGCGCTGTTCCATCGAAGTAAATGTTAGCCGTGCGGGGTTGATTTCATGAAATGCCGATTTGAATTAGGCGTACATAGCCTCTTAATGCAGGAACTTCATGCGCCATATGTTGGGCTAATTATAATCCTGCGCAATAAATGAGCGAGTATTATCAATCTGGAACCGCTTGATTTAACATACTTCCTCATTCGGCGAGGTTATTCGGGATTTTGAGCCCGTTTTCGTAGTACCATTATCGCAAAGGTCACGACTTGTGGCAGTCTATCTGTGCCATGAATTCGTTGATTGTTATTTACCAGCCTTGCTTGTTGTAGCATAATAAATATTCATACTGACATTAATTTTCAATCATTCATTCAAAATTAAAGCAATCAAAGAGAAGAAGACTAATGAAGAAGCTCTGGATATGGTAAAGGAGAAACGCACAATATTAAAAACTCTAGAGGAAGGGGGAAGATGTTTGGCCATTTGCTAAGACACGACAGCTTCTTATGCACGTTAATTGAAGGCAAAGTGGAAGCAAGGAGAGGGAAGGGAAGACCAAGAGGAGCTTTTATGGATCAAATAAAAGAAAAAGTGGGTGTCGTGTCTTACAGGAAGTAAAACGACTGGCCCGTAATAGAGAAGATTGGAAGAGGCTCCACCGACAAGAGCAAGCTCTTAAATGATAAATGAATGAAATGTAAATTCCAAGTATAAGAACGAACACGTTTACGCGAATTGCCGTAACTGACTTAAGAGTGCTCACGAGTGTCGACTTCTGTTTGCTATAATGTTTTGAAAAAACTCTTAGCTATTTTCACTGATTTATCTAACATTCTTACAAATAAAACCTTAACAATAAAAAAGCTTAGATAGTATAAACTTTACTTAAAATAACGTAAATCTATAAATATAATAGACTCCAAATCGCTGTCGGCGGGCGTGCCCAAAATCTTGGCCCCATTTCCGCGTTGGAAGGCAACTCTAATTCGTTGCCCTAGGTGCAAGCCAGAATTTTGGTCACGCCAGTCTAAGAATTTGTTGTCGATCAGCGAAAACTGCATCGACCCGGTAGTTTTTACGCGAATAGAAACAGACAAGAGATAAAAAAAATGCATCGTGTTCTCCATGTTTATATAATCTATTCCAGTATTAAAGCTTATCAACTTTATCGAGACCTTTCAAGACGATTGACCAGTCGTCCAAAGGGCTGGCCTATATTTAGGGCAACGAATAAGCGTTGCCATACAACGAGGGAATGCGGCCAGCATTTTGGGAACGATCCCCACCGACAGCGATTTGGACTACATTTTTTACTTGTAAATATGTTCATAGTAGTATTTAATTTTATAGTTTAGTTTTTTTTTAGTTTAATTTATTTAATATTTAGTTTATTCTTAATTAGATGATAAAAATAATTTTAATATCTGTTTAAATAAAAATAAAATATATGTTTAAATAAGATAAAATCTATTCCAGTTGTTTTTTTTAAATAGCTTCATTTAGACACAGCATGTTTAGAATTTTTTAATCTGGATATTTACGGAAAAAATATCAGATACAACATTGTTGCGCATTTATTTAGTTCGAGGCCGTTTGATAACCCCTTTAAATCGGAATTTTTCACGAAATAAACAACGAAAATAACTTTTCTAAAACATAAACAGATGTTGGACGATAGCCTTCTTATTCGTATCGAAGATAACTCGAGATTACATCGATCTTGTGTTTAGGTATACCGCACAGTGTAACAACGCGTTGTGTTGAATATCTCTACAAGTTGATTTACATTGACCCACTGTTGACTTACGGAGTGAACTGACTTTAAAGAAAAGTGTACGTCTCGAGACGCCCGACAGAAGTGATAAGTTAGCCTGCCTACCGCTGCCGTATGCTTGAGAGAAAGGGAAGCTAGACAGACTGTCGCCGTAACGCGTTACGTAACGGAGCGGTTTTCCCTCCGATAAGAAGTTATCACTTACACTTCAATATTCAATCGGGCGAACATTTTTGGTAACTTTTGAATATTCCTTTCAACTACCGACATTTCTGTTATTATTTTTTTATGACACGTGTTCAGCGGACAGGCAGACGGCCCACCTGATAGAAAGTGGTTACCATCGTCTATGGACATTTGCAACACCAAAGGTGCTAAAAATGCGCTGTTGCTCTCTTAACGGACACTGGAACCTGGCCACTAATGCCAGAACACAACTCGAGGTTGTTATGATGATATACTCTAGACCAGGGGTGGTAGCTATACAGACGGAGAAATACCCTACCACCTGGCTGTGGGTTGTTTTGTCGCCTTTACGACAGGCCGCCCGGCCGCAAAAAGGTGTGGATAGTGTCGAAAATTCGTATCATTAATGGTATACGAATTTTCGACACTATCGCAATGGAATCGTACTTTGAAAATCTTCACAACGCCAAGACATTGAAATACCAGAATTGGGCCCCGGTTTGAAGTTAGTCAGACTTAGTAGCGCTGACTTCAAATCAATTTACACGATGCCAGTACGCGCTTAGCGGTGTCTACCTTCGAATTTGAAGTCAGTAGCTGTATGAAAGTAAATCAGCTTAGAAGGTGATTGCTTCAATCAGCTTGACTGACTTCAATATTGAAGACCTTTGTTCTTGAACAAGCTAAGCCTTAGCACGCCGAACTTGCTGCAAAGCAGAGGCTCTGGTTCATTCTTGGCATGCTAAATTTTGTAAACGAAGTTTCCGTTATTTACTACTAGCTGCGCCCGCAGTTTCACCCGCGTGGTGATGAAAAATCGTTATGTTTTGGATAATTCACAATAGATCCTAATAAATTATAGCCTATGTGTTATTCTGATGTGTAAGTTATATTATTGTAAAGTTTCATCAAAATTCATTGAGTAGTTTTTGCGTGAAAGAGTAACAAACACACATCTTCATCCATTCTTTCAAACTTTCGCGTTTTAATATTTATAGGGATTGTCTGGTGTGTGGGATTGGCTCTAGAGTGGTCCGTTTTAGCCATAACACAAGCGTAAATTGCTTTGCTTGGGGATGTATGATATGTGGTCTTTGTCTGTCGATTTTTTAAAATTAATATTTCTTCTAAACATTTTGAAGTCAGTCCGCTCCCCAAGACAGTAGCAGGATCAATGTAAATCAGCCACTCACGTTGTATGGAAGATTGCGCGTGCGCATCTAATGTGTTAACCGCGTCCCGTACAATGCGGGCACGGGAATATTGCTTGTTGTTAATCAGTCACTCAGTAACTATCGTCCACGACAGACGTGCATTGTTTTGATTGTAACACTTTTAAAAGCGAAAATAATCGTCAAAGACATTTCGCAATTTTGTTATGTGAGAAACGGTGTGTTTTAGTGTGTATTATGTCTTTATTTTTCCATTAAGAACTTTCACCTTTGTCTGTAAACAAATAAGGGTGGTTATTCATCACCGTGGTGATTAAGAAAATTGCATTCAATTACAACCGATTAATTGCCGATTCAATTGAATTTTGCTGTTCTTGTCTTTTATTCGGAGTGTGAGTGAGATATAGGGATGTGAATCGTTGAGTGACTATTTTTAATTGTTCAAAACTTGTTATGGCTGTAAGTGTACTGTTATACACGTGTAGTTGACTCGTGTGGTGATCAGTTTGTGAACATTGAGTGATGGTTAAGTGATAACAATGGCGAACAGAGTCATGGGGTATGTCATATGCGGGTACAACTCTGTTGATAATTTAATGGTGAGTATTCTTGATTTTTGTATATAATACCCGCATAGTTAAAACCTGATTATATGCCTTGTATTGAATTAAATAGTACGGCCATGTTTTACGGAGACCGGCTAATTATGTGGGCAACAAATGTCTAGTCCACGCCGCCTCCACCAGATACCGGTCGAAGGGGAAGCCCCAAGAAATGCTGGGTTGACGCTGTGAAGGATGACATTCGTGCAAATGGTCTCAAAACGGGGGATGCTAAAGACTGCGCGAACTTGAGTAGAAAAAGGAGGAAAGTCCTGCGCGTCGAAGTGACCGCTCAGATCGCAACCGGGATTTAACGCTCGGCTGATTATGATGGTGATTGAATTACATAATCAATCATGTTTTATTTAGACTTTTATCAATAGATAAGTTTAATACAACTTCCTACTTGTCAATAGGCTCGACATTCTTGAAGGTTAGTTATTTGAAGATCAATGATAGGTAATCGAAGTTATATTTAGAGCAAAGGTTTGTAACAAGTGACATGAATATAATTCAAAGAAGCGTTAAGAATAAGTATAGGAGACTACGTATCCCCGGAGTTCTATCGTTGAACCTTCAGGTCCAATAATACAAACCCCTGGATACTCCTAAATGGTTATTACTAAAACTGGCATAAGAAAGTCTTATCAGATTTGTTGGTCCCAAACCCACACGATTGGGCAGAAGTTGGAAAGAAACGTTTCAATAACGAAGTACTTCTTGAAAATGCGGTCAATGTGGAAATATTTTAACAGTACATTCGTACCTGAGTTGGTCTAAAAATAACATATTTTCCGTTACGTATTATCCGCATACCTCAGTGTTTTAAAGTTATTGTTATTTGTAGATCAGTGATAGGTAAACAAAGTTATATTTAGAAAAAACTGTTTTGCTATTATTGACATTCAGCAGGCATCACAAAGGCTAAGTTCCACATGAGGTTTACACTGACCACGCTCACACTGCGATTACAATCGTACAATCGTAAACTCAAGTGGAACGGATTATTCAACCTATATTGATATGGGTCGATGTGAGCGCTGCGTGAACGAAAATCATGACGTTATTAGTGATGTTTTCGTGGCGACCATGATGACTGTAGTCGCCATGTGGAACAGCTAAAGGAGCATTTTGGGCGTTGTGAGGTACAAGAGTAATGCACCCTTAGAGATATTAAGAACATTTTTTTGAGGTGATAACTTCTTATGGTTATGTAAGCCGCTTCGTTGCGTAACGCGTTACGGCGCCAGTCTGTTTGGCTTCCCTTTCTGTCACGCAAGTTATCACTTCTATCGGGCGTGCCGAGACGCACACGTTTTTTTTTATAGTCGGTACGTACGTACATACATTGTATATTCCAAAGCTACGTATGTTTTTGAACCCGTTGCCTCTGTGTTCCAATGACATCGGACGGCAAAGCCCGCACAACCAAAGAAGCCGTCGAAGCATATCGCACTAATTAATGATTCTCACTCTCTCTCGAACCCCGAGTTGCGCTAAATGAAAAGTGGTAGACAACTGATAAAAAATAAATCATTAACAAGATTTCCAATAAAAGTGTTTTGTTTGAAATTGAGAAAAGGACACAATATACCTAATAATAATAATAATAATGCCAGGTGGTAGGGTATTTGCCCGTCTGGATTGCTACCACCCCTGGTCTAGTGTTTTTTTATCACGTATAGGTTCGCGTTTGACCATAACTTCGCTCGATTTGAGCGGATATATGGTCTAAGAACGAGCACGCTTACCTTTTTTTTGACAACGCTGGTGGCATGCTTTTGCGCATATTCTCAGGCCCCTGGGGATGCCACCAAGGGGTATGTGGGACTCCCGGCTGTTGGTGTTACATATAAGCTTCAACGTTGTAGCTTTCATGCACCAAACGCCAGACTACCCACTAAACCTTCCAGCGTCCCTCCGCATCATAATGAGGCGCCACGGGACCGTAACAATGGATATGACTCCCGTGACACACCTTCATGCCAGCCGACAAGTCACGTCCCTGAGACTAGAATACCCCACGTTACCTAGAAGGTATCTATTCACACGAGGGATGAAGACACCCAAGTTGTAACTTTCAGCAATCTTGAGTTATGTGCCGGCATTAGTGACCAGGTTCCAGTCTCTCTTAAGAGAGCAGCAGCACATTTGTAGCAACTTCGGTGTTGCAAATGTCCATAGGCGATGGTAACCGCATTCCAACAATTGGGCCGTCTGCCTGTCTGCTGTACACCTGAAATAAAAAAAACTGTTCTAATAACCACATTTAACAGTATTTCGTGCAGATGCGGTCCATATTGTAATGTTTAACTTAGTTTAATAACTACCTGAGTACTATCTAATAATAAATGGTTTCCCGTTAACTATTTTCCGCATGCTTCAGTTATTTTAAAATTATTACGTTGGTTTTGATATCCATAAGCTTTAATAACATTTAAATACTTTTGTTTGTCTTCTTTTGTTTACTTTGTGTTTAAAGTTTGTGATTAGAACAGCCCAATGTTGTATCGTAATATTTTATAGTAGTCATTAGCCAGGTGTGTCAGATTAAAGTCGACTTAGATACGAAGACAGTTGCGTCAGTTGAGCTATAACCACGAGCTAAGCAAGACGTGTGTACTACAATCGGGAAATTTTTAGTTGACGGACTTTGCGCGTTTTTATGGAGTTACGACCTTCTGCATTACGTTTGGACATGTTGTGTTCGGTTATATTTGTACATGTGTTATACATGTTAGTATAGTTCTAATAAACTCGATAGTAATTCTAACGGCATTTTAATTCGAGTCTCGCGACTCGTAACAATATTATAAAATTCTATATATGCCGTGTATGTAAATTGAAGCTATTAAAAAAAACAACTGAAATACACTATATCAACGATGGAGAGCACGATGCAATTTTTATAGATTTCTTGTCTGTCGGTTTGTTTGTTGCCACTGGGCCAATTTCGATACGGTTTTCGCTGATGAACAGCAAATTCTTAGACTTAAAATCTGCGCTACTTTTTATACTAGGAATCCCGCGGAATTTTTTCTGGGAATGATTTTAAAATGGCCAGAATAAATGAAAAATTGTATTCCAATGTGATTTTATCATTGCTTGATAGCAAATTTTATGTACTTTTTCTTTTCATTACATAAGTCTGCGAATTTTCAACTAGCATAATAAAATGTTACGATATTTTCCGTTGCCTAGTCATTGGAACCTGTTATTTTACAACATTTTCAACGCATCGCCAGTTATAATTGAAAAACGCATTAGCTCAGTTGTGTAATATGGTAATTTATGATCCATATGTATGTAACTAGTGTAATAATGTTTTTATAAAATGCATTTACAGTATGCAATGTGTATCAGACCTATAATAAAAATGTGGGACAATTTTGTTTTTAAATCTTAACTTCTTATGAGAGTATAAACTGCTTCGTTACGTAACGCGTTACGGCGCCAGTCTGTCTGGCTTCCCTTTCTCTTACGCATACGGCAGCAGTAGGCAGACTAAGTTATTACTGTCGGGCGTTCCGAGACGCACACTTTTTTATCGAGTTAGAGTAAGTTTGAGGGCTTCTTTAAGAACCTTAAAGAATTAGGATCCCTTAGTCACCCCTTAGTGTACACGTAAAAGTAGTTTGAAACCTACTTCAAAAAGGAAGATATTCTCAATATGACTCTATGTTTGCTAGGCGATTTCTCTATCGATTGTGGTTCGATAGAGTATACTCCCTAGGTGGTTCATTGTCACCAAATCAGGATCTGATGATTGAGTATCAGGAAATCGAGAACAACTCCCGAATATTCTAGGTAGGAACAACGTGTTCAATATATATTTTTTAAAGCTCACGCCGCTTGGCACCGCCATGTAACCTTCTTTCGACCTATACGATATTTTCTTCACAATATTTAAATACTTCATTTATCTTGCATAATCGGGCGGCGTGTTCCCTTTTTTCTCACGCATGTCAGTCCTTCATTTGTCATGTCATCAAATAAATTAAATTGAAATATAAAATAACAACATAAAATATACCGCGCCCGCAACACCTAATTTGTGTAAATTATAAATAACCCGCTCGGCACCGCAATTGTTAAATATAATAACCATATGTAATAAGCTTTTTAAATACAACCTTTTGAGATCCTGGATATCTTGTAGCAGCAGAGTGTTAGCCAAGAAAAGTAATACGAGTCCAAACACGAGGGGTCTATCTTGTTTAGTACAGGAGTTCCTATGGCCACCTTCCGACTCCATCATCAGATCAGCTCCATGGTTCATATTATTGCATTGTCACGTATACATATGCGTGCAAAATTTCAGCTCAATCGGAAACCGGGAAGTCGATCAAATTTAACTTGCAAGATTCCACCCGAACTTACACACATACATCCATTGCAAGTTAAATAAAAGCTTGTAAAATACAATAAATACATACACATCAAATGAAATACTATAAATATTAAATAAACTAAAAACAACTGAAGTAAAGTGAAGTGGACTGAAAGGCAGGTACGTGCGTGCTCATTCTCAAATTCCCATTCAAATTGTCCCAAACTACATTTCCTGTAAAATTGACACAGTTCGCCTATCACAAATCCAGCGTCGCCTTCGTCTACGGCAGTCCGTCTTTACACAATATATCCATATTGTATAATATTATCCAATTCATTTAAATTATTGCCTGAAAGGTGTCTCCAACACATTCAGATACTAAAACCCAAACAGGATAGGTAATTACCAAGTAACCTGTTCACGATTCTTGTCATGTCTAGGAGTGTCATCTTCTGAATCTCATTAAAATTTTATTCTAATAAGAATAAGGAAAATTTACATATATGCATACATACATAACTTCACGCCAGGTCCCTTGCGGGGTAGGCACGAACAACAGAGCGCCATTTAGGCTTATTCTAACACACCTCACTTGCTTCTTTGACATTCATAGTTCTTGTCATGCACGCTCGTCTGTTCTTAAGGCTCCTGACATCACCTTCTGCTAGTACACGATCAATTTGATCATGGAAGGTGTGTCGTGGCCTTCCGCGACTTCTGCATCCATCCACTTTTGCATTGTATATCTGTTTAGTCATTCTTTCATCATACATTCTTTCCACATGCCCGAACCACCGGAGCATTCCTTTCCTTACCTTCACCCCGACACTCTCTTTCAGACCAACTCTCTTTCTTACTTCGGTATTACGAACGCGGTCCGCGAGCGTCACTCCGCAGATTTTGCGCAGTGCTCGCATCTCGACCGCGTTTACTCTACTTTCGTGCTCTCTATTCCATACCCAACTCTCGCTTCCATACGTGAGCGTAGGTACCAGCACCGCGTTGTGTATGGCAAGCTGGGCCTTCTGGCTGAGGTTCTTAGCGCCTAGAAGTTTACCTAACGCTCCATTCACACTATTCCCCAAATTCACTCTTCTTTCTATATCAGCGGTGTACCTTCCATCCCTGCTAAAAGCACATCCGAGATATACAAACTCATTCACTTGTTCCAGCATAACATCATCGACCATTATCCTTGCATTCGTTCTGGTTGTTTCTCTTTCAAACACCATCACCTTTGTTTTCTTCGCATTCAAACGAATTTCCGAACGAAACGAAATTCATTACATATATGAATTTAATAAATTTATTTTGTATACACTGCACGTTTTCCTTTTTTATAATAATAGTCCTGAAGGTTAATTAACAGTCTATTATAATATCCTGTAATTGTTTTAGTTAATTGTTATTTATGATACGTTTATAATAAGCGAGTTTCCTGTTTGTACTAAGATGTCACAGAGATGGAGTTATACATGGTTTTTTTTATATTACATACATACATAGATAACTTCGCGCTAGGTCCCTTGCGGGGTAGGCACGAACAACAGAGCGCCATTTAGGCTTATTCTTACATACCTCACTTGCTTCTTTGACATTCATAGCTCTTGTCATGTTACTATATGTTTTGGACCACCTTATATACCACCTATAAGAAACGCCTCATCAGTGTCACTCTTTAGGGTCACACTAAAGAAATTCCTTTGTGAACACTAACACGCACAAAGTGACTTAAGGCATGATACAAGTGCTTTATGACCAATTCTGCTAATACCTATGATAACATTAACAATAATCTTATTTACATACTTGTTTTTTGTTCACGTACCTCACTGTTTATTTATCTATGTATATATGTTTATTATTATTATTTCGATGTAAATATGTCTAATTATCCGTTTCATTTTTTTTTAAATATCAAACCATACCGATATTTTATTTGTGTTGTATCGTCCTCTGTGACTCCACCTGCTGGTCCCAGGCGGAAGAACAGCGCTTGCTTTAGCAGCTAGCATTACGCTGAGTCTGGGTCCAATTTTAGGACTTATATCGATACTGTTATCTTTTACTTTACTCAGTGTTGTTAAAATGTTTATTTGTCCTACAATAATATAATTCTTTCTTTCTTTCCTTTCTTATATTACATATAATCAGATATCTGTATTGTAATCTACACTTAGTCGCTCAAGACTATAAACAGAATACTGAGCCTAGATCATCGTCTTCTATGGGTAAAGTGCCCAGAAGGCTGGCTACGTTTCCTCACTGGATCGCCATACTGATCCGTTGCCCGAGGTTAGCAGCAGCCCTCTGATCTTCTGAAGAGTCAATGAGTCGTCATCGTCGTTTTTAGAATTCGAAATAATTTTTTAAATTAAATAGATTTGCGTTTGAATCAAAAGGCTTTGGGGCGCTTGCAATACGCTTGAGGTACGCAGGTGTACAAGTTACAGCTGACTAATGGGAAGCGGCCGAAGGTGGATCGTTGGACCTCACAGGCGAAAATCATTACTTGCGTATACATCACAGTTTGTTCCTCAATCTGCTTGGTTATAATAAATTATTTAAAGATCATGTCATACGATTCACTTCTGTCTGAATTTACATGCAGCAACCAAAGCGATTCGTGCAACCAAATTTAATGTCATCGTTATGTCGGTTTCTTTCTTCCTGCATCTTTCAATCGAATTGAATCAATTTAATTGAATTGTGTAATTCAGCTTTAAGCGAAGGAAACAAAAACGAATGGACAAAAACTCATCAATAAACATATGATAATTTTCTTTCATGCAATCTTCACATGCTGTTTACTTTCATCATGCTCTTGAGGCGTGGTCGTTTGACTTATTAGCATATTGTAATTTTCGTAATATGTATATGAAAATTTCGTGACAGACGACGAGGTGTCTGTGTATCACGAATAGTTATGTCACCCAACGTCTATCGTCTATGGAGTGTGAATGAAATTAACAATAAGCTATATCATGGAAAGTACTAAGATTTAGTCGCTTAGTTTAGAATGAGTTTTTGCAAAGCTTTTTAATTATGCGCCATACAGCAACATTGAGGTCTTGAATCAAGTTATAAACATTATAATGTCTAACGAAAGTAGACTGAAAAAGGCAAATTTAAATGAATACCATTATGGCAACCGCAAATCATCATCCTGTTCGAGTCGCGAAACTCGAATTAAAATGCCGTTAGAATTACTATCGAGTTTATTAGAACTATACAAACACATATAACACAGGTACAAATATAACCGAAGACAACAAGCCCAAACGGAATGCAAAAGGTCGTAGTTCCATAAATACGCGCAAAGTCCGTCACTTAAAAGTTTCCCGATTGTAGTACATATGTCGTGCTTTGCTCGTGGTTATCGCTCGACTGCCTTGTCCCGCAATTGGGACATTGCTTTATACCGCACAGATGCATTATGTCTGCCCGGCCGCGTGGACCGGATTTCCAAATCCGAGACATTTGGCTAAGGAGTCGACCGCAACGGCCATAACAATAAACCAATGGACTGTTCTCTAGAATAATTAGTAAACGCATGCCAATAAACAAGTAAACGAAAGAAGTCCAAATGCTGAAAAGTAATAAAATGTGTTTTCTACAGATGTGCAACTGTGAATTAATTTTTATCGGCGTCTAGGTCGTACCAATACAGCATTCATACAATATACAAACATTCTTGTTCGTCTTTGAATTCAGTGTCTTTTTCTGTTGCTTTTTTCTAAATGTGGAAATTAGGCAAAGCAATAATTTCCGCAGTTCACTTTTAATGGTTTTATTTATGTTTCAAACTCGAAAATATTAAAACACAACCGCACCAAAATCTTTATACATGCAATATCCGCTGTGCACCAAAATAATGAATATAACAATAATAACGACAATGATTTAGTAAAATGACAGTGACATATTTCCTATTAGCATTGCCATGTAAAAAGTTTGTGAATAATTCCAGTGTCAAGTGAACATCACAAGGTTCGTCTGCAATACCTATTCCCATAAGAGAATTGCCAAAAAAAAAAATGTACCTGGCTGGTGGAAAATTATTTTTACGATTTCAACAACATAATGATTTCATATACATCTGGTTTATGTATTTTATATTCATATCATTTTTTATGTATTGTATGTATTATAATAGAAAATTAATGGAATTGTATTTTTTGTTTAAAAAGAATTGTTATGATTTTTAAATTGACGTGTATCCAAACATTTGTATGATCGCGTATAAGTCAAATACAGTGAGACTATTTTACCATCTCATGTATGTACGTACAACTATTACATGTATTTCTGCAAATAATGATTCATTCATTCATCCATTCAATGTGTACTTTCGTTAGGCAAATCATCCATAGCATTTATTTTTTTCGTTGTAATTGTATTTACGTATTTAAAAAAGATAACAGAACCTTTTTTAAAACGGCACTTAAGCAGATTAATGAGATTATGTCATTACAATAAAAGTCAAATAAACAACTGTGGTCAAAAAATAAAAAAAGATAAATTTTAAAATGAATGTTGATCATACAATAATGTAATATGTTAATTACTAGGTGACTGGCTGGATGCACCAATGGTGTTAAGCCAAATTTGAACAAAGAACATTAAAAGAAAAAATGTTTTTTATTGACGTGTACTACCGCGTAAACTATTTTTTGTCACTTCAGATATGGTATTAATTAATATTGTAAGTGTACCCTTAAGATCCCGGGGACTGTTTTCCTATTGTTCTTCTCTACTTCGCTTAACTTCAGTGCTTCTTATTATGTGACCATTACTGCACGTCATCTCTCACGAAGACAAGCATGTATTTCTTGGGCCTACGATTTTTATCGGATCACATATTATTAAGTTAGTTTGACTTATAAACAATTGAAGCTATGTTTAATGGCCTTTAGCAAAAGAAAAAACAATACAACAATTTCCTTTACTTTTCAAAGTATAGGAACATTGAGACTAGATATAATTGTTTTATATCTCAATAAAGCTTCCGTTTGGTTCACATCTATACTCGCCTTTGAGAATTTTTATCGTTTTTACCATGAACTAGATTGTAACACAAGACTATGTCAAAGGAAACCGCGATCCAAGGCCTGGTTGTGTGTTTATAGAACATAGCCGACGGGTCATGTAGGGTTGCCATGTGCCCGGGTTTTTAGGGTTCCGTTAAAATTTTGGCAAAAATAGAACTATTTCGAAATGGCTATGTCTGTCCCTCCCCACTGTACGTTTGTATGGACATCACGCCTTTATTCTTACATAGAATAGGAAGTAGATTTAAATTTTGGCTTACATGTATGACCTTAAAAAAATGTTCTCCAGAGGAACTTATTTTGAATAAAGACTTGACTATCATGTTCTACTTCAGTTTCGCGTATCTTTCTTGATTTCCGTTGCTCTAACGCAGTGGTTCCCAAACTTATTTTGTATACCGCCCACTTTGAGAATAAATTATTTTTTAGCGCCCCAATATTTTCACCTACTTAAAAAACACTATAACGTCAAATTAAATTAACTGATTATTGAGAGCTACATTAGCGGAGAAACATTCATTCTAAACGAGACTTTTACTATAGCCCACATGAGTTAACTTGAGACCTAAGCGCAGTAGGTAGTACACAACGGCGCTGAGGTCTCAAGTTAACTCTTATAGGCTACACCTGCCAATGCCTATTATTTTTCTGGGACTCTTACCGCCCCCTTTTAGGCCTGCAGCGCCCACATAGGGGCGTTATCGCCCACGTTGGGAATCACTGCTATAACGGCTAGCAGTTTATTTTTTTCTCTTTCTAACAAGGTCTTACTTGTATAATTTTAATTCGTAAAACATTCAATCTCTGTTGATCTGTAATACACCATACACGTTTGCCATGTTGGGCTGAAACATTTGTATGAATGAGAAGCTATATTTAGACGTACATTACTCTTTGTTGATTCACGAGTCTTGATTTATGGTTAGGTTTAAACACTTTTTATCGTTTTAAAATACATAAATCTTTGACTGACAATAGGGTAGTTTGCGTTTTGGAAATTGCGATTCGTGCCGTGTGGTGAGCATTATGTTCTGAAGAGTTCAAATAAAATTGAATACATTTTGAAAATTACTAATTCATCCTTATTATCATCATAAATGCGAAAGTATCTTTGTCTGCGTCTTATACTTTCGCAGAAAAACTACGGGGCTGTTTTAGCTGACATTTGCTATAAGTATAGGTAATGTCGAGCCTTAACCACCATTTTGTCGTAAGCGACATTTGGACCCAAAATATATATTTTACTGCAAAAGATAATTTAAACTATTATTTGATTTTAAGACTTTCAGTTTTTGATTTAGTACGTTTTAAATTAATTAAAGTGCAGAAGTTAGGAAACGGGCAGCCGGCCCACTTCATGGATAGCGGTTACCATCGCCTATGGACATTTGCAACACCAAAATTGCTACAAATGCGCTGCTGCTCTCTTAAGGGAGACTGGAACCTGGTAACTAATGCCGGAACACAATACAAGGTTGTTATGGCGGCATACTCTAGACCAGGGGTGGTAGCCATCCAGTCGGGCCAATGCCATACCACCTGGTTTTGGTTTGTTTTGCCGCCTCTTACGACAGGCCGCGCGGCCGCAAGAAATTGTATTCTTTCTCCGTGCCTGCACGTTTTATTTATGTATAGTCATTACTTTTGTTTCCACATACTACCTAGTGCTTCGTGTCAATTTATATTAAACAAGCCACAGCGGGAAATCCCAATGAATATTGCGTTGGAAGGTGTAAATTATATCATCACGATATGTTAATTTTAAAACTTTAAATTTCCGGTAATACTACTGTTGTTAATTCTTTGAATAATCGGAATTGTTCTCATGTTTTCCATAAGTGCATTGACACCGTCATGGTGGTTGTTCCTGTGGATACCATACATTTACTTATAGACCTATGAATGTAATTATTACTTCTCAAAAGAAACATATAATAACAGCAGCCCATAACTGTTCCCCTGCTGGGCTCGCCTCCCACTGTAGGGGCGAATGGACAGTATACCCCCGCCACGCTTGTCCAAGGCGGCTTGGCAGGTTTGACACATCGGTTATCTCGATGTGCAGGATCACGATGTTTTCCTTCACCGTTGTTAGCACCTGGTAATTGTAACAATATGGACATTAGGTCAGAAAACTGCCTAAGTGGTGCATGCGTTCCGGCCAGGATCGAACCCGAGACCTTTGAGCTATAGGGCGCGTGCGCTAGCAATTACACTACTATGACTATGCCACGATTACCCAAAGTGCCTGTTTTAAATTACTGGTGTAAGCAGCGCCGCCAAACCGGAAAGAAATGCAGAATAATCTATACCTAACCAGATAGACAAGTGGCATTAGCCTTTTAAATTTTTTATTGCTGGAGTTCAGCAGATAGGCAGACGGCCCACTTGATGGAAAGCGGTTACCATCTCCTATGGACATTTTCAAAACCAACACCTCATTCACAGTCCATTGTTTTATTGTACTCGTTTATGGCCATTGCGGTCGAATCATTAGCCAGGTGTAACGGATTAGGTCGACTACTATACAGGCACATTTGTATTTGTGAGGTATAAAACCAGGGCTCGATCGAGGGAGGGGCAGTCGAACGAGAACCACGATTGACGCGTGACGTGTGTGTACTACAATCGGTAATCTATTAGTGGCAGACTGCGCGTTTTATTGAATTACGACCTTCTGCGTTACGTTTGGATTTGTTGTGTTCGGTTATATTTTTACTTGTGTTATACGTGTTTGTGTAGTTCTAATAAACTCTTTGATAATTCCAACTAAATTTTAATTCGAGTCCCGCAACTCGTAAAAGTATGATATAGGAAGCGGCCATTAGTAATTCACATGTCCACTCCTGTCGCTCTAAACGCAGGTCGTTCACACTTAAATAGAGAAAGAAGGTCAGTCGACGTCCGTTCACACTGACCGTATGACACATTTTCAACATCTTTTATAAGATCGTCTTGGGGAAATTTATTTTTTTAAATATCAAACGGAATTGTGCCAGTGTGACCCGATTGAAATGAGATCGTTTTGGGAAAACAAGGTATATTAGTGAAACAGTTCATTGCTCTGAAAGTTGAAAATAGAAGCAGAATGTTTTCTCTTAGCTGTTGAATGAATGAATGAATGAAAACTCTTTATTATTCACCATAAACTTAAATCTAGACAATTGATATGGATACATTTGTATTAGAACAATGGGCGGCTTTATCGCTTATAGCGATCTCTTCCAGGCAACCCGGTGTCAGGAGATTTTTAAATATAAGATTTTTGGTGGTGTATTATAAAAAAACAAAATTTAAATAAAGTACTTATACTACTTATATATACATATACATATAGATAATCATATATACATATAAAAATAGATATATGATGATGGTATAAATATATATACAATCAAACAATAGATGCAACGATTTTTATTTAATGGACCAGTAATGGTCAGTGACCATACTTTTAAATGTAGAAATTGATTTAGCTTGTCTGATTGATAAAGGGCGGGAGTTCCACAGGCGAACAGAAGGAAGAAGTGTGTGCAGGTATTTTTAATAAAAGATTTTCATTTGAGCGCAAATTGCAGGAATAAGATTGGTAGAGTAAACAAATACTGCGTAAATGTGAGAGTAGGTGAACATTCCGGCGAAAGCGAATAGGTAACCATTTAAGCTTATCACGAAATTCGAACGAAATTCTGTTGAATGTTGATGAACATATTCATACATATTGTGACGCCTCTTCAAGGCAGAACACCTGATGCCAAATCGTGAATAATTTTATTGCATGAGTTCAGCAGACAGGCAGACGGCCCACTTGATGGATAGCGGTAACCATCGCCAATGGATATTAACAATACCATTGGTGCCTCAAATGCGCTGCTGCTCTCTTAAGAGATACCGGAACCTGGTCACTAATGTCGGAATACAACTCAAGGTTGTTATGGCGACATACTTTGGACCAGCGGTGCTAGCCATCCAGTCGGGCAAATGCTCTACCATCTGGTTGTGGGTTGTTTTGTTGCCTCTTACCACATGCACATGTTACTCAATTGTGTATAATTATATTTCAATCATAAATTTTGACAGTTAAACTATGTTTTAAGTGTTAATTGCAATTTTAGGCGCGCAATGAGCCGGCGCAATTTACGCCGGATATTCGGCTTTTCGGTCGAGAGCGTGGCCAAATATTCTATATTCGGCTAAACTACGATACGTGACATCTCTCATTAAAATCTTTTTAAATTAGAACCGTAGTATGTACATACGTGACGACATAAGCATTTAGTTTTTGCTAAATTGACTTCTTAATTAATTTTTCTATCTCCGATTTAAATTCTTGTTTATTTGCACTTTACATAATGATAATATGTATACTAAATAAACTAAGCTATCTTAAAATAAAATTACACTGTAAAAACCTTTAACTAAATAAAGAAGGGGTTATAATTCTAGATAAATAAATATTCGTCCCAAACCACTATCACTTATCGGGAACATTCCAAAAGGCTGGCGGCGTTACCACGCCGTAAAGCAATGTATTTTTAAAAGGTTTTAAATCTCGAACAGGATGTCAGACGTAAGTGTTGACTATTCTGTTATATAGGTTTTAATTATAACCATTTAAATGTTGAAACAATTTAATCGAATGATTCAGAATTCACGAACAATCGGTCAATTGTACGAAAACTCCACACGGTTGGATGCGTGCGTGGTGCAGTCGCCATGGCATATCCATTGTCATTCACGGTGCCTATTGGCTCGGCGTTTCCGTGATTGTTTCCTTCACACGCAACCTTGTTGGCTAATTATAGAACAATTGTTTGTCGTGCGCTTTCTTCGCGTATAATGAATGAAAGCTATAACGTTTAGTAGCGTCTCGCCTCTTCATAAAGTGTGGTAATGTGGATGTTAATTTGAATAAGATTCGCTGAACAACTCATACATATATTCAACAGTCGTCTCGTTTGTTTTATTTTTAAATTAAGAAAGAATTACAGATGAGAACATAGTCCGAAACGATGTACGGTCAACCAAGTTCCTCCTTGATCAGTTCTCTAACATTTTACTTTGAACAGGTCATAAAGTATCGACATCCAGGCTCTCTATCTCATATACACCAACCAGGATGTTTCTGAAATGTTTAAACTAAAGGAAACGGTTACCAGTGTTTAGATGCAATATGCTATTTGCCGATTAATGACGCCGTTCTCCTTTGTATACTGCTCTCGCTTTGTTTACGGACTTCGATTTTATGGTCTACTTTGAACCCAAAACAGGCAACAATAAAACCCCGCCCTTAAAACTGATGTTTTACCTACTTGTGTGCGTGTGCTTGTGTTGTTAACGAAAGTTCTTTTTACACCATTATAGTGCTATGACTGGTTCACCGCCTCTTTTGCGGATTGTACTTGTAGTAGACAACGACTTGAAGGGAACTTCCCGCCGCGGTTTTCTCTCTATGACATGAGGGTCATTTAAGAAGGTCTTTATAAAATGTGAGACAACGTGCTGGCAGCTCCTCTGATTTTTCTTCAGTCGGGTTGCCTGTTTATCAGCATTTGACAATCAACGAAAGTAGAGCCGTGTAAGAAAGGAATGGTTATATACGTCGACGTTTGCGTGCGGGTTATGCTTATCAAGCAGTAGACGGAGCGGGAGCGAGCGGAAAGGCAAACGCGCAGCGTCGGAAGCGTATTTAGACCTGCAGGTGAGCACTTTCGGAAGGGTTTACACTAGACATGCCACGAATATGTACTTTCATGTATGTGCAATAAAGTTATTCATTTATTCATCTAATAATCGGCTTCTATAGGTATTGAGCCGAGCCAAATATTCCCGGTATCTCTGGTTAAGACGTAGTTAACTATCAATAACTTGTGATCGGTATATGTACATTTTCGAGTAATATTTGATTATTTGATCGAATACTACATAGTAATTGGTCGAATACCGAATAGAAGCCGAATATTCGTGACATCTGTAATTTACATTCTCCTCATCTCCCGTCGTGATGAGGACGCGTTGGTGTTCCGTGCGCGCTCATTTCTCCTCCCATGGAGCCTTACCTACTAAACGCTTGTAGAATCTGGGGGTTTGGCTACGAGAAGAGAGAAAGGAACAGCAGAGAAGGCTTATAGGCCACTGCCTGCCAGGACGCGCGGAGTTGCCATGCTATTTAGCTTTGGTCCTGGCATACCGCGGTTACCGAGTAGATTTAGTGGGTATTCCAGAAAAGTAGCCGGCGAGTCCCAAACATCCCGACCACGATCCCAAGTCCGTAAATAGAATTCTCCTTGCTAAAAAAAGGAGTTACGGCTTGTTCTAGGTTTTAAAGCAGAAATTTCTAGATAGACCAACAAATTGTCTCTAATAAACGACGGATGTTTGTAAACTGTATGAAATCTTTTACAGTTTGTGTTTCGTACTCCCTGTCATACATTTTCTGTACTTGACATAATAGTTTAATCCTTCTGCATTCGTAGAGGCTTAGTAAGACACTTTACTTTTACGGCAGTAAAGTATCTTGAACTTTTATCAAGTCTTCCTAAAATCCCTGGCACATTGTTTACAAACTTGTTTAGAGACAGGTGTAGCAGATATCTTCACCGTTTCCTCTCTCTCTATCTTAGCTGTTTCCGTGTATGTCTGTCCTTTTCTAACACAGGCACCGTTGCAATAGGGGCTTTGGCCCCGCACGTGCGATACAGTTTTCTTGCCTAGCGGTGTTAAGACATTGTAATACATGACACGAGCCGCAGTATGGTAATACATTGCGACTTATTGTCGGAGTTGGGACATGAATTTACTGAAATTAAAATACATTATGTAACAGATCACTGTCAACGGGAAGCGTGCCCAGAGGCTGCATTGCTACAGAATATGGCAATACTTATTTGTTGTGCAAAATAGATTACGGGTACTGTCAAAGAGTTTCTTACATGTCCTTAAACAAATTCTTTGCCGACGGACCCCACGGCCCTGTTTCAACACCAAAGGGCACAAGTATGTAACCCCTTCCTAAGGCTTCATATTTGCGCCGTTTGACTTCCTCGGCTGAAGCGTAGGCTTGGCCAGCCCCTGACTCGGTCATTGAAAGATGTGACGGGGCCAGTGTGTCAACACAGATCGCAACCCACACTACCCTGACTTTACTTGAATGAAAATGTATGGATATATTTACTTATAATAAATTTTTTTTACTACTGATGCAAATAGTCATCTAATCTTTTAGTACCTACTAAAACATATAGCACCAAATTTGTTCCTCCCATTACCAGCTTCCATTGTATTATATGACTCAATTGAAGTAAATATGATTATATCGCTTAAAATAATTCTCAATTACATTAGTCACACATTAGTCATTACTGATCCATTTATCGTTTATTCACTAGGCAAAATAGTTTATTATTATTTGTTATATTTCCATAATTATGCGGTTAATTTTCTAAGTAGAATAGCTTCGTATATCTATAATAGAAATCGCAAACCACAATAACAATTTCTACAATACAGAACGGGGTGACTTTATGTAGGCGAAGAGGTGTAAAAAAGTTTGATATTGTTACGAGTTAGGACTCAAAATGCCGTTATAATAAATATAGAGTTTATTAGAGCTACACAAACAAGTATAATACAGGTACAAATATAACCGAACACAACAAATCCAAACGTAATGCAGAAGGTCGTAATTCTAAAAAATGCGCAAAGTCCGTCACTAGTAGTTTCCCGAATGTATCGTAGTTGTAGCTCAACTGGCAACTCTCTCAATCAGGCTGTTGTTTTATACTACACAAATGCAAATGTGCCCGCCCGGCAACGTCGACACAATTTCCTAGCATTAGCTTGTAATTGCAATCCGCAACCCCTAGCTAATGATGCAGCCTGCAAGCGGCCGTAAACGAGTACGTACAATATAGAACTGACGATCATAAAAGTTTGAAAAAAAATTAACTAATTGTAATCAATACTTCAAATGCCGGCAGGTAAAATGTGCTTTTACAATCTATACGTGGAATTTGTCTTTGTCGGGATCCAATTTGTAACAATAAATAAAAATTGGAAAAAGGAATATTGAAAACATGGCTGTGCGCAAATGGGCCATCGACCACAGCCACCCATGGTGGATACTTCTGCGACAAGTCCCTAGAAAATGTATGAAATAGTGTATTGACTACATGTCGCCTGACACCGGTGGCTGTGGTTGGTGGCCTGTTTCCGCCTAGCCTTAGAGATGCGCCGAGTACTTTTATTACTCGATATAACCGTAGTCGTTTTGATCCGTACAGGAACGGAGAAGGAATACAATTTCCTACGTCCAGGCGGCCTGTCGTGTTAATGACCAGGTTCCAGTCTCTTTAGAGAGCAGCAGCACATTAAACATTTCTTTAAATATTCATAACTTAGCGGATTATAAATAAGGAAAAAAACGACGATTTTTAATGGAGGGAAAAAATATACAGATAAAAAATCAAAAGAACACATAGCAAACAGAACAAGAACGTCAATGTTCGAAATTCAAACATTTAGTTTTAAGTGGCCAGTACTATGCTGCGCCAAATAAATAAAAACTGTTGAAGATTCAACAGCATTTGTAACGCCTTTGGTGTTGCAAATGTCCATAGGCGATGGTATCCGCTTTCCATCAGATGGGCCGTCTACCTGTCTGTTGAACTCATGCAATAAGTAAAATCGGCTGCATGACTCTGTTCAAACGTACCAGTGTACTCGATAAGAGCATAAGTAATTTTGCATGATGTTTATATAAAAAACGTAGAAAAATTTAATTAAATAATAAGTTAATTATTATATCGACATTATTTTAGAAGTATGCTCATAATAAATACGGCTCATAAATTTATTATCTAATAATAGCTTTGCTGATGTGTTAAGAATTAAAGAATTTATTCAAAACCATTTACATAAATATACAGAATTCAATATGGTATTGCAAACAACTGCTGTAGTTATAATACTCTGTTGCAGCCGTTAGCGAACACTTCCAGATAACTCGACTATTATTATTACTCATTATAAAAAGAAAATTATCTTAAAGTTTATATATTAAAAAGATTACTTCGTGTTAACACTTGTAATGTAACAACCATGAAAATCTGGGAAACTACTGTAAACCTTGTTGCAATAAAAGTTGTTTCCATTAAAAAGTAAAAACCATAGACATGTCATTGACATTAATAAAACACATGAAGTACCATAGAGCTACTAGGAAACCATAAACTCATACATGGCTACGGCTCGTTTTATTCGAAGCAAGGGCGACCATTCTCACAATACGGTTGTCGACCCCACAATCGTCAAAATTGTTTTATGTAATATGAGTAATATTGCGTGTTATTTTCCAATTAAGGATTTACGCTCTGAGCAGGATGGGCGTAATTCTAGGGCGCTTATGTTCCGGGGAAAATTTCAATTACAGTTTCTCTATGGTATATTGTACCTATATACCATTTCATTCATATATCATTTAAGAGCATGCTTTTGTCGGTGGACCCTGTAGCAATCTTCTCTATTATGAGCCAGTTGTTTTACTTCTATGTAAGACACGACACCCACCTTTTTTTTTTGGATCCATGAATGCTCACCTTCCCTTCCCTTACCTTCCCTCTCCTTGCTTCCACTTTAAAAAATATTTTTACCCAAACTAACAAATAAGTTTATGTTAATTGAACACATTAAAATAGAACTAACAAAGAAGAAAAAATTAAAGACATAAATACCCTAATGTTGTCATAAAGTCAAGTCAGACAATATAAAAAAAACAACTATGACTTGCATTTTCCGACACAATAAAAAAACTTAACCATTATGTAAGACACCTAAGAAGACAATACGATATTTAATTTTTGGTCTGTTTATACTCCAGTGTTATCTGTAGTAACAAAACTATTGAATGAAAATGTATTCTTTATGATAATCTTAAGCCTAGACAATTCAATGGACAGCCTTATCGCTCATGGCATTCTGCAATCCTCATAAGTTGATTTCGTAATGAGTCTTATTTATATCTTAATAATATCGTAAATGTTCGATTTGGCGTGGCGTGTCTTTTCATTTCTATGGATTTTATGGTTATGAACGAAGAATACTAAAGAACAATAGTCGCATTTACAAAGAATAGTAAATATAATGATCGCACTATAATTCGTTTGTTGTGCTTTCTCTATTGTGGAGCCTTCCTCTATCACCCATTCATTTTAGTCGTTCATTCACTGCTGAACATAGTGACTTTCATGACAGTAAATAATAAATCCTTCCCTTCCGCCGAGATCGGTTTTGATTGCGACAAACGGCTTAATTCACGGACATACCCAAATAATGAAGACCTGGTCAATCCACCTTTCTGGAGATCTTTTCTTAAATATTAAATAGGTTTGCGTTTGACAACGATCACGTCCAATGCCGGATGATGGCACGGTCGAAGATGGAGATCGCTTATCTAGATAATACATATTTACATGAGATTTGAAAACACCCGGATTGTTCTTTCGGAAACACGGACTCTGGTAGTGCATTCCACAATTCTGCGGTACGTAGAAGGAACGTGGAGGCGAAACGTTTAGTACGCACGGGCAGCGTTTCCACTGTGAAACCATAGCGTAGCGCCTTGTAGTCCGAAGATGGAATGGTGTAGGGGGAATCAGGTCAAACAGTTCAGCCGCACACTCCGAAATGAATCCTATAAAAAACCGATAGACTAGCAAATCGGCGTCAATGCTCTAGGCTTTGAAGCCTTGTATTCTCTACCTCTCTATTGATCTCCTTCGAAGACTCTTGCGCTCAACTTGCTAAGTAAAAAACAACCTATTGTAGAAAGCAACGCATAAGCTATTATAAGCAGCACCTGACATGTGAAGTATGAAAACCCTTGTTCTATCCTCGAACGTCCTTCCTCCGGGCTGTGGGTTCGCTTGCGGGCTAGCCCCACCATTTGCTAGCCGGAGAGCTAGGTGTCTCCGGCTATCTTGGATCTCACCTAGGGACGCGCGGATTTGTGCGCATCCCTCCTCTACGACTATTATCCCTAGATAACTTTGACGAAAGGTACTACTAACGAAGATTTCGGTACTCGACATGACAATAATGATTGAATTTCAAAATTGACATGCAGATTTCCTTCGGCCCGCATCAATGATTCAATATACACCCACTTATAATTCTGATTCAATGAGTACTTCGAACAGTAGTCGTGTAATTTTGTCGAAACGCATTGAGGCACCAGACAATTCTTGGTCACGCAGCGCTAGTTCCCAATCGACGACATCCGCTTAAATCGACGATTGTCTCTTCGTGTCTCGTTATTTGATTCACATTGTTTTGGAAGTGGCTTAGAAGATATCAAGGAATAATCTCTCTTTATTCGTCGTTGTATAAAGTGCTATTGAGTATCTTCCGGTGTCACTGGTTTCAAGGTAGGAAAGTGCTATTTAAGTTTTGTAGGTTAGCAGGCAGACTGATGGCCCATTTGTTGAAAAGTGTTACATACAGGACGGAACGGACAAAAATCATAAAGTTCATAAAATGAGAACTTCTGAACCAAAGTATGTTAAATTTTTAGAGGACCAAATGGCAACTATTCCGCATCAAACTAAAGAAGAATCACGTAAATCTGATCATAAATCTCAGAGTAATCGGTGTACATATGGAACGGAATGGATTTGTTTTCATAAAATGAAAACTACTGGGCCAAAGTATGTTAAATTTTTAGGGGACCAAATGGCAACTATTTCGCATCGAACTAAAAAAGAATCACTTAAATCGGATCATAAATCTCAGAGTAATCGGCGTACATATATAAAAAAATAAAATAGTACCGGCCAAATTGAGAACCTTCCGAACCGTTTTGGAAGTCGGTTAAAAATATAATTAAATTAGTAACAAATGAAATTATTAGTAACATAACAACAAACTGGATTGTAATTCAAAACAGGTGCATACAGAAAACACACAAAACTAAACAGGTGTAAACGCGTGTGTGTAAACGCGCGCGCGCGCGCGCGCGCGCATGTGTGTGTGTGTGTGTGTGTGTGTGTGTGTGTGTGCGTGCGTGCGTGCGTGCGTGCGTGCGTGCGTGCGTGCGTGCGTGTGTGTGTGTGTGTGTGTGTATATATATCTATCTAAATATATATATATAAGCAAAGTTTGTTTTCTTTGTCCGAGGTAAACTCGAAAACTACTGGACCGATCAGCATGAAACCACAACCATTCGACGCGGAATTAATCGTAGATGGTTATAGGCTATATATTTTTCAAATTATATGAGCCATTTTTTGCCATGTTTTTTCAATTTGTTTGTTTATTAATTTATTTGCTCCCATAAAACAAAAGACAGGCGTTTATCCTTGGTTCATTTGTTTTCTAGCTCATAAAAGAGGAACATTATTTGTTAGAAACAACATGATGTTCACTTATAACAAACCGTGATCCGTTTTCGCCAGGCGAAGCGGGCGGGAACGGCTAGTATATATATATATATATATATGTATATATATATGTATATATATGTATATATATGTCGGAGGGAACCTATAATTATTGGATGTATTGTTGACTGGATGTATAACGCACAATATCATTTGTTTACATTTTAATTACTTCTGAAATTCTTAATTTAATTTAATTAGATTTGTTAAATGTTTCTATAACTTAAAGATCGTTCTAACCTAATAAAAGTTATGAATATTGTAATTTAATAAACGACCAATCAGAGCAGAGCATATGGCGGAGCGGGGTCAAGGACGCCCTCTATACTTTGGTAGTATCTACTTCGGTAGACTGAGGAGTTTTTGTGACACATTTGGTTGATGGCAATAGGTCGAGTTGGACCATGGAGTATTTTAAAGAAAGTGTTAAGTTAAGAAGTATGAGCGGGTGCCCTGAACCCGCTGCTCGGTCTAAACTATGTCATAATGTTGATCAAATCTAAATTAAAAGTGTATAAATCGTGGCTATTGTGTTTTATGCTCGCATTTTATCCTGATGACGCCCACTAAACCTGCAATAACTAAAGATGATGTCGTGAGAATGAGGCCGTTCTGCGACATATATATATACACGCGGACACGCACATATACACACACACTCACACATACATACGCTACTATCTAATTAATTATTTATAAAGTTTTTGAAAAAGCTTCTTCCGAATAGGATACAATTTCGTAGCAAATCTGGTTAGTTCATAAAATTTGGTGAATGGTAAGTTATTATGACACTTTCGTAATGATTGAATTAAAATGTTTTTTAAGTTGTCTCTTAAAAGATTGCTGTTTGATTATTTCCTGTTCTTTTGTGATTTACTGTAATCATGTTTTCTTTGGTCAGCTTTTTTGTGTAATTATTAAGTAACTGCTGTTTGTCATCGTAAGACAATTACAGTCTAAGCCAATGTGCTCAAGCTTGCGCTAGATGTCCCGAGCACTCAATCTCCTCATCAAGCCTTCTATCTCCTCACCAAACCTTCAACCTCCTCATCAAGTCTTCAATTCTTCTCATCAAGCCTTCAATCTACTTACAATCCCTCGCTGTGGATGTTACTCAAGTCATTAGTTTTCATGTTTATTTACATATTTGTTAATGCTGTTATTATCAGTTGCCTGTAACCAACAACTTTATTGATTACAGAGAACAATGTTTCATAAAAACTATTGTAAATTATGAAACATTGTTCATTAACTAAACAATATGTAACGATCACATATTATAGAAAAAAAAGCTGTATAGCTCAAGTTATTGCAATCACGTCAAAATAACAATAACATATTATAATTATTGTACCTATACATATATACAACATTACCAGCATAAGCGATACTTGATAGTATATTCAGAAATTAAATATATACTAGTGGTCGCCCGTGGTCGAAATTCGACCATAATAATTATAAGTTTAAACATTATTAAGGTTCTGCTATCACAGACTATATTTCTATAATCACAGATTTCGCCAAAGCTACACTGTTAATTTGACTTTAACAATAAACAAAAGAGTATATATGCAGTATTTTATCCGTGCAGGAACGGAGAAAGAATACAATTTCCTGCGGCCGGGCGGCCTGTCGTAAGAGGCGACAAAACAACCCACAGCCAGGTGGTAGGGCATTTGCCCGCCTGGATGGCTACCACCCCTGGTCTAGAGTATGTCGCCATAACAACCTTGAGTTGTGTTCCGGTATTAGTGACCAGGTTCCAGTCTCCCTTAAGAGAGTAGCAGCGCATTTGTAGCACCTTTGGTGTTGCAAATGTCCATAGGAGACGGCAACCGCTTTCCAACAAGTGGGCCATCTGCCTGTCTGCTGAACTCCCGCAATAAAAAAAATAAAAAAAATATATGCGTGTGTGTGTCAAATACATGGTAGTGTGTGTAATATTTTTTTATGTTTTAATGTATTTTTATAGATAATTTAAAAAGAAATAGCATTCTGCACTCATTCTCTATAAACTATGAGTGTGCGAAATTTGATACTCCTTCGTCCGCGCAATTTTCGTAAAAATGGGTACAAAATTTTTGCTGATTTTGCAACACGTGTTTTTTTTTTAATTTATTTCAGCATCAAACAGATATATACATTTCAACTTAAATTAACAGTTACATTAAATTTGTTCTTATAATCTAAAAGTACCTAAAAATTGTTCTTTGAAAAAAGAAAATTCTAAGTGAGACAGAAAAACAGTGAATACGTTACACAATTTCAATTTCGAAATTTGCGTAGAAAAAAAGCATTGTAAAGGTTGATTACTGCAATACATATTTTATTTAGTTTAATTTTAAGTCTTTTAAAGGTATGTTAAATATGTCGATAAAGAATTATTAATAAGTATTAATATATAGATATAACGATATATATATACTCGAAATCGTTTTAAAAAATCATAATTATTCTTCAAAACGATTCTCCTTCACGGTCTCACAGCGCGGCATATCTTAATGGATAATTAAAACCGACATGGAAGTAGTGAACATTAGGAAAGAATTCATAAAACCCATGAGTACTCTCTTCGTAGAATTTACTAGTTGGGTGTTCTAAATAAATAAACAAGCGTATATAAATAAATATTGGAGTGTTGCAGCCGACACGGGATGAAGACTGTCGGCTGCCGGATATCGAGCACCGGGTTCTGTCAGACTAATCGATTACTATCAGTTTACGATCGATTGAATATTTACTTTTCACGCATCGATTCCATTGCAACATGTGGCAGTTTTAGTTGGTTCGGAAAACGGAATTACTTCTTAATTATACTACAAGCAACAAATAAAACAAATCTATACACATAATAAAATTGTAGAGGTCAAATTAGTGTACAATGAAAAAAATGCTAAAATCCGAGTCAGGGGGGTGCAAGAAGTGAAATAGAACTAATTTAGATTTTTTCGATTTTTTTGATTCTCTGTTTGTCTGTCTGTTTGTACCGGCTAATCTCCGAAACGACTAGACCGATTTACATGAAATTTTGTATGGTGGTAGCTTATATCCCTATATATGTCAACTATAGGATACTTTTGATCCCGAAAAATTAAAGAGTTCCCGTGGTATAGTTAAAAAGCTTAAGCGTAATTACTGAAACAGCTTATAACAGTCTGAAAGTAATTTCTCTGCAACGTAACATAATAGAAGTGGAGATTTTGACAGGGTGTGGTGTCGGTGAGAGAATTTTATCTTATATATATAATATATAAAACAGAAAAGTTTGTTTCTTTGTTTGTTTGCTTGAACGCGCTAATCTCGGGAACTACTGGTCTGATTTTTCATTGTTAGATAGCCCATGTATCGAGGAAGGTTATAGGCTATATACTTTCACGCTAAGCGCAATGGGAGCGGGGCACCAATGAAGAATGTTTTAATATCGCAGGGTTTTATTGACTTATTTTTTTAACTATTCCACGCGAACGAAGTCGCGGGCAGAAGCTAGTACAAAATAATACAAGAAAATCCCTTTGTAATTATAAGCTTTGGAGTTTTCTGTACTATAAACAACCCACAGCCAGGTGGTAGGATATTTGCCCGTCTGGGTAGGTATCACCCCTGGTCTAGAGTATGCCGCCATAAAAACCTTGAGTTGTGTTCAGGCATTAGTAGACAGTATATCTCACAATAAACACGCGTCTGTCTATCACAAAATCGACTATTCCGCGAGAACCGATAGTTGAAAATACAATTTCGAGAACGCTCGTTAATTGGTGGCGATTAAATTTTATTAACTCGTCCTAATTGGTTGATTGCATTGGCTCGCAGGATGCTGTTGCTCAGAGCCCGATGTAAACATGTCGCTAATGCATTAGAGTCACCAGCCGGGGACATAATTGTGGTGGCCATGTTTTAATCTAAGTTGAAATTGCCGGCGTCGCGGCAAAGCGGTTCTAATGTGGTCATGTGATATTTCAAGTGTTTTTGTAGTTGTGTGATTCAAGTTGATATTCTGAAAGGTTAAATAATACTTCAAATGGCAGAGAGTAATATTCACTGTCGAGTGGTGATGTGAACAGATTTATTTAGGAAACTGTAACCTTAAGTACAAATATTGACAAGTCGTAATGCTAGTACAATGTATAGCACAGTGTGTGAGCGGGACGGATGATGTGCGAGCGAGATAGAGCAACTATTAATATGTGCGCTCCCGCGCTACGCTAGTCAAATTCATCAGTACGTTATCCGCTGCGATGACTAGACGTATGCATCTCCAATAGTATTTATACTATAAATAAGAGATGCCACTAATATTCGGCTGTGCTGTTCGGTATTCGGCCTATTTATCCACTTTTTGAAGTGAAATTTCTTTAGAATCGTTGTGATTTGAAAGTCGATGAGAAGAAAAAGCTATGCTAAAAAGCGATAAACACATAAATTTATAGGACTAAATCCGCGAGAGAATGAGATAGAATACATTATATTTAATAATATAAGCACTATGCTCTTACAGATAGACTTGGAAATGTTTTGAAGTTTTTCGTCAATACTATTATAAATCTACGAAGTCTAGTTCCGTACCCTTTTTACAACTTAATTACCATAATGATGCACCACCTACATCGCCAGATACGTTAAATTATCCCTTAAGTTAGGTTGCCTGGAAAAGATTGCTTTAAGACTTTAAGCGATAAGGACGCCGATTGTTTCTACAACGACAATATTGTAATTGTGAATTTTTGAAAATGTATATGTGGTGCCCAATAATGTGTTATCTATCTATCTATCTAAACTACTAAAGAGTTATGTCTTTTGCATTTTAAAAATATCTAGGTACAAAAATATTTTTATTTTCGTTTCTTCGAAATAGGTTATGTTATTGTATTGAAGTTAATTGCCATTAGTTAATTTCAAATCCATTCATAATTGAGTTGCCATAAGGTCATGAGGCCAGTCGGCCTTATTGGGAGTTATCAAGAGAATTGATAGAAGTGTCACAGACCAAAGGTCTGGCCTGTATTTGGGGCAACGAGGACTTAATACCGAGTTCAAAATGTATTTGCAATCTGTTAAGAGAGAACGGTATAGAGAAGCCATGTATGTCGACCGAATATAAACGAATATTACAACTATGTTTATTACAATTACTACCGAAAATAATATAAGCTGACCATGTTTCATCTATAGTTACATATTATCCCCGCAAATTGCTATTGCGCCTGGCCGCCATTTTGGTGACGTAACCGTAGCCGAACACTCAGTACTGTCAGCATCACTGGCCGGCGAGTACGCGTATATATATTGAGTGGCGGATGACGTCAAGTGAATGTTAATTTGACAAGGTTCCAGCGCATTAGCAATTGCGGGGATGATACATTTAGAATTACTTGACCGCACCGGTTGACATATCAACGCATAACCTGAACTATTTGAGCTACGACTATGAAAATTTGCATGCGATTTCTTTCTATACTGTAGGTGCGCACTAAGAAGGGCTCTTTTTTAATTTAACCCATACAGGAATTCCTTGGTATTGAGTATGACGCCATAATAATAATCTTCCAGCATCAAAAAATGTTGCATTATATTGCAAAAGTCCATCGACGACGGTAACCACTTCGCTTTGAGTGGCTCGTCAGCCTGCAATAAAATAAAATCAAGAGCAAGGCACAAAATATACAAGAAAAGGAAAAAAAAAGTTTTTTTAAATATACATGAGAAGTTTTTTTAAAGCTAATGACAACGCAAATAATTCCATTCTGTTTTGGCAATTGTTTTGTTACCGATGTCATCTCTATATAATTATCTTTCTATGTTGCAATTCAATGTATTTACGGTCAACCTTGGTACGTTCCTGTTTAAAATCAGTTTGGAACTCAAATGTTGTTATGTATCTTTGTTTGGGTTGAAATAAATCCAATGGACTTGTGAGTTGATATTTATTTCAAAATGGAATCTTACAGATTTGGTGGAATCTTCAACAAATACATGTTATTCATTTGGTGCGGCATAATGATGGACGCCAAATATACTAAATTTTTGTATTTAGAACATAGATATTCTTTTGTTTTTTTATCTGTATACTAGCTGATCTCGGGAAAGCTTCGTATCGCGTCACAATCAATAAATAAAAAAACCTGAATAATAATTGCAAAAGGTTGCAACTTTATTAGAAAATGTGGTCAAAACTTAACCGAACGAACATTCAAAATAAAAAAAAATGAAAAAAACTTCACTTTCAAATTTAATTTGATTTCTGAACAACTTTTAAATTTAATTGATTTCTAAACGACGGGACGAACGTCAAATGTTTGACAGGTAGGAATAGTTACTACAGTGTTGCCATATGTACGGATTTATCCGTACACGTACGGAATTTGAATACTCTGTACGGATAAAAATTGCGTACGGATATGTGTTCGGATTTTCACCGATACTTTATTATGCTTGCAAGTTACACGCAAAACAATACAACACATAATATGATCAAGTACCAATTTGATTTACGCCCTTATGAAGCCCGCATGAATTTATTCTTCACCGATGCTGCGTTTATGGAACGGTTGAGAGCAGCAAATAACATTTTACATATGTTAGGAAACCCTTATAATAAACTCTATCTAGAGTTTTTGGAGTTTTCACTTGAAATATTTTACGACTTAAACAAAATGATGCAGTCTGAACGGCCCCGGATCCATAAACTTCATGAAAATGTATGTAAAGCATACAAAACTCTTTTGGACTGCTTTATAGATGACTCATATTTATCTAGTACTGACCTACAGAATGCAGATTTCGTCAACCCACGAAATTTTAAGCCCGTGGATGAAATTTGCTTTGGAGCAAAAGTAGCAATATCATCAATGTCTATATTATGTCAGTATTAGTTACAATGATAGGCAAGCGTTTAAGTTACGCTGCCTTGAATTTTACATCGAAGGGGCCAAGAAAATAAAAAATAGCTACAAATTTGATGCGGAAATTAAATTAAAATGTTTAGACCCAGATGTCATTCAATCACGCAAAATATCATCTCTAGTCGAGACAGCTCTTTTGTTCCCGAACCTATTGCCTACCCAAGACCTACAGGCCTTAGATACAGAATGGAGAAATTGGAGAAGTTACCCCTCACTGCATTCAATAAATTTGGCTGGGCTAGAAAAATATTGGGAAAAAATCATGGCCCAAAAAAATCTTGACGGAAATATCTTGTTCCCAATTTTAAGCAAATTTGTTGCAGAGCTGATGTGCTTACCTCATTCAAGCGCAGTGGTTGAGTGAATTTTTTCCACCATTAATATGATAAAAACCAAGCAGAGAAATCAACTCTCAACAGAGACAATTAAAAGGACTTCTTCATACAAAACAATTGTCAGGGAATATACCATATTTTAATTTAGAAATTAACACATAAATTATTAAAAAAATGAATAAAAACATTTATAAATAATAATTTTGTACTTTTATTTTAAAGTTTTGTGCGGATTTCGTAGTTTTAAACTTATTTCATGTTAGGAGTTTTAAACTTATTTCATGTACGGAATTTATACGGATTTTTTTGTTGGATGTACAGATTTTTAGTCTCTGCTATATGGCAACCCTGAGTTACTAACTGTTTGGGAGATGGGTAGCCTCCATTAGTCATGCGAAATATCACTCACCAAGAAGAAAAGAGTGATATATATATTTTTGATACAAAGATATATATTACTCTTTTATATCTTTAACTCTTTATCTTTACAGTGAATAGTGTCAGTGTCAATTGCAGACAAGATGAGTTATTATCTGTGAGTGATATACTAGCAGAGCCGACACGCGTACCTGTGGCAGCGCAAAATATCTGACATTTAAATAACATACCATTTAGATGGCCTTTGACTTTTAGTAAATATTACAAAATTACACCATAAAACTATAGTGTTACTATTTATTTTGGCTTACTATTATATTCGGTTTCCTCGTTCACTCACTACGCATGCGCAGTGCGCGGGCTAATCATTCTTTCTCATCGAGTGGAACAGGAATGAACTAAAGAGTTAAAGATATAAAGACACATTTTGAACACACGTGATATACAGATCTAATCACTCTTCGCGTCGGATATATACCTTTTGAGTTAATCACTCAGGAGTTACACACCTCTAGCCTCCATAGTATCAACACAAGTTGCGTCCCATACTAATGGGCGTCCCATCATCCATCATTTCTTAAACTTATTTACTGAAAGTTTTCTGGGATTTTGTGCATTATACTTTGCCTCACTAAATTATTGTAAACTTTATGGAGCCCCCACACATGGGAATTCCGTGGGATGTCTTCCACCACACTTACGTTTGAACAATGGTTCATTAAACTGTTGTAACTAGTTTTGAATACCAGAACAATAATTAGCTCGGTTATTATTCTTAAAGTTTATTTTATTTCTAAAACACGTGAGTTGTTATCGTGAGTCGTGTGTTGCCAGCATCATACAAAGTGTTCCATTGCCAAGGGCAGAAAACGACAATGTATATACTTCCACGTGGCCTATTTGCATTTATATTGCAAATATTTAATTGTTTAATACGATTAGTTTGCTTATAATTATTGTAAGATAATTAAATTCGCCATCTTAGTATGGTGTACTTTTCAATTCATATATTTCATACTTTCTTATTATAATGCTGACAATGGCCAAATGTGTCTTATTTACAGCGTTAAAAATAATCAAAACGAATGGCTGCATTACTGTATATAACTTATCTGTCAATATTTGACGTTATTCACAATTGATGACAATATCGCATCTAAAATTACGCATTAAACCTATCGCTACATCTGCGTGAAAAGGTCTATAACTATAACACTACCAAATGAAATAATATCATTAAATTAAGGTTGTTTTTTATATGTAAGTAAATACTGTAGACAGATTTATGATTTATGACTGATTTTTAATTTATCCTTGTTTTGCATTTTAATAACATCACATAATTAATGTAACAATACAATAGAACTGTAATAATTGTAAATTATTATAAGCTATGTCATCTTTTTTATTATTATTGAATTACGCAGTATGTTACGGTTCACAATATTTCGACAGTTTATAATCTCGCGAGATAGGGTATAATCTAACCTCTTTTTTATTACTTCCTTCCAGTACTTCCTAAGAAGATCATTTTCATACATTACACAGAGAAGTTTTGGAATTAATTATATTATTTATTGATGTAAATGTCTTAGACAACTTAAGCCACATCTAATGTTAGATTTCAGTTTATATTATTAATATCAAGCAAACACACAATTTAACTGATATTTTATCTAGTAAGAAAAAATAAGATAGTTACATACATATACATACATAACTTCACGCCAGCTCCCTTGCGGGGTAGGCACGGACAACAGGTAGTTAATATTAAATTTAATATGTACTAATTGTTAAGCACATAAATGAATAATTTAATTGTATTGAGTATTAATATAATATATGGTGATGAATATGGGTGATGTGGTTAGTCGAAAAATATGTTCAAAATAATAAAATTTCGTAAAGCTACAGAAGAATAAACTTTAGCGCCACCTAGTGACGTAAGATTAGATAGTTAAAGCTACATTTTCTACGTTTGTTTTTTCTAGGATTTTTTATGCTATATAATGCATAAAAATGGCGTGTTCAACCTATTGTCTAATAAAACAGTAAGTCAAGTGATACATACAAAGTGCTTCTGAGTGCGTCAAAACTGTATCCAACACCCACAATTCCGTAAATGGGTGTGGTTGGCATGTGGTGTAATTGGACAACGCTTTTGGAGACGTTTTTATGCGGTAAAGCGAAGTCAGTAAGGCATGTCTGCACGGAATATTGGCAGTTTAATAAACTTATAATGTTACTTAATAACATATTACAGACTAGAATGTTCGCTACTGTGTCTACATGTATCTTTCTTTCTGAACAAATTTGATATGAATGTTATATTTAGCTAAAATACTCAATACGAGTTTTCTTACCCTTAAAACGACGAATAATGCGTTACCCATGCTATATCTGTCTCTTCACGATTGGTTTTAGAGTCAACAAGTGTATAGCGCTTATCCTATATATCGTTCACCAAGATACAACCTATCGCCTTGCCAAATTTCATTAAGATTTGTACAGTCGTTTTGTAGTGAAAAGGTAAAAAATAGAATTCATAATGTTAGAATTTATAATAAAGTTAGTATTTTAGCTTTGTAAGTTCATGATTTAAAAGTAAACTCTTCTAAACCTTAACGTAAGTCAGTGTTTCCATATTTTTTTTTAATTACAGGAGTTCAGCAGAAAGGACGACGGCCCACTTAATGGAAAGCGGTTACCATCGCCTATGGACATTTGCAACAACCAAGGTGCTACAAATGCGCTACTGCTCTCTTAAGGGAGACTAGAACCTGGTTACTAACGCCGGAATACAGCTCAAGGTTGTTATGGCGACATACTTTAGACCAGGGGTGGTAGCCATCCAGTCAGGCAAATGCCCTACCACCTGGCTGTAGGTTGTTTTGTCGCCTCTTACGACAGACCGCCCGGCCGCAGGAAATTGTATTCTTTCTCCGTTCCTGCACGGATAAAAATCAATATCTAAAAATATAATCCATGTCTAAAAATTTAGTCACATTCTGAACATCGTAACGTTATGTCTTGAATATGAATTTATTTTTAAATTATTTTATTTTTATAATATTTACTAAATTATATTCATCTGTTAATAGCGTTATTATATCATTTATGGTCCCACGAGTCGGAATTACATAATTCCGTCTTGATATGCTGTTTTTATTAAGATGTATGTGACAGTGTAGCCAGCTGACAACAGCCATGATTAATTAAAGTCGAACCATAAATGAAAATGAGTCAACATACTGTAAGCATATTAACTGTAACAAAGGGGAACCTTTGGGCTCCGAAAATAGTGTATGGAGAAGCGGGGGCAGGGAAGGAGCGTCGCATGCGCACCTCAGTTGTATTCGAGTCGTGTAAGAAGTATATACGTTGCACACATTGACTGCGCAAAGTCGGAAATCGTATGGAATACTAACGTAGTATTTCATAATGAAATTAAGGAAATAGATTGCGAAACTTAACTAATTTAAATTATGTAATTGACGAACTTCGTTCCCAGCGTAATGTTTGGTAGATGAGTCTCTTATTTTTAAATTTTAACGTTAAAAACGAAAGAGCTTTGGATTAGATTGTGTTGTAGTTCGTGGGAATGGTGTTGAAGTCATGATCTTGCGCAACTAAACTAATAAACATTAGTATTACGGCAAGTTAAACAATGAACTAATTTAAGAAACTGAATTGTATATCCAAGGTGCGAAAGTTTCACTGCGCAAACTGTGACGAGTTTTAATTCTTAGAAAAATAAACTGCATAGGAATTTAGACTTAGGGACTTATTGGATTCTTGTCAGAAGTTAAAGAGTGAAGTGATGTTGTGTGGAACAAACGGCGCTGTTGCTGCGATGGATCGTGCGTACATGTCGCTACGCGCGCGCAAACCCACCAATAACAAAACGGTTTGTATATTCATTAATTTATTACTAAATCAAGGGCAGTTTTACTCGGGTTTGCAAGAGGTGCGTTGCACCCGAGCGTAAAGACCTTGGATACGCAAGTCGATTGACTTAAACAATAAACATCTTCATGGGTTTTTAAGGTCTGAACTTCTCCACCACACAATCTCACCAAACAAGATTATGTATAGGTTTAAAAAATCAACTCTCTGTTAAATGTACTGCACCATTGTGGAGCGTCATATAGACCAATGGTCTTCTTTATATTGAACTAGCGGCCCCGGTAGACATTGTCCTGCTCTGAAAAAATAAAATCTTGGACCCGTTTCTAGGATCGGGTGGAACCGGTACGGGGCGCTAGCGCCACCTACCGATTCCAACGGTATAAAAAGTATCCTATCTTTCAAGTTGGATCAAATTGCACACGGTGTGCAAATTTTATTAAAATCGGTTAAATAGTTTGTATATATTAAGATTAAACTCAGTACGAGTAAGACTGTAAATCTTTCTGTTAAATGGTATCCATATAAACCCAAATGTTGCGGATACAAATGATTGAGATTAATGAGGCAGACTGACGGCCATGGCGAATACATACGGGTTCGAATGTTGCCAAAATGGCTAGAAAACCTTAAAAATGAAACAAAGCTGAAATGTTATTTCTATTGGTGGTAAGAGGGGTGCCTATTTATTACATGAGACCTTTCGCTCCCGGCTGTGATTTTGGCCAAGGTCAGGAGCATCTCCGGATGGACGCCGTCGCCTCCTTCCGTGAAAATATCGGCAAGGAGGCGGCGGAATGGGAGAGGGAAAAGACCTCCGGCCTCCATAGTCACGGCTGCAGGCGATGTCCCTTAAGGAACCGCCCCCACCCAGGTCACTTAGAGGGGAACGCGCAGATGTTATCTCGTAAGTTGGGGCGTACTATTTATTTACGGCCCAAAGAGAGGCCCGTCTACAAATTAGGGTAGGCCCACACTAGCCTCGGTCCCATGGCCCTGACATCTGAAACGGAGAACACAGAGGTGTTTTAGTGGGTATTTTGGAAACTAGCCGAAAACCCCATACCACCCCACTATTGTCCCGACAGTGGGGTGTCCCCAAACTGATTTCACCTCTATAAAAGAAACCAGCAAATCGCTACTTACATGCGGATTATATAATGATGAATTTGCACTTCGTTATCAAATAAAGCTTTCTGAACATAAATATCATCCGAAGATAAATACAGTTAAATATTATCTACATTCGGTGTATTTACTTTGCATTTATCAGTGTTTTGATTCTTAATATCAGATTTAAAGCGGTTATGCAAAAGGTTTGCGATCTTTTTATTCACGTCACTTACTTTATGTAACTCACGTTATCTGATCATGTAAGGGTTAAACGTGAGGCAGGTCCAAAAGTACGGCATTGGCCTGATAGCAATCAAGTACGTACTGTAACTAATTACACTGTAAACTGTATATAACGACACTGAAGGGACTGTGCATGTTATGGCGTTATAGAGAGTTGTCGTTAAATGGAGGGAAGTCTGTCAGTTTTGTCTGACGTCTTTTGCAGAACCAGTATTTTTTGTATTTTTTTACTTAATTTATTCATATATTGCGGTATTGAGGCATCTTGGTGATAAAGAATGTACTTAGAAATTCATGTTTCTTACCTTATTACTCAGAAATATTACATATACGTATATTGAACATTTTTTTATTTCAAAATGAAACTGATATTTATCGGATTCATTATTGAAGTGAAACTTCTATATAGACGGAGGGTCTTACGATTTTTCTGTCACGAAAAAGCGTCAGGGTCGCGTGTTCTAATACTTACATTTTAAAACTCGTCATATCTTTCGAATAAAATGTCCGAAATGAATAATTCCAAAACTTATATAAAGGTATCGTAACAGTCTTGAATATAATTTATTTTGATAAGGATGAATACCAAGATACAAATAAAGAGCCTTTTCTAGCGGCTGCATTTTAATTAAAATTTTAAAATAAAAGAACACTAATTGTGACATAACTATAATAGTTAGACATGCTGTCGTGACACTTTTTGTAAATAATTATGTGTTCTGCAAAGTCGTAGTACATTATTTTATTATATCATCAATTGTTTTCGCAACGCACGCGATTTTAGGTATTTTTAATTCAATATTGGTACAAAGCTTATATCTCTTTATTTAAAATTATAATTTGCTATCAGTTGCGTTTTGTAACCCTTTCTTCATAAATCTTTATCAATGACACCATTCACATGACTCCTCTCATCAACTGGATTTTTAAAATTATCTTATATTCTATTGCCACCATAGGTCACTGATAGATTCGAGCTTATTTCATTAATTCAGTCAATTAAAAGTTGAAATTAATTATTTTTAATTTCGTAAACATGAAGTTGAAAACGGGCTAATTAGGTCTTTAACTAACTAACTAACTAACTTATGACTAATTTAAGATAGATAGATAACACTTTATTATACACCAATAAGGCTGTTGCTGCCTTCGAAACGCAGCCAGTAAAACGCTCCGTCAAGCAACGCCTTATCAAAAAGAATCGCACAAAAATCTCTTACAACTATACATGCGACTCAACAGGACGGCTGTATTGTGCTCCTTGCAGAAGAACTTTTAAAACCAAATTTGGTTTCGCGAACTTAACTTTGACTTCACTAAACTTGACTAAAATTATGTTTAGTTATGTATAAAGGGCGGTCTTATCGCTAAAAACTTTAAGTAGCATAAGTTTCATTTTTATTATTTCAAGCTTTTATTTAGTTTCCAATGGATGTACCTATAATGTATGTACTTTGTGTGGAATCTTGCAAGTTAAATTTGACCAACTTCCCGTTTTCCGATTGAGCTGAAATTTTGTACGCATATGTATATTGTGTGACAATGCAATCATATGTGTACCATGGAGCTGATCTGATGATGGAGTCGGAAGGTGGCCATAGGAACTCCTGTACTAAACAAGATAGACTACGTGTTTGGGCTCGTTTTACTTGTCTTGGCTAGCACTCTGCTGCTACATGATAAATCCAGGGTCTCAAAAGCTTATTATGAACGAACTGGTGGCGACAACCGTGACTGCAGAATGTGTTACGAATTAGGTTTTTTTGTTAGCTATTTTCATTATTTATCTTCCACAATTTTACTACTTTTCCCTACGTCATTTACCATTCATATTATACATACGTCATTTGATCGGAGAATTTGATGGCCGACCTACACTTACTGTTTGTTATTGTTCTGAATGTACTTGAATGACTACTTTTGAAAGAATGTGAGTAATAATGCTTTGGTGTGACGCATGCTGTCCGTAAACCTTTGAACCCTAATGTGTTGTCTGTACGTCATGGATCATCATACTTTTGCATTTCGTTGTTAGAAAGTCCCATAAAGTAATTTACGAATTTGTGCAATTTGTATTTAAAACGTCATTGGAATTATCGCAAAGTATATTAGAAGTACATGTAATTCACATTTCTTACAAGTATAACCAAATACAATAAGTCAAAACCGTAGAGCATAAAATTGTTATCACATCAAAAAAATAAAATAAACGTAAATCGCTTAAAGTTTGTTGTTATAAGATACTCGCTCCGAAAATATATGGTTTGAAGCCTCGATCGCATTTGAAACACAACTGACCCAGTCGAGGGTGCCTTGAGATTCTTATCTTGTCAGCTCAATGGCTTCTAAGAATTTGCATCGAATATGCAAACAATAGAAGAAAAGGATTTATTATGTCTTACTATAGGTATATAACTTAAATTATATATAATCTGTACCCCTTAGGAGCATGCTAAAGATTGCAAAGATTTAACAAATAGCTTTTTGGTTTTCATTTTCAGACGTTCCCATATTTTTTTGTAGTTGCAAAAATACAGTAATAATACGCAGTAGTATAAAAAAAATGCGCATGTCATTTAAAAGGGTTAAAATAAACATCACGAAT
Organism: Dendrolimus punctatus; assembly: GCA_012273795.1. NCBI lineage: Eukaryota > Metazoa > Arthropoda > Insecta > Lepidoptera > Lasiocampidae > Dendrolimus > Dendrolimus punctatus. Next base: position 961,896 of record CM022547.1, on the reverse strand, counting down.
GTAGGTATTGCGTAGTTTTTTCACATCAATTAACAGTATTATACCTTTGAAAATTGACAGTCAACAACAATTTTGTAAAGGTGTCTTTCATATTATCACTACGCCCAGGGGCCAATTCTACGATTGAAGTGATTATGGGAGGGTAAACCGCTTCGTTACGTAACGCGCTACGGTGCCTGGCTTCCCTTTCCTTTTCCCTCTCTCACTCTTACCCACAGCCGTATTTAAATAATGATACTAATAAAGTACATACACAAAACTCTAACGTACAATTTCAAGAATTGTAACAAAGAATAAAATATATTTTATAATCAATAAAAGATATTATTAATAAATAACCTTTCTTTACACTCTCTTTACACACTCATAAACATACAATTTAAGTAATAACCTAAACTATTCTCAAGTTAAACAATTTCAATATTAAATAGTTCAATTTACATTAGTCTAAGTCAGTGGTTCCCAAACTTATTTGTATACCGCCCACGTTGAGAATAAATTATTTTTTAGGGCCCCCATTTTTTCACCCACTTAAAAAACACTATAACGCCAAATTAAATTAATTGATTATTGAGAGCTACATTCGCGGAGATTAAACATTTATTCTAAACGAGACTTTTCTAAGCGCAGTAGGTAGTACACGAAGGCGCTGAGGTCTCAAGTTAACTCTTATGGGCTACACTTCCCAATGCTCATTTTTTTGGGTCACTTACCGCCCCCTTTTAGGCCTGCAGCGCCCACAAGGGGCGTTATCGCCCACTTTGGGAACCACTGGTCTAAGTTATCACTGCTGTCGGGCGTCTCGAGACGCACATATTTTTTCCAATATCTTGAGATATTGGAAAAAATATTGGATAATAGATAAGATATTATCCCCGCAAAGTGGTAATGCGCTGGAACACTGTCAAATTAACATTTACGTGACGTCATCCGCAACTCGATATGTATGCGTACTCGCCGGCCAGTGATGATAACAGTACTGAGTGTTCGGCTACGGTTACGTCACCAAAATGGCGGCCAGGCGCAATAGCAATTTGCGGGGATAATATTGGATGCCATTGCGATATTGTCAAAAAATCGTATTCTATTAAATTCGTAATATCTTCTCTATATCGTCGTAGCAGAATAATAGTAGAAAACTTGGTATTATCATTAACCGAAATGGTGTTAGTCTACCTTCAAGGCCAGCAGCATATTAATAGTATTTTGATGTTGATGATGAAGGCTATTAACCTGTCTGCTGCGCCTACTCCAGCAATAAAAAATCACATTGTATTGTTGACGTCCTATCCGTCGATTTGTGCAGACCCTAAGAATAACCAGTGGCATATAAGTTACGCACTTGCACCTAATCTGAAAGTCACGACTAACCACGTCGTCACCCTGGCCACACTGGTACGATCTGGTGCAATTAGAGTCTACATATTTAAACACGCATCATTCATATCCTGTTTGGTCTTGGTGCTTTTTAGTACAAATAAGCTTTCATGTTCAAAACGCAGTTTGGTAAATATCAGACGTATTTTTAATTGAATGGATACAGATTATGTAGGTATATGTAGATTTATAAGGTGTTGCCAGCGCTAAAATTAATGGTCTTAATAGGAAGGAATAAACAAGGTGCAGAAAGCTGCCAAGCTATTTTTTTAAGCAATAGAGACCTCTTGGTAATGGGAATAAATAGAGATAAAAAAAGCTACTCATAAAGACCAAAGCTGAAATGAAAAATTTCAATTTGGATACCAGAAATTAACATGTTAGTAACTTTTAATCCACAAAGTTATTGTTTTAATAGCCTATTTCGCTATAAAACCCACATGAAAGTGCTTAGCATTTCTATAAGATATTTTACCGCTTATCCGACTAAAAACGAGAGAAGTTTTTATCACTTCTCTCGTTTTTTTCACCATATCCGAATAAATTGGTGTCGGATCAATATATCTTTTCCTTCCATACTTCTCTATTCTGCCATAAATCTTCTTCCCCCCCCCCCCCTTATATTATCATATCATCCTTAATACAATCCATCTTTCTTTTTACTGGTCTGCCGTTACATTTGTACCCTCGCATCTTGTAGTTTAACATTCTTTTTGTCACGTGACTTTCATCCCTCCTCATTTCTCAATTTCTCAGTCACGGGTGCAACTTTCAAAGATTGTAAGTGTATGTGCCCCTTATATACTCATTTCTCACCTTAACCATTCTTGTAACACCACACATCCATCTCAACATTCTCATCTCAGCTGAGATGAATAGATAGATAGATAAAAACTTGACAACATATAATCAAAAAGTTGACTTTATAAAAAGTTTTGAACTTGACTAATATTAAAAAATTGTTTTAAAATTCTTTTAGGCTAATAACCTTTTTGTTACGAGCTCTTATTTAACTTGCAGTGCATGTATTAAGTTATATGTATATCGCGTAACAATGCAATAATATGGAGCTGATCGGATCATGGAGTCGGAAGGTGGTCATAGGAAGTCCTGTACTAAACAAGATAGACCCGTCGTGTTTGGGCTCGTTTTACTTGTCTTGGCTAGCACTCTGCTGCTACATGATGTGCAGGATCTCAAAAGCTTGTATTTAAAAACCTTTTAAAACCGAATTGAAGATTTCGAATTAGTATAAGATTTTCACTAAGTAATAATTTTGATTTTTTTTACGGAAAACTATTTGCAGAATCATGGCCTTAAATTCGTCCCAAGGGTATTTTTATTTACGGCCTCGTGCTCTAAATACTATTTAAATATATAAAGGCATTATATCATGCTAATATATTATACGAGTAACGGAAATATAAACGACACACGATCGTAATTGTTGATTTATTACTTCCAAAACAGAATTTGGTAATTTGAAATTATTTATTTTATTTGTTGGATCTGGTTTATTGTAAGGATAGAACCCGATATAAGAAAAACAATATGTCTGTGTAATTTTAAAAGAAATAACTTTTTGTGTATCGAAGTAAAACAATTTTTAGCTAGACCTTTGACTTTCAAAATTTTTTTAGAATTCTGTGTGAATTTTCTTTTAAGTTTATTAATCAAAATATATTTGCATTATTTATTTACGTTTAGATTATTAAGTAGTTACTTACAGAAACTAGCATGTAAAGCCTTACAGTCGTTTGGACAGAAATTGTTCAGTCTCATAATTTTAATGTTATCTATATGAATGAAATGAATACAACTGACAATTATTTTTATTCATGGCAAATTGTCAATACTAACATGCTTTTTCCATAACTTGACGGACAGCATTCAATAATTGTTTTTACACAATATTACTGGCTGCTTCTGCGTTCGATCAGGTCTCACGCCCCTTGGTGCAGAGCAGCTTTTCATCTCAACAATCACCGACAAGTAGAACAGAATTATCAGCGTTATTGTCGTGAGTGCTATGTACATTTATATTTTAAAGCTGTATATTTTATAAAAGTTTTAGGCTTTGTTTTATGAGTATGTATATTAGGGTGGTCATTAAAAATTAAATTTCTTGCGACGCCCCCTAAAAAGCTTCCTTTTATTGAAAAAACACTGGGATTTTTTTAATAATTTTTTTAAAGTCAAGACATCACATGCCTCAAGACGATTCAAGTTAATTTTTGGGTAATATCATGTTTTTTCAGGAAACTTCTTCATACTTAGAAGTAATAATTATTTCAAGATTGGAAAAGTTTTAACAATGAAATACCTTCCGTATTATCATTCTCAGTGATGAATTTCAAATTATAGTTTCAGAAAAAATTTAAAATTCTTCGTGATTCAAGCTTATCTTTAAATTTTTCTTATATTTTTAGTTTTAACTTGAATCGTCTTGTGGTACGTGATGACTTGAAAAAATTATAAAAAAAATCTCAGTGTTTTTTCATTAAAAGGAAGCTTTTTAGGGGGCGTCGCAAGAAATTTAATTTTTAACGACCACCCTAATGTATATGCTGTTAATTTAGTTTATGTTTTAGTTTTATGTGCATTCATTCGCGATAATAAATATTTTTTTCTTCTTCTTTAGATCGATACCTCCAAGGGATACTAAGCCAACTCAATTTTAGATATTTTCTGTTTTTAAGGGAAAAGCACACATTAATGTTTTAATATTATGTTCCTAAAATGTCATAAAAAATATTGAGAATGTGAATTAAATGTTTTTAGATTATAGATTTTAGATTCAACAGAAAATATCTAAAATTAAGTTGGCGTAGTTTCCTTGGATGTGTTGAGATACGACCAATCCTGAAAAGACGACCGGATGTCTACCGTCTAAATCCAACGTACCTCGTGACGTCACGACTTTCATTGCTTAGCAAGAAGACTTCAATAACGTCTCGATCGCAAATAGATAAATTAACTCACGTGCCAGAAAAATATGCACACGCGTTGAGTTATTCCCGTAACAAATTGATTGATTGGAATGAAAATATTTCGTAAAAATAACTCACTTGAATCTACCAGATGCCTAATTGTAGCGTGGAATCCTCGGATTATCTTGTATCGATGGATTGAGGAAAATAACGTGCGAAAGTTTTGTTCTACAATAGAGCTTGTTACATATTTAGGGGAATGTTGGCAACACCAACATAAGATAATATTATTTTTAAACTTGCAACACTGTCGTTACTTTTTGTTTCTTCTTCAATTTTGGTGGTAGCTGAGTGCACATGCTTTACATTATAAAAGTGATTTATTATAAGTTTCCATCACTAACAGTGTTTAACTTTTATACCTACAACGACCAGGGTATCGCCCACACCATCAGGGTAAAATAAATACTATACTCTGTTATTTTAAAGATATATCTAGTGAGAAACCATGTTTTTCCAATACAGTTAAGTGACAACAGAAATTAATAAAAATAACAACCTATAAATATCTCACTACTAAGCCCTCCAATTTAGGCCGGCAGATTCTGATAATTACCAAAGAACAAAGGCTTATAAGAATATAATTTGACTTAATATAACCTATCTATACAGAATCAGAATGGAAGAATGTATGTGAGCGCGAAAGTCACCCGAGTTCTGTGCTTTTCCCATACCAAAAGTGCCCGAGGTGCCTAAAGAAATTCTAACTTAAACGCGTCTCTGTGAATTCACAAAATTTGTGCTAGTAAATCAGGCTTTATTTTCAACTAAGTGTTACATAGGTCTTTTAAAATTGACATTTTATTATTTAAAACCTTTTTTTATCAAATCAATTAACAAATTGAAATACTTGATAAGTTTCTCTACAATTTATGATACCGTTGGTGTAAAAAAACATTACATTAATATAGTGAAGCAAAAATTTTGCACTACTTTTTACGACAATTTCGCGGACGGAGAAGAATGAAATATCGTCCATTTATACTTTATATAGAGGAGTGCAGAATGCTAAGGCTTTTTAAATTATACAAAAAAAATACATTAAATCAATAAAAAAACCTTACACCCACTACCATGTATTTGACGCACACAAACTCTTTTGTCTATTGTTATACTTATAATTTTAATTAATTATGGTCGAATTTCGTCCACTGGGTGACTAGTATGTTTTGGATGTTAAAACATCAAAAAGCGTTACATTTTTACTGGGCATTGCAATTCTTATCCTAGTACACCTCAAAATTGGCAACTTTTTTTTAACATTAATATTTAATTAACTAGATTCTTATGTAAACTGATAAAAGCAATTAGATTTTTTTATTTAAACATGATTATTTTTGTTAATGGAATATTTATAATCAAATCATTTATGATAAGCGAGGCGTCAGGCACACCATCAATCACTGATACAAATATACTGTTAATGACATACAACGCAGTTTATGGTGATTGTCAACTTTTACATCATCTAACGTCGGCGCATCGTCTCGGGTGTATTTTTAATCATTATCTTGTTGGTACAGATTCTACAGATGTTTGCTTTACAAGTGTGTGTGTGTCTGTGATGATTTTATCGTAGCTTATGCGTGACATCATCCAGACTGCGTTATTGAAAATTACTGCTTTTGTATTGAGTGTTTAAGTGTGAACAATCTTCTTTATTAATTGACTGATACTTATTGTCTTTCAAGACAACAAGCCATAAAAATGGCCCGGACATTCGGAGGGCTTGCGTGGAGCCATGAAAAAGCCAAGACGTAGAGGCTCCCTTGACAGATTTAATGTAAATGTGGCGTGACACTGACCGGCGATTGTCCCTGTCTACGCCATATAATAATGCACCCAAGGACAAGCTCCGGCCAGTGTAGGACTATTGTGGGAAATGAGGACAAAAAGTACCGGGCTATTGGGGTAAACAGCAAATGGTATTAGGGATCTGGGAATATGGGGACTATGGTGTTTGCCCGTCGCAATGTTCAGGGAACATGAAAAAATGAGCAGACGGTGACTCGCCCCTCCTGATACCGTTTGTATATTATTAATCTTAGTTTGTTGCGTTTTTGTGTGTATTTTGCTATACATCAGGTTTTTCTTTTCTTCTACTGTTTTGGTTTCTTTTATCTGTATATTTTTCTTTTTCTTCTATCTAAGTCTTTGATTTTAAATAACATTTCAAACATTTAAAAATAAACTAAATTATAAATAAATTAAACTAAAAATAAACTATGACATTATACCACATGAAGTAGGGACATTAGGAATAAATTTTGAAGTGATATTTCAATTCAAATATTCACTTTATTAGTAACAAGTGAGCCACTTTAAAAATTCCGTTGGCGCGACCACAGTGTCCGACACAGGTGGGTGAACACCTGCTACGAGGGTAGGAAGGCTGCGTTTACACGGCAGGTGAACACCCCTGCACTATACCGTGGCTCGGGAATCGGTGTTGTCTAGTAACGGTGTTATGACCTCAGAGGGACTAAAGCGGTTTGGAGAAATGGATTTTTGATGAAATTGCGTGTTTGAATGGATCCCAGGATTATTTATAGGTTTACAGTTGGACTCGGTAGCTGGTGTTGAAATCGGGATCCAAACAGTTTAGATTCATAATTGGACTCGGTAGCCGGTGTTGAAAACGGATTCCAAGATGGTTTAGATTCACTATTGGACTCGGTAGCTGGAGTTGAAATCGGGTTCCAAGATTGTTAAGATTCACAATTGGACTCGGTAGCTGGCGTTGAAATTGGGTTCCAAGATGTTTTGATTCACAATTGGACTCGATAGCTGGAGTTGAAAACGGGTTCGAAGATGGTTTAGATTCACAATTGGACTCGGTAGCTGGAGTTGAAATCGGGTTCCAAGATTGTTAAGATTCACAATTGGACTCGGTATCTGGCGTTGAAATTGGGTTCCAAGATGGTTTAGATTCACAATTGGACTCGGTAGCTGGAGTTGAAAACGGGTTCGAAGATGGTTTAGATTCACAATTGGACTCGGTAGCTGGAGTTGAAATCGGGTTCCAAGATTGTTAAGATTCACAATTGGACTCGGTATCTGGCGTTGAAATTGGGTTCGAAGATGGTTTAGATTCACAATTGGACTCGGTAGCTGGAGTTGAAATCGGGTTCCAAGATTGTTAAGATTCACAATTGGACTCGGTATCTGGCGTTGAAATTGGGTTCCAAGATGGTTTAGATTCACAATTGGACTCGGTAGCTGGAGTTGAAAACGGGTTCGAAGATGGTTTAGATTCACAATTGGACTCGGTAGCTGGCGTTGAAATCGGGTTCCAAGATGATGTAGATTCTCAATTGGATGCAGTAGGGAGCATAGAAGTCAGATTATTTTTACAAGGTAGGGCAACATCGTTGTAGTTAAAGCTAGACCCGCCAATCCGCCTTAGACAAGCGTGGCGAGTATACTATCCGTTCCCCTAAATATGGGGAGGCCTGAGCCCAATAGCTGGACGTAATAGACTTCTTTATTTCATTTGAAGTGGACTTTCATAATAGCACACTTTATTACCATGAATCAAGGATCGTTTTAATGTACTTAAATACGACACTAAATTGAAGACAAAATAAATCACATATGTTATGTAAATCATTTGCGCAATTCCTTTGTTAAAACCAATGCACATACGCAAAGTACATACCAAACGCGACATTAAAGTATGTATTAAACTGTTTATATACGTTGTGGTTTGTCGTGGTACCCTAATTAACAAGCGATTGTCAAATTGTACATTTTTTTCGAAAAATGGTCATTGACATTGTACAGAATCTTAGTCATTTTGGAAATTGATTTTGGATGTATGCACGCAATACGGAGAACATCAAAAGGTATTTAAAATACTTTACTCTAAACAAGTCTGCGACATTTTAATCTGTGCAGGAACGGAGAAGAAAGAAGCGTCCTGTCGAAAGAGGCGACAAAAGGCCAACAGACAGGTTGTGGTTTATTTGCCGTCTGGATGGCTACCACCCCTGGTCAAAAGTATGCCGCCGTAACAGGGTTGTTTTCCAGCATTAGTGACCAGATTCCAGTCTCCTAAGAAAGCAGCAGGGCATTTATAGCACCTTTGGTGTTGCAAATGTCCATAAGCGATGGTAACCGTTTTCCATAAAGTGGGCCGTCTGCCTGTCTGCTGAACTCCTATAAAAAAAAATACCACGCGACGTCGAATAAAGATTTCTGTGGAACCGTAAAAATCTTTTAAATGTCAGATAATTCGTTCATCCACTCATGTTTTCGACTCAATACAGCTGTGGCTTAATACTTAAAAGCATTATTAATAAACTCAGAGCATCTGTGGTAATGCTTAGCTGTGTTTGTTATTTAAATGGTAAGATAACCGTTCGGTGGGTCCATTGTTCTCGATTTCAATACGCATTCAAGCTTTCATATGAACAAAGAGCTATTTTAGAGAAATCTAAAGCGGAAAAAATTCATTATGATCAGGTATTTGTAATTCTATTTCTAAAAGTAGTGTGATCGATGGAAAGAGCCCATCAACTTTGTTTCACTTTTTTTTTGATGACGCAGGTAATGTCTTTTCTTGCAACACACACTGGCCATAGATAGTGGGGGAGGTCAACTGCAGCACCTAGTGTCGCTCTCACGTGTGCTCGCGGTGACCTTCTTCCTTTTGGCCTTTTGAGGCGTCGAGGAGGTTGAGGCCTCGACGGGCAACTACCCGTCGGTGGCGGGTTTTGAAGACATTATATTAAAAGATCAGCCCATAAATGCCCCACTGCTGGGCTCGGGCCCCGCCTAGTTTGTCTAAGGCGGCTTGGCAGGTTTAACATATCGTTTATTTCGATTTGCAGATTGCATCACGATGTTTTCCTTCACCGTTGTTAGCGCGTGGTAATTGTAACAATGTGCACATTAGATCAGAGAACTGACTAAGTGGTGCATGCGTTCCGGTCAGGATCAAACCCGCTCCTTTTGAGTTGGGGACACGTGTGCTAGCCATTACGCTACCACGACTACCATTACAGACTTTCTACCGGTGGTCTCTCAATGGCTCTCGTTGGCCAGTCTGCGGCAGCAGATGGCTTTCGGTGGCCATCTCGGGCTTTGGGTAGCCATCTCTAGCTTGTACTGGCTTGTAGTCTTCATGACCTCGTAACTCTGACCCTGATCAGATGAGCGTATGAAATCGCGCGAGATTCGTATGCGTGTGATATGTACTCTCGTATGGTATCGGTATCTCTCCCAATGAAGGGAAGCTGACGAACTACTAAGCCTATCTGCGTCCCTAAGAGAGAAAGCACTTAGTAAGAATGCCACGGGATCTACAAGAAGAGACTTCACGCGGTGTAGCTGCGTGGAAAACTGTAGTACTTCCTAAATTTCATAGATAACGGTCAAGTTTTTACCGAGAAAAGTTTTCATAAGCGTTTCGGTTTTGTCAAAATATCTACAGAACTCTAATAAGCATCTTTGATCGAAAGCAATTTACGTTCTGTTGCTACGTTATCTCAAATTCGACACTTTCTTTTCACTTTCCAATTCCATTTTTACAAAGCAATTAAATCAAATTATCTATCTCGGCACTGGTTCATTTTACGCAGCTTGTTTATTAGCATATTAATAATTTTTAGTCTCATAGTCGATTTTTAGCCCAGTCTCATCATCATCATCATCCAGGCGTTAACCCGGTTGCGTTGGGAGCGATCACTTCAACGCCCAGGGTTCGCTTTCCTACTTTTTCTTCTCCGTTTCGCGCTATCTTCGGCATCCCTTGTATTGAGACCGTTGGTACGCATGTCATCCCCCACAACGTCAATCCAGCATTTCCTGGCCTGCCCCTTCGAGCGGGAGCTGGTGGAGGCGGCATGGATAGACATTTGTTCCCCACGTAACATTATTCATCTTTTTTCAACAATTCTTTTACTGTACAGGCTATTCGACTCTGGAATGAGTTACCTGTCACTGTTAGACAAGCTATATCACTAATAATATTTAAGAATATGACAAAAAAGCACTACCTGCAACATAGTGATGTTTGATATTTCTACGTATATTTATGTATGTGTATATGTGTTTTCTGTAATGGTGTACAATAAATTGTTATCTATCTATCTATAACTAGCTGGTTTCCGTAAAACGTGGTCGTACCAGCGTAAGCGACTCTCCTGCAGTTTGTCTGCTATATCACGGACGTGAAGGCTGCCGCGGGAGTTCCTGCCGCGATCCTTTCGCATGACTCCACACATCCAGCGAAGCGTATTCATTTCCATGACAAGCAGCTCCTTTTGGCCCAGTCTAATGTGTATTATACTTATCTAGCTCATCATTAACGGCATTATTTTTAACTCTACAAACAAGACGCAATTGGCCACAGACACTAACATTATCCCAGATGAAGCAGAATCTATGAAACAAAAAGCGTCCAGTTTTTATCAATTCTAAGAAATTCATATTACGTACTTCTTTGACGTCCACTCACGTGGACAAATAACTTGTCTGCAATTTACAATTTGTCATTAATAATACAAAGCAGATGTTCTTGCTATTTTAAGATGCATTGCATGTTGGCTTCCACGCAAGCCCGATCAAAGGATTTGTTGTGCGTCAGAGTATTGTTTAAAAAATAATTATAACGCTTTGCGTCTAGAATCTAGACAGACTACTAAAACCACATACCTATTATTTTTCAATCAAATATCTCAATGGATAAAGGGAATATGTTACAATTACTGAACACTTAGAAAATTGATTAATTTAGTTATACGAGTAAGACACAGGAATAAATATAATTACTATACAGTGTTATATGCCGACAAAGTAAATGCACAACTGGCTTATTACCTTTGCCCGCATTTGGACTTCTTTTGTTTACTTTGTGTTTAAAATTTGTAATAAACACTCTATTGTTATTGTACTTTTTTATGGTAGTCATTAGACAGGTGTGTCGATCTAATTCTTGGAAATGATTGTTTTACGTCCAGACATTATATTTGTACAGGATAAAAGGAATGCCCGAACGGAGGGGTGAGTCAGGCAAGCGAGGATTACGATTCAAGCAAGACGTGTGTAATACATTCGATAAACGATATAGTGACTTAGTGACGAACTTTGCGCGGGTTACTGGATCGTGCAGTTTGTACTGGTTGTGTCCCGTTTTATTTGTACCTGTGTTATACGTGTTTGTATAGTTCTATTAAATTCTATAGTAATCCCAACAGCATTTTAATTTGAGTCCTGTAGTTCTTAACAATATTAATACGTGAAGCAAAAACACATCAAAAACTTTGTACCCCTTTTTGTGAAAATAACATTTAAAAGAAAGAAATTATTACTTGTGTGTTCAAGTTAAAGGTTTAAATTCACGATTGGACCCGGTAGGTGGCGCTACTGAACACCTCTTAAACGGTGGGACCGATTTTGATGATTTTGTTGTTTTTCGAGTAGATTCGAGAATGGTTTAGATAAACGATTGTTCCCGGTTGATGGCAATCGATTTCTAGATTTTAGTTTTTAAAGGCAAGACAACGTCTGCCGGGTACAGCTAGTGGTGTCACTACATAGTATAAAACAAAGTCGCCTTTTCTGTCCTATATCCTATGTGCGCTTAAATCTTTAAAACTACCAACGAATTTGATGTGTTTTTCCAATAGATAGAGTGATTCAAGAGGAAGGTTTATATGTATAATACATAATATAATATAACCGTAATTAATTTGTATCAGCATTGCACCCGTGCGAAGCCGGGGCGGGTCGCTAGTATAATATAAAATTGTACAAAGATAAAAATCCACTTATATTTTCATAATAATTATAGTTTTGAATAGTCTCTATATTATTGTGTTTAAAATCTATTGCATATTTTCACATATGTAAACCTATTTTTTGTTAGTATGACGTGCATACCCTGAACATATTTTTGATTTATATGGCAATTGTTTGAATTTATAATATTATCATCTGACAGAGAATAATCTTCGTAATGACGTGCTTCATTTTTCATCTGTTTTTATGCAACTTAAAATAAAGTGTTGATTTTTTTTTTATGAAATGAAGTTCTTTTACCCAGCTTACAGTTGAGTGAACTGGCAGAAATGGTCACGTAAACCAACGTAAGTAGATTAAAGCATAAAATGTAGTAGATAGATATAATAAGAATTATTAGAAATATAAGGATTATTTTAAGATTTTTAGAAAAGGAAATAAAAACAAAACTTCAACGGACAAGTGGCAAAACGAATCGCAACAAAATTTTAATTTAAGTTTTATTGGCAGATTGTAAATGTACTTGCCCAATTTTAAATTCTGCCCGTAAATGAATGATTTTTTTTCTTTTAAATGTAAGGAATTTGGTCCTGACACGGGTCCACCGACCGCAGTGAAGTTCGTCCTAATATCATTCAATATCTCCGCAAAACACACTCATTTCTTTTATATAAGTTAATAATTAGGTACGTTAAAATTATACCACTCTTGAATGCACCATAGTGACGTCAGCTGTCGTAACAATAGGTCGTAAAGAGAGCCGTTTAATGACCAGAGTCTTTAGACTTAACAGCAGAAGTCACGTAGGCATTTTCCCATGTTAAACCGAAGAGTGTTTCATAGAAGTATCAATGCTTAAACAATAATTACGAGTCTTATTTCAACAAGTGTAAGTTACCAGAGACTAGAGCCTATGGAGCTGTTTAATCGAGAGACTTCTAGGAACTGACTGATGATACCCCATACGACTGTTTATTGTAAAAAAAAAAAAACAAATTTCAGTTCTATAAATGACAGACTTTCCTATCTTTATTTTTTCCTCATAAAGATAGGAAATCTTTATTTTTCCACAATGTCACTACATAACTGTGTACATAGAGACATACAGAGCACTCTTTCATTTTTTTCTAATATAGTAAAGCTGGTAAATTTTCGTAGGCAGAAGGCCCATTTAATGTCCAGTGGTTACCGTCTTATTCTTATCGTCTTATTGTTTTTCCATCAGAAACGTTTTTATTTATTTATATTTAAATATAGTCATATATTTAATAGACGCGGGAATCTTATTACAGACAGTAGGAATAAGACTTAAAAACGTAGTCTTTGTTTAATATAAATCGAACAGTTGCATCCCACAATTTCTAGCGAGTATTATGTCATACATGAGAATCGTGCAAAATATTTTGTACCGACCTTCATACTAGCAAGATAGTAGACACAAAATCGGAACATTGACATTTTGGTCAACGACCGAAGCGACGCCTGCGCAAAAAGTTGAGTTAAAAACATAAATCGCTCACTTCCCTGCAGTTATCTGGGGTAAATTATGATTTATATGGTAGGCGGTGGCCTTTCACAAACACTGTAAGACGCATCCGACCTGACGCTGAACGCAACCGACGAACGCATAATATTTTCTTCAGCCAATCTCTTTCCACTGCTGGACGCAGGCCTCCCCAAGTACGCGCCAGATATTCCGGTCTCCTGTCTTCATTCAGCCCCTGCCGGCGGTCTTCCGCAGTCAGTCCACTAGGTTGGCGGGACGTAGGACCGTTACGTTTGCCGAAACGTGGGCTCCACTCCAGGACGCGTTTGCTCCATCGGCCGTCGGCCCACTGCCACTTCAACTTCGCGAGCTATGTCGGTTACCTTCGTTCTGTTACGGATATCCTCATTTCTGATTTTATCCATAAGAGAAACACTTAACATAGCTAGCTCCATAGCCCGTTGAGCGAGTTGGAATTTGTGGACCAGTCCCACTGTCAGCGTCCATGTCAAAGCACCGTAGTTCATCATGGGTAGGACGCTTAATATGTAAATGCACAAATCTGGATGAGCGTCTTACAAGTAAATATGTAATCCTACTTCCTACTAAGATTATAAACGCGAAAGTTTGTACGAATCTATGGATGGATGTACGTATCCTTGTGACACTTTCACGATAAATCGACTGAATAGATTTTGATGAAACTTTATAATAATACAGCTTACACATCAGAATAACACATAGGCATAGGCATAGGCATAGGCACATAGGCATGTATAAAGATAAAGTAAGATTTACGGTAGACATATTTCGTTTTAATTAAGGTGTTAAATTCTCTTTGCCTATGACGTAGTCGAAACTTGTTGAAGTCGGGGGCTTCCCCGGCGAGTTACACTCATAGGGCCTTACTTATAATAATCTCGCTAAGAAAGGATTAGCGATCTCTTAAATAAGAGGCTCTTAAGCCTCTAATCAATGGCTGTTTCAAATAAAACTTGCCATCTTGCCTCTGAGCAGTCACTTAAACTATCTCTCGCTGTTAGTTATTTTTTACAGTTACTTATGAGTTACTTTATCACCACCTCTTATCCTTAAGAGGAGATTATAGGTAAGATTTTCGTTAATCAGTTGCTGAGCTGTTTCTTAAAATTTAACAAACGATTATAAGTAAGGCCGTTTGAGTGGTACAGATTGCATGGAAGCACTACGGCGCCGGAGAAATGCTCATACCAGACCGAGCGACGCTTCACCATGGCGTGGAGAAACGCTCGTAGATTTAGTAGATAGTGGAGGCTGGCATCTCATAACGCCTCAATTAGTGAAGGTGTATATAGAGCAGGCTCCTAGAAACCCCACATATCCTTCTTAGGCTTTCTTTAGGTGTGCTAATACGGAAAACATTTCTCCAGCGTTAAAAAAACTGCTAGATTCTCTTTGCTAATGTCGGGAGCAATGACATGTGTACAGAACGACAGACGGATTGGCGATTCTATATGGTTTTCTGTTTTTGCCGAAATGACTACTGTTAGAATCTTGGTTATAAAGTGATTTTAAACAAACAACAATATTTTGAACGATGACACAATTTCAATATGTTCATAACACACCCTCAATATAGCCACTTAGGGTTTGCCTTGTAAGGCGCGTGTTCGCAAGTAATAATCACAATAAACAAACTATTAAACCATATTGATTTCGCAAACATTTTAGAAGGTAACCCTGTTTTGTTATCGTATTGAATGTTTACTGAACTTTAACTCGATTAGAGTAAGCAGCGTCATATACACCGGTATCTGAAATAAATCGGAAATATTCGGAAAAGCCTTGTATGTAGTAATAAACGTCAATATCATATTTACTTGGTACATTGCGAAGACGAAGCGAAGATGTGTCAATGCTATATTTGAATACATGGGCATCTTAGCCAAAACTCATCTGTCTGCCTTATATGGCCCTTACTTATAAAAATTTCCTTAAGCAATGTTTAATCACCTCTTAACTAAGATTCTCTTGAATTCCTAACGAATGCTTATCTGTCTTTAACCTATAAACTAGATTTGGCTGTTGCTAAGAGCCGTACAAATAAATGATGTCTGTGAATGGTAAACATGTTGTAACAACGAAAATATTAAATATGACTAAAGATCGAAAACGGCAAATGTTATTGTCAAAACTATGATTTTGACAACTGACTTTAGTATTTATGATTTTTGAGAACCTATCAACCACAATCAGCTGAATCAATTAAAAACAACCATCTCATTGCTATTTGCCTCTAAGACATTGCTTAAACTAGGTTTTGGTATTGTTTAAGCTTGACACGTACTTAAGTATTACTTAGTCACCTCATCCTTAAGACAAGTTTATAGAGTTGATTCATTTCTCTCATGAAATTACTGAAAAATTAAAGATAAGACCACCATGCACAGATAAGTGACCACCATTCATGTAGCTGAAGATTTTAAAAAAATGAGTGTAAGTATAATTCATTATAATCATGTTTGTTAGTAAAGTTTTTATTTTCTTTTTTATATCTAATTATTGTAAAAAATGTTTTGGCTCTTTCTAACCTTTAATCAATAAAGTAGATAATATCTTAAAAAATAAGTATTAACTTCAAAAAAAATGTCAACGAAAATTAATTTTAAAGCATGATCCGTTGAACTACTCTTTGAGATATAGTCATGGCATTTTTGCGGGGACACGTGGGAGCATGCAGTGCCCTCAAAGGAAATTTCGAAAATATCAAAAAATTGCCATAAAAACTGAAAAAAATTGAAGAATTTGAAAAAAATCGATTTCGTTAACCTTTACAAAAAAAAATTGATTTTTTATAGGCCAGTATTATCCAAATACAAACTCTAATCTTTCTTGAACAGTTACCGCGTCGCGTACAAAAAATTATAGACTTGCAATGTTGAGAATTTGCGTGCATACAAAAAAGAAGTGACAAAAAAGGCCTGGATATAGTATTTCGATAAAAAAGTTATGTTTCCATTGAAAAATGATGAAAAAAAGGCCTAAAAAAAAAGCTGTCACTTCGACGGTTTTGTAGAGATTTAGTATGTGGCTCAAGCATTTCTACACTTCGCACATATACTAGCCGTATTTTCTTCGTTTTGTTTGGTCTATCCGTGCGTCACTGTAAAGTCCTTAGTGAAAGAACAGCCCTGCTTGATTCAAGCATCATGCTGAATTAGGACCGCTTTAGAATTTCATTTTCTAGTTGTATTTTATTATTTATAAATAAATATGTTTTATATGGTTATATACATACATAACTTCACGCCAGGTCCCTTGCGGGTTAGGCACGAACAACAGAGCGCCAATCTGGCTTATTCTTACACACCTCACTTGCTTCTTTGACATTCATAGCTCTTGTCATGTTTTATATGGTTATATACTTATCTAGTACGTTATTATTATTCACACTTATTAGTAATGTATATATATTATCATTAGTATAATCTTAAGCTGCACACCAACATATTGTTGTAAATAAGATCCTTGTCCATCCAGAGGTTCCCTGGAAGAGATTGCTTTAATCAATAAGGCCTGTACTAACCTTCTAATTTGAAGATATAACAATGTGTTATTGTTTTTATATTGGTGTACAATAAGCAGTATTGTTGTTATATTTTGGTTTGTGTGTAGTTGTAAATAAGTATGTTTTCTTTCTTTCATTTACCATATTTATTATTGCTCGTTCTGATACCTTCCTTCACGTTCTTCCATCATCACCCTTTCCTTTATTTCTTCTATTCCAACTGGGAATACGTCTTTTCCTTCCACATTCCTCTATTCTGGCATTCGACCTCTGTCAAACAACAAATCGTCGTTGCATCCTTCACACAATCCATCCAATATCTGTCTCCACGTGCGGGAAATAAAAGATATCTAAATTATCTAATTATCTAATTTTTTAATTTAACACTATTGTTTTGGCAATAATTTTGGCCTCAAATTGTCTAGTTTTTGCTCGGTTTGATTTGTTTTTTACAGTTTAGTTCACGTGTTTTGATCGTTTTAAACACGTCCTGTTTATTTAAAACTCTAATTGTGTTTTTACAACGTTTCCCACAGTGCGGGCTTTATTAGGAAGTTGTATTATAAATATTTTCTAAGTTTATAACTTACAGTCGTGTTAGCTAATGGCTAACACATCCGCGTCTCATTTTTTGATACTTCAGTGGTAGTTTTATTGGAATTTTCTTTTTTTTGACGTCAGAAATGCTAAATCTTTTGCTATATTTAAAAATTCACTCAGAAATCCTTATGTTAGTCTTACGCAATAATGTATTAATAAGTAATAATGTATATAGTTTACAATACTTTAGACTGTAATGTAATGGGCAGCAGGTCCATGAGTGTAATTTTTATTTATTTATTTTTATTCTGTCTTTGTTGCATAACAATAACAGATAATTTAAGAATTTCCTAACATCAGGTTGACTGGAAGAGATTGCTTTTAGCGATAAGGCCGCCTTTTGTTTAACCAAGTAACTATTGACGACTATTGTCTTGTTATGCATTTTTGTAACTTTTGTTTTGGTGAACAATAAAGTGTTTTCTATGTCTACTTTTTCTTTAATTTTAGGAATTGTATAACATTGTACAAAAACATTGCAATTACGTTTGTATCTTCTGAAATATACGTTTTTACTAGCACTTTAAACCTTTCTTTTAAAGTAAAGACACGCGTCTGATTGTAATAAATACGTGTAAAGCAGCCATTAGATTAAATTATGCCAAAGGATTATTTAAATGTCATGGTAGCGTAATGGCTAGCGCACGCATCTCAAACTCAATGGGCACGGATTCTAATCCTGGCCGGAAAAGCACGCACCCTTTAGGCACTTTTCTGACATACTGTTACAATTACCATGAGTTGACGAATGGCGAAGAAAAACATTGTGATGAAACCTGCCTATATTCGAGATCGTCAAACACGCGAAGCCGCCTTATACATATACAGTCTGCTACCTTTTAAAATCTGGAGGCCCAGTGGGATGATGATTTAAAAGATTGAAAGAATATTAGATTTGAAGCAAGAATAGCTTTATCAGTCACGTAGGCTTAGTAAATATTCGTGATTCGCGATTTATAAAATTTTACTATTCTAGTAAAGTGACTTCGTGTGTTTACATATTTTATTTATTTGTATGGTTATTGTATGTGGCTTGAAACCGGATAACGCGTAATATATTCCATGTGAGGCATAGTATGTATAATTCCTTACACCAACGATGGTGTAAGGAACATTTTTAATAAGAAACACGGTCTGTTAAAAAATAAGACCTACCT
Source organism: Dendrolimus punctatus (assembly GCA_012273795.1). Taxonomy (NCBI): domain Eukaryota; kingdom Metazoa; phylum Arthropoda; class Insecta; order Lepidoptera; family Lasiocampidae; genus Dendrolimus; species Dendrolimus punctatus. The sequence goes on along the minus strand of CM022547.1, from coordinate 942,996 downwards.
ACAAATAAACTTTTAATGAATATATTATTTTATAATTTTGTAGTGAAGGTTTAGATGAATTTTTACTTAACTTTTTGCTTGCTTTTGTGGGGGTCATCTAGGATAACCTTTACATAAGTCTATCCCCCACTATCCAGGATGAAATGTATCCCTTGTCCACCCTCGGTATTCAAATTACATATATACCGAATTTCAGCCAAATCGGTCCAATAGTTTTTCCTAAAAAGCATAAGAAACAGAGATATAATAATATATATTTATCCCGGAAACTATTCCATTTTTCGGGATATAAAGTATCCATGTTCAATTTCATCCTCAGCGTCGAAAAATAAATTATTTATATACAGAGTTTCAGCCAAATCGGTCCAGTAGTTTTCCGTGAAAGCGTAACAGACGGAGTTACTTTCGCATTTATAATATTATAATAGGGATATCCAACAACAATAGGAAAATTTATTGCGTACTCGAAATTTCAATGTTCGGTCCGCAAGCGCAAAGTATATGCGGTCGTGTGAATCTCATTAGCGTTAACTTCGGTCACGTTTTGCGATGAACTGGTGCTCTAAACGCTTTTGGGATTGGTTTGTTGCCGTTAAATGGTAAAATTTGGAGAGATAATTTGTTAGTCTTACGCTTTCATGGTCACAGGAAGCTTCCTCTGTGCTTTGCTATACGACTAACGCTGGGTATTCGTATTTTAGTAAATATAACTATGTCTTTTTTAATTCTTTTTTTATTGCACTAGTTCAGCGGAGAGGCAGACGGCCCATAAAATGGAAAGCGGTTACCATCGCCTATGGACATTTGCAAAGGTACTACAATGGTGCTGCTGCTCTCTTAAGGGAGACTGGAACAACTCAAGGTTGTTATGGTGATAAACTTAAGAGTAGGGGTGGTAGCAATCCAGTCGGGCAAATGCCCTACCACCTGGCTGTGGGTTGCTTTGTCGCCTCTTACGACCGGCCGCAGGAAAATGTATTCTTTCTCCGTTCCTGCACGGATAAAAACATATCTTGCCATAGGTAGACAATTGACGTTACAGGTTGGCCAAAAGAGTAAAAAATAATATAATAGGGCGCCACTTTCGCACATTTGTTTGTACTCTAGCAATCCCAATATGACAAAAGTAACTATGGTACTTACCATAATTTAATATTACGTCGCACGTAGTGCAAGTATCAAGTTTGTTTATTTACGATATACACATTTTGTAAATATAGCCTATGATGTTTACTTTAATAAGAATGGCTATTAATTTTGTAAACCAGAGCTTTAAACACTTCGTAACTGGTTTATATATAATTATTTAATTAATGGAAGCTCAATGTCTTTACAAATTTGTCATATCGGCGGTTATTTGGCAAATATCGTCGTAAATAACAAAAAGAGTTTTGCTTCAAATTTATCTACACTTGTTGTTAAACTTTAAAATACACTGCTCCTGTAAGTTATATCTGTATTTAGTTATTTATAGCGGATTTTAGACACGGATCAACGTTAAAATTGTAATGACATGGATAAATTGAACATTGTTAAATAATTCACTGACGTAAGATAGCATATTGCCAAAAAAATAGTTTATGTTCTAGACGTTATGGCCAGATTATAGTGTTTAGATTAATGTAGCATGGCTAAAGTGGAGACAGGTAACCGGAGTGACATGTGACAAACTAATGCCTTTCAAACTAAATGGTCGAATATATAAATTTGTAATATTATACACGGTTTTGAATGTTGTCAGAAAATCGGTGGACCAAAAACGTTTCTACTTACCTACCTGAGACGAATGTTTGAGAGAAATATGTATATGGGGGACTTTGGAAGTTGCACCCGTGACTGAAGAATTAAATGAAAAAGGATGGGTATGTAATGAAAGTCATGTGACAAAAAGTGTTTCAAACGCAAAGATCTATATATTACAGGCGTAAAGGTAGATCAAAAAATAGACTGAAGGATGACGTAATGATTGATGGTGTGACAGTTGACGTATGTCAGAATTGAGCAGTTTGGAATGAAAAAACTTTTATATTATGCCCGTCCCAAATAATTGGGATAAGGTAACTGAAAAAAAAATTGTTACATGACGAATTGAGAATTGGTGGATTGTTTTGCATTGCACGCCTGACATTAGATATTTATGATTAAAAATAATTAATATTCATTAATTGTAAAACTTGCTAAACTTCCTTAACAATTAACAAGTTTAGCATATTAGCAAGTAGAAGTGGGCCGGTCACATTTGCCGTAGGACCCATGACCGATGGAGCAGACGAGTCCTGGAGTGGAATCCGCGTCTCGGTAAACGTAGTGTCGGACGCCCTCCAGCCCGATGGACCGACGACTTATGCAAGGTCGCCGGTAGGCGCAGGATGAAGAAGTCAGAGGGCAGGGATGTGTGGCGCCGACTTGGGGAGGCCAACGTCCAGCAGTGGAAAATACATTTAATATTTTAAAGATAATATTAGCGTGATTTGATTGTGTACTAGCAGAAAGTGATTTCAGGAGCCTTAAGAACAGACGAGCGTGCAGGACAAGAGCTATGAATGTCAAAGAAGCAACTGAGGTGTGTAAGAATAAGCCTGAATGGCGCTCTGTTGCTCGTGCCTAGGTCCCCGCAAGGGACCTGGCGTGAAGTTATGTATGTATGTGTGTAATATTAGCTTAGTTCATTCATTTTCATTAATCATTTTTATCCGTGCAGGAACGGAGAAAGAATACAATTTCCTGCGGCCGGGCGGCCTGTCGTAAGAGGCGACAAAACAACCCACAGCCAGGTGGTAGGGCATTTGCCCGACTGGATGGCTACCACCCCTGGTCTAGAGTATGTCGCCATAACAACCTTGAGTTGTGTTCCGGCATTAGTGACCAGGTTCCAGGCTCCCTAAAGAGAGCAGCAGCGCATTCGTAGCACCTTTGGCGATGGTAACCGCTGTCCATCAAGTGGGCCGTCTGCCTGTCTGCTGATCTCCTGCAATAAAAAAAAAAAAAAAAAAAAAAAAATACAAGTATCTTTATTAGACGTGCGTTTTACCTCACCTTCAAAATCTGCGATTAGTAACTGCCAAGTAGTTTTGCTAAAATTTATATACCTATATAATTACTGAGCCCGGCAGACGTTATCCGGCTCTGACAAAATAAAAATCTAGAACCCGATACCAACGCCATCTACCGGTTCTAATTATGAATCTAAACCATGCCAAGATCCAACAACACACACAATAGAATTCATCAAAATCGGTTCAGGGGATTTTTTCTTTTTTTTTATTCTCTTCCACCGGACGGACATTATCCGGCTTTCTATATCGTTTATGGGTTTTAATGTTTTGTTTTTTATTTTATTCTCAACTTGCGTTCTTTTTCCTTGTGCAAGTCTTACATCCTTCATTGTCTTTAACCTAGGTGTTCTACGCCTCCTATTATATGCTATCCACTGGGTCCAGGCTTTTAAGAGGAGTTCAGTGACATACATGCTAACATTAGAAGTTTACATATAAAGATTAGGTTAGGAACCAATTTTTTCTTGTGTTTCTCCCACGCAACGGTTCTGCCAATATCTGTTTATATAGGAATCAATAAACCCATATAGGCCAAACGATGACACAATGTTGAACGAGAACACACAGAGTCGTTCAACGCTATTTCCTTATTGCTAGTCTGGATTACTAATTTAGCAATAACTAACAATATAAACAAACGATGCATTGGCTATTTTTAAAATATGCGCACTTGGTGTGCAGTACTCGTTACATTTTCCACTTCTGAAATGATTTTAGAGTACCACAACGTTAAGACTATTTAAAATGTTTATTTTTCCTTGACACTTTTTATTCAAAAGTATTTTTCTTAAAAAAGTTGACTACACTATTAAATGATAAAAATTCATTTACATAGCAGCTCGCTCCGGCTTTTGGATTCAGTACAACGTTTTTATCTTGGCTAACATGTAAGGCATTTATGGAGATATGTTACAGTATATATCTTTAGTAGGTCTTGACATAATTATAATAATATTTTTCTTTCCTTTTACTATGTATTGAGTATGCACTATTTGCTACAACTCTATTAAGTCTTCGAAAAGTAATTGTGTAACATACTTCTGCATAAAATTACTGCAAAGAAAGAGTTTTGACTAGAGAAATGAGAAAAACATTTACAAAAGCAGTGTACATATATGAGAAGTAAAAGAACTTTTTACCCATATACTAGAGTTTACGCCGCAGCCACGCCGCTGGTCAAACTCTAGAGCTTATTATCCCCGCAAATTGCTAATGCGCTGGAACCTTGTCAAATTAAAATTCTCGTGACGTCATCCGCAACTTGATATGTACGCGTACTCGCCAGCCAGTGATGCTAACAGTATTGAGTGTTCGGCTACAGTTATGTCGCCGAAATGGCGGCCAGGCGCAATAGCAATTTGCGGGGATAACACCTCTTGTTTAAAGAGCTGGCGTTAATACATTTTATTAATTTTGATGTTATTTCACTTTTTGAAGGTCACATACCTTCAAAAAGTATTTTCCAGTGGAACTGTATAGAACTCGAGAACGGCTGGACTGATTTGGCTAATTTTGGTTTTGAATTATTTGTGGAAGTCCTGGGAAGGTTTAAAAGGTGAGTAAATATGAAAAAAATGCTTGGGATATAGTAAAAACAACAGTTTCGCTTTCTCTTACAAACTATTCCTACCTGTCAAACATTTGATATTCGTCCTGTAGTCTAGAAATCAATTGAATTTAAAAGTGAAGTTTCTTTTTTCATTTTGAATGTCAAACGTCTGATGTTCGTTTGGGTTAAGTTTTGACCACATTTTTTACTAAAGTTGAAAGATTCTGCAATTATCATTCAGCTTTTTTATTTATTGATTCTGAGGCGGTAACAAGTTTGCCGAGTCAGGTAGTTTCGATTAAAAACTTTTAAATTTGACAAACCTATCCTCATGAATATACATACCCCCAAGTGCCTATCAAAAACCTTTATCACTATTAATATCTATTTTTGTGAATTGATTGCCGACTCATTAAACGTACTTAAGAGTCTTAGAAGCTTATCGAAACTTATCAAACTGTGTGGTAGATATACGATTCTTGCATAGTAATCCAAAACTGAAGTGAACCGGTTATTTCCATATGATAAATATTATTAAAATAACAACAAGATAATTTTAGTGATATGTTTTTATGTCACTGCACTGTCTTTAAGATTAATGGCGAGTTCATTAATTCAATGATTACGGCTATTGTATAAGTCTTATCGCATGTTTTTGTTTCTCTGTTCTCAGTTTCATAAATTCTTTGTATTTTTCTATTTATATGTAAAATGTTAGTGACTAAATAGTTTATTACATACTGGTAACTTGCAAGAGGACTTCATATACAGATCATTTTTTGTTGTCAAAAGGAACGATAGATGTTGACTGTTTTTAACCGACTTCGAAAAAAGGAGGAGGTTCTCAATTCGTCGGGATCTTTTTTCTTATGTATGTTCACCGATAACTCGATAACCGATGATTTATGATCCGATTTACGTGATTCTTTTTTTGTTCGACGCGGAATAGCTGCCTTGTGGTCCCCTAAAAATTTGACATACTTTGACCTAGTAGTTTTCATTTTACGAACATTCTTTTGTTCCTTGGGACCTATATTTTTTAAGAGCGCGGCACAATTCGTAGATCCCCCCATACATAGCTAGACACTAAAAAGTAACAAATAAATAAAAAAACTTCGTTAAAAAAACCGATTTCAAAAACTAAAAAGTGTAAAATAACTTATTTCTAAAGCTATGTATTATTATTAATATAAATTATGTAAAACATCATGAAGGCGGTGCAAAGTAAAACATAAAAATTACTATATTTTGAAAATTACTAAGCACCGACTTTAAGATGTTTTAGATACTATATATTAATAATAATAGCTTTATTAATAAGTTATTTTATTCATTTTAGTTTTTGAAGTCGGTTTTTTTAAACGAAGTTTTTATTTTTTTTAAAGTGAAGCTTCTATATAGACGGGGTTTTAGGGGTTTATGTCAAAAATGTCAACCAACCTACCTACTGAAAACATATCTTTTAAACTTAAAGCACACCATAAACGCCCAGGGTCCGTTTTCCTACAATAGAAATGTCCCGACTAGGTGGAAGAGCGAAAAGCAATGATACTTCGTCCCAAAGGAAAATCTTCCGCCGATTCTGTTGTTATTTGTTATGCTTCGCAGTCGCAGGCAGGCCTAAGCCTATCTATTATTATTGGTTCTATATATTCTTTGTATGTGTCGGAAATCGTTTGCGATGTTTGTCTGTTTTAAGACAATGGATAGGAATGTCAACCATCACAACGTCAAGACAGCATTTCTTGGTCTTTCCCCTTCTACCAAGAACACGCAGTGGTGTCACGGCTAGACATTTCGAGCCACCGCCACTTTGTCGTAAGCAACACACGCACCTAAATCGTTTTCTTGTTGCAAATGATATTTTCACTATAATTTTGTTTTAAAATTTTCAACTTTCTTTAGACTAGACCCTAGTGAACCAAAACTTGAAAACTATGTTTATATTATAAATTAAATTTAAAAGTCTGTATAGATTTCTGAGCGTGTATAACGTGATTACACACGTTTTATACGGTTTTAGATTTCATATAGAGATATTTAGTATTAGACGTGTATGTAAGGCGAGTGGCATGTGCGATTTATAATAATATTATGTAGTAATGAAATGAGGTTGTAATGAATGAAAAGTTGTGTTAATCGCAAATTTAAAATAAAGCAGTATATTACAAATTGTGTATCCCTAGACTAGTTATATACAAATTGACCGTTGCTCAAATAATATTGAGCTGAGTAATCCTCTAGAGAATGTCTATACGTTGGGTCTACTACGGGTGGTCTTGCCATGTATCTAATTGAATTAAATGACTCGAGACGCAGAAGGTTTCACGTTGTTAGCTACTGCAACGATGATCTTATGTTGCATAATGTATTGAGGAACATCATGTTCAAAGGGTATGAAGAATTTTATATCTATGCTATATCGGCTATAGCGTGGGAAGTATGAAATAAATATAAACCCTATAAATATGAATTTAATACAATAATAATAATTTACTTAAAGTAGAATATAGATTATTACTTAATTGCATAACAGATGCTATTAAAGAAGTTAAGTACAAAAAACTATAAATGATTAAAATCAATTTCTTCCAGACAACCTTAAGTATTATAGAAAAGTTTTTGAATAATAAACATAGTACCCTGAATTTTCTTAAGTGACTTAATTAGTATGGTCACAATATATATCACGTCCATAATAGTTAAGTCACTGAAGTAAATGATATACTTTATACTATGCATTTATTTATATTAGAAAACTTTGTGAATACTAAAAATAGTACCTTGAATTTACTTCAGCGACTTAACTATTATGGACACTATATACTCGTATATTGTGCCCCAATATATTTTGTGCCCATAATAGCTAAGTCACTGAAGTAAATTCTGTTACTACGTTAATTACTCAAAAAGATTTCTATACATCTTGAATTTGTCTGAAAGAAATTGATTTTAATCATCTATAGTTGTCTGTACTTAAACTTCTTCATCTTCATCTGTTATGCAATAAAGTATTATTCTGTTCTTATTATCTTCATTATAAACTTCAATTTTATTCATACCTCTTATTTCATATATTCCAATTCTTCTGGGGTCGGCATAGTACGTGTTTTGATTCTCAAATTTACAAGTATATATTCAAGCCAAATTTTATTGGAGAACATTGTTTGATAGTCCTACATATAATGTAAGTCTATTTCTTAGTCTTTATACAGCACCTCGCATCATGTTATTATTATTTAAAGACGAAAACGGCAAGAAACTCCTCACTAATATGTTTAAGGTCCTGTTTATTTCATCCTCTATTCTGGCATAGGTCTTTTGTGTCATCACAAATCTTTATTTCATTCTTCATTTAATCCATTTACCTCATTTTTGGTCAAATTTTATTATAAATCCATCAATCGTCGAATTTAACACCTATAGCTGAGTAGTCGCTAATTCTTATGTTTTAACAGCACTTACAATTTCTTTAAGAGCGGTCATAGAATTATGATCTTTTGTAAGCAAACTGTAAAACTGTGATCGTTTTGATATTTTCATTATTCTCATGCTCACACTTCTCATATGGTAGGTCCAAAAAGTTATGGATTTACGTTTTAAAAAATGACATGATAATGGTCACAATAACGGAAGTAGCAAATCCAGGCTCCGAATGTTCTGATGATGAAATTCTCTTCACATGCCTATATTACAAACTTAAAATTATTGATCACAAGGAGTTTTTGGCGGTAACTGAAAGGGGGTATTGTGCTGTGCAGTTTTATTTTAAAAATGTGTAAAATTACTCTAAAATGAACAATAGCTGTAGGATATTGATAGTTTTTGAATAGTAATTGTGTTTTTGTGAGAAATGTGAATTGTATAATCAAATGTGGCCTTTCGAGTTGTCACAAGAACTTCGTTGAATGGCGTCGGTTGTAGCCTACAGTACAACTGCGCTACCTATACGAAGACATTAACATCAGAATTGGCTGTATGGACTAAGATTCTTTTGCCTGCCTTTGTGGCAATTTCTACTACTGATCACAACGGGTAGATAGCATTATTATCATATACTGTCTTTTCTCGTAATAAAAGATACAGAACCATGATTATGTCTATAACCAGCTTTACTTACCTTTTACCTTAGCCAACGGCTTATTGACAATGTTTAGTTTATCACTTTGATTCGCCGCGCCTAATCGCGCAGAAAGGCCGACAGTCGTCGCCGGCGCAGCATTCATTACGCACGCGCTGCCATCATTTCAACAATCTTTCATAATTTTATTCAGATCATTTCACCGGTCTAAAATATTTTCTTAATTTATAAAATTAATATGTTCTTAACGATGTAATTATTATAAATATTTATACTTCGGCATTTTGTTTTCGTTGTGAGAAGTGTAAACTTTTGTTTGGAAAGTTTTTTGAATATTGGAGCGTTTTCAGTGTTTTGAAGTTGGAAATTTTTCGCGAGTGTTGTGAACGGTGGTGGACCGGTCATTTAAGTTTTTTTAAACTCTTGATGTTGCAAATTTATATTATTAATTTATGTTGTTTATGATATTTTCTTTTAAATAAGAAACATAAGCTTTTCTTTGGAAATCATTCTTGGTTTGGATTGTTTTAGTGTTGTTAAGTTTGAACTGATTTTTTCAAGTGTTGTGAATTCAAATCTTAATTTTGGAGACATGGTAATATTGAATTTGAATTAGTCGCGTCCTTAAAAGACCTAGCGATAGGTTTGTTTATATTAAAATATATAATGATAATAACGAGATAAACGCAAAGTTGAAATCTTCGGATGATTCGTGTCAGACTGGATTAGTGTATTATCATTCACGTGGTTTTATTGTGACGTAAAGAAGTTTTGGAGATCAATCAAATATTCTCAGCGCGTCATCGCAAATGGCTCGTTTGACGACAAGCGCTGTGCACTTCTGCCAGCGGCTGCAGGAGCTTTATCCTATGAAATTGCAAATGGCTACTAAACAGGTTGGTTATATCCTTGAATATATAATCCCATTTATAATATATGATGCCGTTTTCATGTCCAGCTAAAAAAATTATTTTCTTTATCTATTTATATCTCATGTTCTTTTTTTATAAATTATATACAAAAGTATGTTATAGTAGGAGTATGTTATATATAGTAGATAGATGAACATAACACTTTATTTTGATGACTTTATTTATTTAAATCTCCCTTCCATCATCGGATAACCAGACGCACCGTCATGCCGCATAGATATATGGTGGATATTCCACCTATAAGAACGAAGCGCTTTGCATCTAGCTTCATCATACGCACCGCAAAGGACTTCAAAGGAGTGGAACTTATTGCCGGAGTCTGTCTTTCCCGATACTACCCGATACAGCTTATAAAACAAAAGCTTTCCAACTGACACCATTCAACGGAGTTCTTGTGAAAACTCAAAAGGCCACATTTGGCTACACAATTCACATTTCTCACAAAATATATAATTATTATTCAACTTTCTATCCTACAACTATTGTTCATTTCTAAATAATATTTATTATATTTTTTTTGTATAGGTTCGCATTTGATAGTTATCTCACCTGATGTTAAGTGAAGATGCGATCTAAAATGAGCGAGCACGCTTACCGAGTAGATACCTGTTGAATTGATTGACTTGAAGACCATTGGTTGGTATGAATCGAGGAACACAGACTTAGCAAATTGTTCCACTCTACAGTGATGCGCAAAACAAAACTGCAAACCACAGTATACCCTTCAGTTCCCGCCAATAGCCTCGCGACATTTTAATTTAACAGATTCTTTATTTAAATTTCTATTTATCGAATTACTGTTCTGGAGAAAATGCCTTATGGGACTTAATCGCCTCTTGCAATTTTTTAAAGCTGAATATAATTATCCGTCGCCAGCATTTGTTACATCAATGGTCGCCAGTCTTTTTTATCTGCTATTCTTTAAATGACAAGGTTCAGTATTGTCAAGTGCTTTGTCATTTCCCGCATTATATCGGACAGAGTCAAGGTACCAATACCCTTGTTGGTAATAGATATTGCCTTAATTGAACAGTTACAGTAACCTTTATGAAAATAAATAATAATACATAAGTTGACACACAAACACGCATACATGTATATTATCAAGCAAGTTACGCGTATGTTATTGGTAATATGAAACTCTGCGACCCACCCAGATCAGAGTAAATAACGGAAAATTTGTTTGTTTTGCCGGGAATCTGACCCGGATTATCAGATACTAGACTATAAAAGTATTCTAATAACCAATCGCTATTCAATAGAACATTTTTTTTGTTTTGGTATCCATATTAACATAAATATGATATCATACAAAATAATACCACACCTGGTCTAAAGTATGTCGCCATAACAACCTCGAGTTGTGTTCCGGCATTAGTGATCAGGTTCCAGTCTCCCTTAAGAGAGCAGCAGCGCATTTGTAGCACCTTTGGTGTTGCGAATGTCCATAGGCGATGGTAACGCTTTCCACAAGTGGGCTGTTTGCTGAACTCCTGCAATAAAAAATAAAAAAATATGTCTGTCATACGACCAATCATGCTATACGGGTCCAAATGTTGGACCACTAAAGTGAGAAACCACAAACGTCTCTACTCAGTTGAGATGAGAATGTTGAGATGGATGTGTGGTGTTACAAGAATGAATAAGATAAGAATGAGTACATAAGGGGATCTTTGAAAGTTGCACCCGTGACTGAAAATTGAGAGGAAGAAGATTAAGTTGGTATGGCATATAATGAGGAGGGTTGAAAGTCACGTGACAAAAAGAATGTTAAACTACAAGATGAATGGGTACAAATGTAAAGGTACGCCATCTTGATGGATTGTGTGAAGGATGGTATGATTATTTGTGGTATACAGAAGATCTATGTTAGAATAAAAGAGTGTGGAAAAGACATATTGTGCCGACCCCACACTAAAAAAGTTTTAACTTTCCGAACTAAAAAAGTTTGGTATAATTTGTACAAATATTTCGAAAATCGAAAATGAGTGCAATTGCAATCCAAGCAGTATTATGACTCCCGCTCAATAAGTTGCTAAATCATCCGGAATATCATTGATTTCGGAAAAGTGCTATCAGAAAACAAATTTCATTATTCAAAAAAACGACCAACAATTGAAGACGTGAGTGGATAAAGGTGATATGTCGCATATTCGGTTTTTTGCTTTTTTTTGCGTAGATGAAGGTTATAAGTCGATACCAAATAACTACAGACCTTAGACCATAGATATAAGGCATATTTAAAAAAATAAAGAGTTGAAAAAGGTGTTAACTTCAGTTCAGTTTAAAATAAAAGTAAAATTTTTATCTCGATTTACTTAGAATTGGAATTATGCGACTTATCACCTTCATCCACTCATGTCTTCAATTATTATTGAAAATTATGATTAATATTATTTTTATTTCGTTTAATATTATTATTTATAAAGGATATAAAAAGTATTAGTCTATTTATTTACTAGCGGCCCGGCGCGGTTTCACCGCGCACTGTCCCACTCTCGTGGTATATAGCGTTATGTTATTTAGCCTATGGTATAATATGGCCATCGTAACTTGGCGAATATGAACAAAGGCTCTGCGAACTTTAGCGCATGTAAACTCCTGAAGAAAATACAGTGACCAACTAGTACAAAGCAAGGGAAAATACAGGGATGAAGGGCGACCAATTGTATTCACTGACGAGTCGTATGCCCACTCATCACACGAGTGTACATGCTCTAAAGTTCGCAGGGCCTATGTTCACATTGGCCAAGTTACGCCGGCCGTATTATACTCCCTGATAACGTGGCTGTCGAACAGTAAAAGATTTTTAAAACGGTTTAGTAGATCCAGAGATTACTCCCTTCAACGTCACAAACTTTACCTTTTTAGAATATTAGTATTAAGGTGACCAACTATTTTTTGTTCAAAAAGAGTACACTTTGCAAGTATTTCATAGGTGAAAAAAGAAGAAAATACTATAAAAACTTTATTTTCTTTTAAAAACATACTTTTCTTCGAAGTTGATTTTTTTGCTAAGTGAGGATAAGTGAGGTCTAAAAATGTAGCCACATCCGAACAACTTTCATTTTGCATATTAAATTTGACTGTTAAGACGGCAGATAATGTTTTTGCAGAAAGCTGCGACTTCTCACTGCTCCAATAATCATTCTCTAGTGAAAATATTCTTTCAACAATAGCATTAGTGCCTGGACAACATAAGGAAATTTCTATTAAAACTTTTAAATTTTCATGTGTCATATGTTCTACTTTAAAATGCCGAAAGATTTCTACATATTTTTTGTCAAGTTCTATTTTCACATCGTTCCTTATGAGTACTTTCAGAGTACAGGATTTGAAAAGAGTACGGTTTGCGAAAAAAGAGTACAAAATTTAGTAAATGAGTACAGTTGGTCACCTTATTAGTATAGATGTGCTGGCCATACACTACTACAAACGCAGAAGCGTCTGGAAGCTAATTGACTTGTACTCTCAAATGCAGAGAAAAGCTACATTCCACAAGAGACTCACAACGACCACGTTAGTTACTGCGATTTTTCCCGTTCCACTTGCTTGCGGGCTATACAATCATAAACGCTAATGGAACGGATTATTGGGCATCGATGTCATAAATGTCATTGGTTGATTTGAAAATCGCGTCTTTTGCAATGTCGATCGATAGAGAGAATTGATGCTCTGTGGTCAACGCCCACTTCGACCCACCTCTTAACATGTATCGTTATGAGCGCTGTGTGATCGAAAATAATGACGTCATTAGTGACGTTCTCGCCACGACTATAACGACCGCGGTCGCAATATGGAACAGCAAACCGAGCATTTTGGGCGTTGTGAGATACTGGAAACGCGTCCTCTAACGTTTCGCATTTCAAACATACACTTCCAATTTATTTATGTGTATAGTATGTATGTAAGATAGAATATGAATGACAATGGTAAAGCTTTTTCATTTCCGCTTTAGTTTATTTTGTCATGTTTAAATTTGTAATTTATAACGATAATAATCAAGTCCAACATTGTAACAATTTGTCTTTGATACAACATTGTGGCCCATTATCTTTGTAAAATTATACACACAATCGAATTAGTAAAATTTTATTGTCAACCGATATGAATTCGTTATACCAGTTTTATTGTTATTAATAATCTTAATACCTTTGTTGATGGTGTTCTTAATTTTTTAATATTATTATATAAAATAGTGTTTTCAAAATCAACTAAGTTCTAAATAAATTAAAATTAAACTATGCTATAAATATAATTAACTTACAAAATAACAATCTATAAGTAAAAAATAGACTCCAGGTCGCTGTCGGCGGGGAGCGTGCCCAAAATGCTTGCCGCATTTCCACGTTGCCCTAAGTGCAAGCCAGCTGTTTGGTCATGAGAGATCTCAATTAGACGCGTTGAGAGCTTTCGATAGAGGTGATAAGGTCCAGGTCTCCACGGCCCCAGGGTTTCAACTCCGAAAGCCATAAATATGTACTCACTACCAAAGGTCACATATTTGCGGCGTTTCAGGGCCTCCTAGTGTGCGGCAGCAGCCCCGGCTGTCACTGCAGTGACTGGAAGATGGGAAGCCACTAAAATATCAACATAAGTGGCGTCCCATACTGTTTATGATTATGTATAAAACATATATGTGAATTTTGTAAGGAATTATTATTGCGAGACAAGCTTTGAAACACTCTTGGATTTCTGCACATAAGCCGCGTGGGGAAAGTTTGTCCGTGTGTACCCCACTCTTTTTTTAGCGAGGGGAAATCCGATTTAGGTATAGCCGCCGCGGGGGAAACGCGGTGGGGGGATGTGGGATACGCCGCTCCACTAGCACCGAAGCAAAAAATTGACATTTATATGAGACAACACAGCGAATATACATTTTCTCAACTTTACGGGACGAAAAAAAAAAATGTTTTATATTAAAAAAAAACAGTTCCTTATTCAGTCATTATTTATTAGAGATTATACGAATCATAAAATTAAATGATAACTGAATATTGAATTTTATAGAAAATTATACTATAGAATTTTGTTCGTCCTGTAAAGTTAGAAAAACGGTGTTTTAATATAAACGACGAAATGCTATTGCTATTGAGTAAAGGATATCCGCTAAAACCCCTCGGTGTTTCTTTCTTCGTCCTATGGCACAGGGCTATTGAAAAGCGGAAGATCGACAAATTCGTCTTATCTGGCAGGCTGGTGCCGGTAGGGCCAGGCTGCCGGGGCAAGTGGGAACTATGACATCGTCCCTCTGTATGCAGCGTGAGGTGGGTGACTCGCGCCTTTCTGTCGACGGCATTTTGGCGGGTGAGAACTCTTCCCCAAGGACACACCCGCGCATGTGTACCCCTCCCACGTCCAATCAATTGAAGTACTTTTTGTCACTTGACAAAACGTCACAGCCTCCTAGATTTTGTATGAATGTAATGAAAAACTTATGACAGCATGTCTATGCTGTTTTTACAAGTAAAAAGAGTCAAAGTAATCATTATTGTTTAGAGTAATTCAAATTATTTCTATGCTGATATTATCAAAAGTAAGATGAAAATATGTTATTTTAACACCTGATATGTAAATAATGTTAGATTTCATTGTAACATAAGTCCACGTGCCTCAAGTACCTCAAGTACTCATACTTAGGCTTTTAATTAGAAACACGTGGTTTTGAATAAAATGCAATAAAAAATATCAATAATAAATTTATTTTCACAACTTTTTATGTAACCTTTTTAGTTAACCGTACTGACATCGACGCATGATATCATGAAACTGTCGGCAAACCTGCGCACGGGTAGTAATATTATAAAATACAATACGCATTGTTGTTTACATTCAATATGCGTATTCCATAAACAATACATTATAATTACACGTACTAGCCGATAACACACTTTAACAGGATAAATATTGTTTCTAGGAAGCGTGGGTTACACTGAAAACTCTTTCGTGTTAATCGAAAAGCGATTTTAAGAACACATTAAGAATCGCTTTCATTTCTCCAGTATTTACATTAAATTAGTAAGAAAATGAGTTTATTCATGTGAAGAATAATTTGGGTAAAATGTTTTTTTTTTAAATTTTATATTTGATTGCCTATGCGCTTTCATTTCTCCAGTATTTACATTGAAATAGTAAGAACATGAGTTTATTCATGTGAAGAATAATTTGGGTAAAATGTTTTTTTTTTAAATTTAATATTTGATTGCCTATCCGCTTTCATTTCTCCAGTATTTACATTGAAATAGTAAGAACATGAGTTTACTCGTGTAAAGTATTATTTGGTTATTTTTTTTAATGTAAGTAGTTACGACTTCATAGACTACATACATATTATCACGCCCATTTTTCACACCCATGAGAGAGGCAGAGACAATAGATATCCACTTGCGACGATCCTGACGAACAACTTTCGCCGAGGCTACGTTTCTAATTTGACTTTAACAATAAACAAAAGAGTATATATGCGTGTGTGTGTTAAATACATGCTAGAGTGTGCAATGTTTTTTTTGTTGATTTAATGTATTTTTTATGAATATTAAAAAAAATATTAGCATTCTTCACAGGAGAAGAGGATATCTATATAAACTATAAGCATGTGATTTTTCATACTCCGCCGTACGCGCAATTTTCGTACAAAGGGGTATAACGTTTTTGTGTCATGTATTTATATGTAAGTATACTAGCTGTCCCGGCAGACGTCGTCCTGCCCGGTAAAAAATAGGGGTTGATCGTAGAGGCTTGAAAATCTAGGGTTGTATGTATTTTTGTATGTTGTATCATAAAAAAATAGAAATTAAAAATTTTGTCTAAAAAATAAATAAAAAAATTTAGGGGTGGACTACCCCTAACATTTAGGGGGATGAAAATTAGATTTTGGCCGATTCTCATAGATACCGGATAAGCACAAAAAATTTCATCAAAATCGGTCAAGCCGTTTCGGAGGAGTATGGCAACGAAAACTGTGACACGAGAATTTTATATATTAGATTATGAAAATACTTACTGTCACTTATAGACATTTATTTGCAATATTTAAAATTTCAACTTATCGTCGTATCGCACTGATAGGATAAATATCGTCCCGGAAAATGGACTCGTTTCCGTAGCTTCGGAATGTAAGCGTGGGAATATTTCTTCGTAACGATTACATAAGTCTATATGGATTTGGCAAACTTCATTCGGATTAATCAGAATAACTAATTTTAATTATTACAATAATATTATTTCTAAGAATTCATTTTTATCCCGTAGCGTGTCAATGTATTGTTCTTATATTATTAATGTTATTTCAATGTTTATGTGTAACTTTGTTATTATGTTGTTTGAGTGCATTCGTACGTGACTACTTACTGTTTGTTATTCTCCAAATATTATTGATTATTATAATATGGGTTATTTATTATAAATTGTTGATGTTCGAGGAATTTTTGTTTCATGTGTATTCGGATAAGGCGTAGTCCATACACAAGCGTCAGTAATACAGGTTGGACAGACTTTGAAGGAAAACAGTGTGAGAAAATGTTTGCTAATTCATTTGGACAATCTTTTTATTTTATTTCTTATTGCAGGAGTTCAGCAGACGGCCCACTTGGTGGTAAGCGGTTACCGTCACCTATAGACATTTGCAATACCAAAGGTGCTACAAATGCGCTTGTGCTCTCTTAAGGGAGACTGGAACCTGCTCACTAATGCCAGAATACAACTCAAGGTTGTTATGGCGGCATACTTTAGACCAGGGGTGGTAGTCATCCAGTTGGGTAAATGCCCTCCCACCTGACTTTGGGTTGTTTTATCGCCTCTAACAACAGGCAGCTACACTAAACTGTATTCTTTGTCCGTTTCTGTACGGATATATATAAAATTAAAGTAAGAATTCCATTTTATCTTCGTTACAACAAGGCGCTCTTGTCGACGCCATTGTTTCTCAGTGGAAAGACAGCCAGTGCGACTAAAACGCTTTGCCTTCACGTCCCTGCTGCTTAAGGTAGAGCTGTAGAATGCACTACCTTAGTTGGTGTTTCCTGAAAAGAACATTCCGGGTGCCTTCAAGTCTCGTGTGAACAAACACACTACGCACTACGCAGCGTAGTCGACCAGACGCTGCGAAACGATTTCAATTTGCCAGCGGTGGCATCCTTTTGCGAGGATGTTTTGTCGAAGAAGGAGAAATGCTTTGGTGCTCCCTAAAGAGAGGCTGGAACCTGGCGACTAATGCCGGAACAACTCAAGGTTGTTAAGGCGACATACTTTAGACTGCCTAGGGGCCGCTGGAAATTGTATTCTTTCTCCGTTCCTGCACGGAGAACTACTCTATCTATATCGATACAATTGAGCAGCTAGTAAAATATATAAATAAATAATAATAATAATCTTTAAGTAATATATATAAAAGTAATCTTAGTTAAAGAATGTTATGTTACAAATAAGTCTTACTTAAACGATACACAGAGATTTAATCAAAAATGGAGCAGAGGGAGACAGGACACCAAACTGAGAAAACCTCGTCCTATAGAAACTCCTGGCCTCCGCCTCTCGTACAGTACATAGGTATAGGTCGTACATAGGTTTCTTAAGAGATAAAACTAATGAAATGTAAACACAAAGATATAAAGTGTGCATTTTATGCTTAGATGAATAAGCGAATGCATGCGTAAGTGGGCGCACACGTTTCGAGGTGTGTTTAAGTGTTTGCGTGTTTGAGTAAAAGTATGTTAATATGTATATATGCTGTTTAGTTAAATTTTCAGTCTCTTCATAACCGAGAGTTAGTAACCAAGACGTTAACACTTTCCTACAATAACAAATAACCTCGTAGCTTACCGAGCTTACCTTGTATCTGATACATAGATACCCTATAATCCCGTTTTAAGATAACGCCGATTCATCTCAAAATGTATCTAGAACGTTACTGACCCTGGAAATCAATAGTTGCATGACTCGTGAACGTCGAAATGGATTTACATCGTCGATGATGTTGAGGTCATTACCATCATTGTTAAGGTCATTTTGTTTGTGTGGGACAACAAAAGAGCAAAGTCAATCAGAATGTTCGTCTAAATTCAGCTCTACATTCTGATTTGCTTATTAACTAATAACAATGAAATGAAGTCAAAAATGAAATAAAAATTTATTTGAATATAACATAATGTATTAATTTAGGACTATGAAATTAGTGTTTGTAATTTAATATGAAAAAAAAACGTTGTACTAAATGTTATCCCCGCAAATTGCTATTGCGCCTGGCCGCCATTTTGGTGACGTAACCTTAGCCGAACACTCTGTACTGTTAGCATCAGTGGCCGGCGAGTACGCGTACATATCGAGTTGCGGATGACGTCACGTGAATGTTAATTTGACAAGGTTGCAATGCATTAGCAATGTGCTAGCGCACGCGTCCCATACTCAAAGGCTCGATCCTAGTCGGAACGCATGCACCACTTAGGTATTTTTCTGACCTAATGTGCATATTGTTACAATTACCTCGTGCTAATAACGGTGAAGGAAAACATCGTGATGCAACCTGCACATCGAGATAGCCGATGTATCAAACCTGCCAAGCCGCCTTGAAGTAGTGTAGACAAATAGTGTTTTCTGAGCTTTCTAAATGTTGGTAAGGATTTAGCCTCTCTGACAGTAAGAAAGAGGAAGCATATTCCAAAGTTTGGCAGCCTGCACTGTAAAAGAATACTAAGCTACCACGCCTTGAATAAAACTTATTAATTTAAAATAACCAAAGCGCATTAACTGCGTACTTTCACTACATTTTATTTATTATTCTTTATCATAACAATTTACATTTACTGATAGCGTTGTGTATAGATAATTTTAAATTATAGCGAGATTTTTCATTATTTAATTCATTTCATTTATCATTTAAGAGCATGCTCTTGTCGGTGGAGCTTCTTCCAATCTTCTCTATTATGGGCCAGTTGTTTTACCTCTGTGTAAGACACGACACCCACTTTTTCTTTTATTTGGTCTATAAAATGCTCGCCTTGGTCTTCCCTTTCCTTGCTTCCACTTTGCCTTCAATTAACGTGCATTAGAAGGTGTCGTGTCTTAGCAAAGGCCAAACATCTTCCCCCTTCTTTCCTCTAGAGTTTTTAATATTGTGCGTTTCTCCTTTACCATGTCTAGGACTTCTTCATTAGTCTTCTTCTCTTTCCAACTTATTCTCTCCATGCGTCTCCAACACCACATATCAAATGCTTCTAATCTATCGCGATCTCTTTGTGTCATTGTCCATACTTCACACCCGTATAAAGCTATGCTCCAGATATAAATTTTAATAAAACTTTTTTTAACCGGTTGTGCTATTTTAGATCTAAATAAATAGTTTTACTAATAAAAGCTCGTTTTGCAATTGTTATTCTCGCTATTATGTCGTCTGCGCATGGAGAATCTGATGTAATGAGGCTGCCTAGATATCTAAATTTTGCTACGTGTTGGAATGTATGATCCCTTAACTTTATTGGGCTTGGTGTGTATCGATTTTTGGCTAATGTCATTATTTTTGTTTTGTTCGTGTTTATGTTTAGGCCTATTTCTTGAAATACTGAATCCATGTATTCTATAAAATTTTCTAATTCTGACTTTGAATCTGCTAAAGCGGCTATATCATCTGCAAAACGTATAAAATGTACCTTTTCTCCATTTACTTTCATTCCTCCAAGTTTAGAATGTATAATTTTTTTTATAGCGGTTTCAATAAAAATATTAAAAATAACTGGTGATAGGGGGCAACCTTGTCTAACTCCTTGTTTCACTATTGCTTTTTACTTCTCTATTCCCACTTGTATAGCAGTTTCTTGGTTTTTATAAAGAGTATTCGCCTATCTCTATAAACTAGACCTACGTGTTTTAGACATTCCATCATTCCTTTCCAGTTCACTTTATCAAACGCTTTTTCTAAATCTATAAAAGCTATATGGGTGTCAACATCTAAATCTATTCTTCTATTGCATATAATTCTTAAGGCTAAAATGGCTTCTCTCGTACCTTTTTCTCTCCTGAACCCATATTGGTCTGGACTAATATAGCATTCGGCTATTGGTCTCATTCTATTTTGAATTATCTGGATTAATATTTTAAATGCGTGTGAAACGAGGCTTATGATGCGGTAGTCTTCGCAATTGAGACTGTTTATTTTTTTGGCAACATAAGAGTTTTAGTAATTTTGAAATCATTAGGAATGTTACCACTTAAATACATATCTTGAATTAAATTGAATGTTTCATCGAATAATGGTGTACATACTGCATATTTGATAGTTCTATTTGTAGACCGTCTTCTCCGGGTGCTTTTCCCATTTGTATTTGATATAAAGCTCTATCAAATTCTGTTCTTAGTATCGGTGGTCCTAGATTATCTTTATCTACTAATTGTTCTGCTTCTATATCTTCGTCGTTTAATGTTCAGCTGTTTATAATTCTATTGTTATTTATTAAGATTTATGGCTTGGCAGCTAGGCCTTTAAGTCAGAACTTTGTTTACAATATAGTTTCTTCATTTTCTTAATTCTATGTGTAGCACAGCTGAACTGTAGGTAATCAGCTAGTGTCATTCAACGGAGTTCTTGTGACAACTCAAAAGGCCACATTAATTTATACAGTTTCACATTTCTCACAAAACACATAATTACTTAAAAACTATCAATATCCTACAATTACTGTTCATTTTAGAGTAATTTTACACATTTAGGGGTAATACAACTACGCACATTTCCTTTCTGTTCCCGCCAAAAAACTCCTGAGTTGTCTATGATATCTCCTATAACTAGTGATGTACCGTTAACCGCCGACAGGGTAATCTGACGTAAATTCAGTCAGACCCACTATGTACTCGAGTCCAACAGCCGTGTAGTACCGTAACATTCTGAACGCAATTGCGTCATTAGTGCTCAGTGTAAATACTCGAGTTGACACTTATGCAGTTGGTAGCGTCTTGGTATTTATAGATTAGGCTATTATCTTTTAAGACTGACGTCATTTTATACTGTCATAGTGCATTTTTTCTGTCTCATTCCGCAACTAGATAGATAGATAACACTTTATTGTACACCATTACAGGAAACACTGAAAAACTTATAGCCTAAAAATATTCTAAATGTGCACAATGGGCGGTCTTGTCGCTAAGAAGCGATCTGTTCCAGACAACCCGTGTCAGGAATAAAACTTATTATCTTGGTCAAAGGTGTATACATAAATATAAGAGGATATGCAGTTACTTACACATAAGTGAAACTTATAAGAATATAAAATATTATATAAGTAAGAATTATATATAATAAACATATTTAAATATTGATATTGCACACATAAATATACGTAAAAATATTAAACATCTCTAAGTTGCAGGTAGTGCTTTTTTGTCATGTTCTTAAATATTGTTAGTGATTTAGCTTGTCTAACAGTAACAGGCAGCTCGCTAGCTATTATATAGCCACCTCTTACGAATGAATTAATTCAACGTAGAAACAATAATCAGGCTTATTATGTACTGGAATGTCGTTGTATTTTTTGTCGTAAAATGATGTAAACAAAAAACAAAATTATCTATAAAAATATCTTTTCAGTTGAAATCTACATTATATTTCATAAGAAACGTAACCAAAATTCGAGAATTTACCATTGCCCAATTGTGGGCACGTAAGGGTAGGGCGTAGGACGGTTCTGTCACCGATATTCCAGGTTTTAATTAAATATATATAATATAACTATCTGTAACCGGCAGACGTTGCCTGCCTTTAAAAAATAAAAATCTAGAATCCGATTACAGCGTCATCTACCCGGACCAAACGTATGTATTTGCAATGCTAAATCATAATAAAATAAATATAACAAATTTCGACAAAAAAAGAAAAAAAATATTTAGGGGTGGGGTCACCCTTATCATTTAGAGGTATGAAAAATAGATGTTGGCCGATTCTCAGACCTACCCGATACGCACACAAAATTTCAGACAAATCGGTTCAGCCGTTTCGGAGGAGTTTGGTAACAAACACCGCGATTTTATATATTAGATAGATAACTCTTAAGTTGTATTACTTACACATTCTTGGAACTCTATAGAGTGGAACGGAACACATTTTTTTCGAATTTGTAAGGCTTTCGACTTGAACAGCTTCTATATAATGAGGTTTTATAAAATGAAAAAGTTGCGTTAATCGCAAACAGATAAGAAGATATACATTATTACGGTTAGGTAAATTTTGCAAATAATTGTTTTTTAATAGTTGAGATAAGTTTACCGAAAACTTTTTGACATGCTTTATTTACCTTGTTTCATGTTTTCAGCCCGTGATACATGACTGTGCGATTCGCTAGTTCTCAATTAGAGCCTGTAATATAGTAATAATGAAATGTATGGGATGTTTTATTTATATATAGTAAATAGATACGTATGTTTATTTATCAGGGCCTATCGGAGGTGAAATGTAGTGGTTATAATATATTACGTAGTTGACTATAATTGAATTATAACTAACGATATTACGTCCTTGAGTGGTCTCAAAATTATGATTCAATAATGATAACTTAAGAATGTTTAAATAATTCTAGATTGTTAGGACATATTACGCTTAATTTACTTTCATGAGTTTTTTCTTCCATGCCTCTCTTTCCTTTATTTACCTTATCCCAATCTCTTGAGGTGGCATGTTTTCCTTCCTTCCGCTGTTCTGAAAGTTGAGACATACGTCACACCACACATTTGAATAATACATCTATCTCTTTCCTTCTACTTAAATACCTGTATTCATTGTTCGACCTGTGTAAGGTCGCCAGTAGACGCTGGATGAGGTAGTCACAGGACAGGGTTTAGGGGGCCTCTAGCTATCAAGGGAGAGGAGTCGTCACCCGTCGTCGAAGTGGATATGTCTGATTCCTGAGGCATATTCAGGCACTTTTTGCACTTGGATCGACTGGGTGTAACTATGTTCTAAGTCTCAGACCTTTCCTACTCAAAAGCGCGGGGCACATGGGAGAAGGGTGGTTTTAGTGGGTATTAGTCACTGGCCGTCCAATGATTCTGGGTCACCACAAATGCTGGTCAAGTATGGACTGTAGGTAAGGTAATCCCTTCATATGCGACATCGGGTTAATCCCTTGCAAAGGACTGCGTAAACGAGCATTTCCCCGCCTTAAAAAAGTCACAGGACAGGGACGCGTATATACAAATCGCTACCAGTTGTTAAGAAGTTGATTTGTTACTTCACTGTTACCAAGCCAACAATGAAACAATATTTTCTCAATTAATATATTCCTATTTTTCACATTTCCAATGAACAGTTGCGAGGCGTTTAATTGGTGTACCAATGTCTATTTGTCCAGGTGTCGACGATCTATTGTCTTGTCTACATCGTACCGGCGCGTGCGCTTATACAAACGTGCCAATGCAAATAATTAATGTATATGTGCTTATGTACTGCCATCATTGTCTTTTCAAGTATCCGTCGGTATAATTTACGTCGACTGATGTATTTTCTTTGTTTGGAATATTGTTTTTTCTTAATAAATAATTGCTTCTAAAACGGTGCCTTTTTGATGGATTCTGTTTATGATTTCTTTGTCCGCTATAGTGTTTTGGAATTAACAAAATATTACATTATTTTTGAATGACGCCCAGTGATGTGGGCACGTGGCAGGCTAGTCCATACTAATATTATAAAGAGGAAAGAATTGATTGTTTGCATTGAATAGGCTCCGAAACTACTGAACCGATTTGAAAAATTGTTCACTGTAGTAAAGCAACACTATGCCCGGCTATATTATTTAAAAAAAAATAGGAATCCTTACTAAAGCTCCAATAATGTAACCCAAGGTGTCAAAAATTACCTAGAATATTCATTACATCACGTGCGTATAAAATAATGTACTACGACTTTTCAGAACACATCATTATTTACAAAAAGTGTTGCAACAGCATATGTCTTAACTATTATAGTTATGCCACAATAAGTGTTCTTTTATTTTACAATTTTAATTTAAATGCCGCCGCTAGAAGAGGCTCTTTATTTGCATCATGTTAGATAGATAGATAATAGATAATAACTTATGCACCAAAATACATTACAAAAGTCCATGTTACATACTTTAGCATACACAGGCTTATGTCAAAGATCTCTTCAGAACTAAATAACAGAATGAATAGCAAATAGGTGCAGAAAAAGCAAAATACAAAACAAAATAAAAAAAAAAAAATAAAAATATAAAATAATAAAAAAATATAAAAAAAAAAAATTATAAAAAAAATTTAGATATAATCGTAAATAAAATATTTATGAAAATAGTTTCTAAGTAAATTAAAATAAAGATTCCTTGAATAAAGCAATATCAAAGTGAAGCTCACGTAAATATTCATCTATCAAAAAATTACTTCATAGTCAAGACTACTTCAATACCTTTATATACATTTTGAATTATTCAATTTGGAAATTCCATTTGAAAGATATCACGGTTAAAAATGTAAGTATTAGAAAAAAATTGCATGGTCGCCGCTCACCCTGTCGGATAGCTAGGCAGCACCTTATGCGATGTAGGTCATTGGGTATGTTCATGCGGGAGGGTAGTTAATGTCAAGAAATAAGTTCCGCATGGCTCACTCGCGCGGTCGGCTCCCTACGCAACGGTAGTGTGCGGAATCGAATAATTTTAGCTTGAAAATATTTTCAAATTAAATTGTTTAGATGTAGATTAATTCATCCAATTAAAAGGCAGAAATATTTAAGAAATAACCAAATAAATTTGACCTTGTTGATTTATGTTTACATATTTCGTTAGGTGTGGGTTTCTAATAAGTGGGGTAAATCGATATTTAATAGTCAGTGATAAATATTGTAATGTAAAAATCAATTAGTTGTTGACAAAGATTAAAAATACTAATTGATATTTTATTTTGTTGCAGGTAATATTTTCATAATAGAAAGCGGTGCCATTACATGTGATAAGTATACATAAGATTTGTTATGTCTGACAGCAGAGCTGCTGCAGACTGAGGGACCCGTCTCCTGGAATGAATGTGGGTACCGTCGTCATGAACATTTGCAACACCAAAGGTGCTACCAAAGTATTGCTGGCCTAAAGGACAGACAGGGACATGACTACTGATATATTGTTACGACCGAGGTGCCGACAACTACAAACTCACACATGCAGCCCTACAAAAAAGTTTTATTGTCGGCATTTAAAATTATTTTGTTTACTTTGTGTTTAAATTGGTGATTAGAAAAACTCCATTGTGTATTGTTATCTTTTATGGCAGTCATTAGCCAGGTGTGATTCTAAGAAATTCGGTCCACGCGGTCGAGCAGACATATTATTGTATTTGTACAGTATAAAGCAATGCCCCAATGGAGAGATGAGGCAGTCTCGCGATAGCCCAAGCGAAGCAAGAAGTTAGTGACGGACTTTGCGCGTGTGATTGAAACGTGCATTACGTTTGGACTGGTTGTGTACAGTTATATTGTACCTGTGTTATACGTATTTGTATTGTTCTAATAACTCTATAATAATTCCAACGGTGTTTTAATTCGAGTCCTGCAACTCGTAACAATATAATAACTAGCATATGCCCGCTACCTCGTCCACGCTTGACTTGCAACTCAAAATAGTGAGCATACCAATCAGGATGGCAGCACTTTAGTAACATCTTTGATGTTGGAATGGTGTCAGGTGACGTAGTCACTTTCCATCAGGTGGGCCGTTAACCTTTCTGCTGTACTCGAGTTATGAATATTATTATTTAAGAAATCGGCACCATAGAGCAACAGTATGTAGTTTAGGGATACCCTAATGTTTGGACGAGTGAGATGAATTGCGTCGGACACGTACGAGCCGTTACATTTGTCCCTTAAAAAATCCAATGTATTGATACGGTACAAAATGTAAAAAGTAATGCTTCTAATATTTTGTCGCTCTACTACTCAATATAATTTATTAGAATTATTTTGTGCGTGCAGTTTGGGTCATAAATAATCGGAGCGGTGAAGCGAGTATTTCGCTCTTTCCACTCACGGGCTTTATGGGCAGGCATAGTGATACGCATTATTCTTGTCGATAAGCGTTATCGATAGTGTATTTAGTTTTGTCATTTTGTGGGTTAGTGATATAAATGAAAGAAAAAAATAGATAAAACAACGTATTTATTAAAATAAGATAATAACGATTTAAAATAAATTATTAATTAGGTATCTATGTCTTAAAAAACTATAAGTACAAAAGTTTAGAATGTAACATTATTTTATTAAAAATAAATATAAACACTTATATCTAAGTTTAAAATTAACAGCAAATAAGATAATAATGATTTTTATAACAATGATAATCTTTCTTTGAGAAGAATTAGTTTTTATCGATAATGGCGTTGCGCCCGCGCACCGTGCTCACGCCTTAGCCGAGCTGAGGCCGAGTATGATTTATAACCCAAACTGTACGGAGAAAATAATTCTACTATAGTCGCGCCTCAAATGTAAGAGGAAGAATGGAACGACACATAAACTACAATAGTGGAATAACGCCTCTACGGATATTCATATGACAAAGAGGGACAACATAACTCTGTAATACACAGGTACAATTTGTGAGAAACGGTACAAACGAGGGAATGACGACCATCGCTTACAAATGTACTGCCCAACGCCCAACACTAAATTGAATGCTCGCCGTCACAAAGAAGAAAGATTTCCAGCGAGGCTATGGCTATGCCTGGTAGACCTAGGTCCATCTATTACTATTATATTGGAAATTTGTATATATTCTTTGTACATTTCGGGAAATGTTTGCGACCTCAATTATGCACATACCATCTATTGGCTTATAAGTGATCCACTACATCATATTAATATGATTTTTATGTAGTTATTCGTCTCGCAAACGGCCTTCTGATTCAAATTCGCTAAAACGATTGACATAGTTTTATTAATCTTATTTTTGATTGAATATACCGTGAAATACTTGTAAATAATTCAATATGGCCGAAATATTAAAATACATACAGACACCAATACCGTGCTAGAACAATACAGGAATATAACGCCCGAAAAAAGCTCTTAGACGTGACGAACCATTATATAGAATTTAGCTCACTAAATGGCTTCGATCGATGTGGTTTTATTATTGTATGAGTTCAGCAGACAGGCTGCCGCTTTCCATAAAGTGGGCCGTCTCACTTTATGGAAAGCGTTACCCTCGCCTATGGAAATTGCAACACCAAAGGCTACAAATGCGCTGCTGCTCTCTTAAGGGGGACTGGAACCTAATCATTAATGCCGGAACATAATTCAAGGTTGTTACGGCGGCATTCTCTAGACCAGGGTTGGTAGCGATCCAATCGGGCAAATACCCTACCACCTGGCTGCGGGTTGTTTTGTCGCCTCTTACTACCGGCCGCCCGGCCGCAAGAAACTGTATTCTTTCTCCGCTCCTGCACGCACACATCCGTTGTGTGGTTTTAGAGGAGTTAGCGGATATACAGGCAGATGCAGTAAGCGAATTTGTTTATACTATGTAAAGAGATAAAGACAAGAAGATAGACGTCATTCAGACTTTCAATGTGTAGACAACCTGCACATTTCAGTGCTTTTATTGTATTGATCGGTGCTTGGTTTTCCCACTCGTGGTTGGTGTAAAATTCTTCACCGCTGAATCATCTGTTGGATTGGTATGCTTTAATGTTTTACATATATCGATTATACTTTAATTTAGGGCTTTCCCGTTGTATTTATCGTGTTACTTTTATTCAATAACACATGATACGGATTTATTGCTGTTTGCGTTTTGATTTCAAAAATATTATCATATTTATTACAAATAGACAACAGTGGGCTATCTATTATACCAGGCCACTCAGAAAGTATTGCGAAAACAAGTTTTTATGTATGAGAGACTGGCCAGTTATAATCTATTTTCAAAATGAGAATATTTATAACTAAAAATAGGTACGTTCCAATTTCAAAATTTCCCTCCACATTTTTTGCGATTTCACTTATTCTCTCACTCACTTATGCACTCTTTCTTATTCATAGAAGCATAAACATACAGACATCGTTTTTTAGTAGTATTATATCTTCCAGGAAAACTATATTGTACGAGAGAAGATCAGGAGTTTCATAGGACGGGGTTTTCCTCAGTTTGTACTCCTGTCTCCCTCTACTTATTTTATTTTTTCGATAGATAGTTTTTCTTATACTGTAGTATAAGAAAAAAATATTTTCATTTATTTCGCAACTAACATTGTATTTTTAAGGGGAAAATGAAGATTATTATTATTCTTTGAGAACTTGAATGTTCATAAATACTTAACATTAGTTACATAATTATACGATATGTGTGAAGTCATATTTAAAAAAGGGGAAGAACATAGACGTAAACAGCGCATCATAAATAAAACTTTATTTTTCTGTTTGTGAGCAATGTAATAATAGATAATTTAGTTGAATGAAGTAATCTTTGTTTATAGAAGTTATTAATGCATTAAAATCGCTTTAACAATCTGTTGTTGTCGAACGTTTCACATCTGTACTGCCCTATGCAGATCTAAATAAAGTTCTGGGAAGAACCTTGATATGAAGGAATTAAGTAATATCTATTGAGTAAACATGGCCTAAATTACTATACAAATGTAACAGATCTTTAAATTAATATTTAATGTTATTGAATTCTTGGTCTAGTTTCATATTCTAAGTTGATACAAACAAAACGTTTAAAGGTCAGATATGTAAGTCTGTGGAAATTAATAAGCAAATAAATAATCGGCACACATGCTCTATATCCTCAAATTAAGCAAGTTATGCTTGTGTTATGGGTAATACATACAATGGATTTTTTAGGGCCGATCCCAGACACCCAGGCCATATATAAATGATTGGGAAAAAGAAAAGAAGAAAGTAGCAAAACAACAAGTTTTTAAAGTTGTTATTGCAATCTACTTGGATAATAGAACTGCAAATCGAGCTCTTCAGTATTTTTTCCATTTGTATAAATGCGCTCAATCACATTTTGCACGACGACACCAAGTAGGCTTCTTGGGATCCTGTCATTCTCAAAATGTTATCTGGGAGAAGTTACAAAATTTTAGGCCGTACTTTGTACCTTGGAAGATGAGAGGCCCCTGGGGACGCAACGTGTGTCGATACGTTAGCGGCTTCTCATCTTTCAAATACAGCCGTCACTGCCGAAGGAGCTGTCACACTTTAAGGAACCCTGAAACGCCACAAATACCCATCAGTGACATATTTGTCGCTTTCGGGATTGAGACTTTGGGGACGTGAAGCTTATCAACTTTATCGAGACTTTTCAAGGCGATTGAAAGAAGTCTCGTGTGACCAAAAAACTGGCCTATATTTAGGGCAACGGATTAGTGTTGCCAACGTGGGAATGTGGCCAGTATTTCGCGAACGCTCTCCGCTGTTTATAGTAGTATATCATTTTTAAGTTTTTTTTTGTAGTGTAGTTCAATTTGTAATTTAGTTTTAATATACAGGTAACTTAACATAAAGTAAAGGTTTCAAAATATTGGGATTCAAAGAAGCGTAGAGCTCTAATATATAAGAGCTGAATTGCCTTAAGAATTTGAATTGCCTTAAGAAGTAAATGAAAATATCCCTTGTATATATACCATTCGTTAGTGATTCAGATGACAAATATTTATAGTCTCGACAAATACGAGTATATCTATAAATAAAGAAATCTCAGGTGTTATCTTAGTTATCTTGCGTCTATTTTTGTATCTTCAGTTGTAATACGTGCTCACGTTGCTTTATTTGTTCTGTTATTTTAGTCACACCACGTATGGTTTAGTTATTAACTGCACTTTGTTTTATTTAAACTCCTCATAAACAGGAGTTCGTTAAGTATCATCATACCATTTGTTTCAATAACAAAGTGTTTATTGTTTGCCTAAGTCAAAGTGACTTTTTTAAAAGTAGTAGAATTCGCCAGGATGACAGGCAAAGTAATTTTAAAGTCCATACACTCTTAAGTCTGCATATAGTAAAAAACGTAAAAAGAGTCTTTGGCGGGATCTGAAAGGAGATGTTGTGCTGTGCAGTTTTATTTTCTAAAAATGGGTAAAATTACTCTAAAATGAACAATAGTTGCAGGATATTGATAGTTTTTGAGTAATGATTATGTGTTTTTGTGAGAAATGTGAACTGTATAGTCTAATGGTGACCTTTTAGTTATCACAAAAACTCCGTTGAATGGTTTCAGTTTATAACCTACAGTTCAGTTGAGCTATACATAGGCTTAAGAAAATTAAAAAACTGTATTGTAATTTATGATCTGGCTTAAAGGCCTAATTACCTAAATAAATAAATAATCAACGTGAAAAACATATTTTGCTACACATTTCACATTTCTTACCAAAACACATGATTACTATTTAAAAGTTATTAATATTCTATTAAAACTGTTCATTTTAAAGTAATATTACATTTTTTTCTAAAATAAAACCACCAACCAGCACTACACTACTCTTCATTTCCCGCCAGAAACTGTTCTAAAATTTGAACATTCATATAGTACATAGATGCTGGCTGGATAAATAAACTGTTGTCTGATTTAAAAAAAAGTAAATACAGAACTTTGATTCTAAATTCAAAGACACATTCATAATTTAACTTTGTGTTGACGTTCTAAAAATAACATAATCTGTATCCAATCGTATCTCTAACAGATTTAGGAACTGTAATGCTATTAATATCTTGTACTGTATGCCATGGAAAGATTTAATCTGTTGTTCCACTTATTGCATTGTGAAGTGACAGGCTTTCATGGAAAAAAATCGACGTGATCGAAGCTAGATAGTGTTTATATTTGTAACACGATAATGTGACTGTGTGGGTGTTATGTGCCAACGCCTACGCATCAGAACGATTGCAATATCAAACCCGTGGTCGTGTGAGAGTCGGATTCACGATTTTAGGTTTCTTCTGTAAAATATGTGGAAGTTATTAAATTTTTAAGTTCGACGATTACAAAGCACCTTCACATACGCCACTCGGCCGCTGTCACTGCATTCATGTGACCAGCAGAAGCGATTAACTTTTCTACATTTTAGATCGCATAATGTTTTCTCTAAACTCCATGAATATTCTGTAAAACACGACATAAAAAATACTTTATCCTTCCTGTATATGTTGGGCTGGATGAAGTAATCTCTCATCCATCCTTGCACTCAAATAAGCGTTATCTCTTCGAGTTGCGAAACCCTCCCTCTCTCCAGGTCTTCTTCCGAGTCCAATGCCTTCGGGGGCGTGCTTTGACTGCATTAAAGCAATGGCTACATCTGCGTGACACATACATTTTCCCAAGTGTAGCGTGAACATTGGAAGATGATCAACAATAAAATAATATTTAACATCAACACTGATAAACAAATGATCCTTGTATGTTTGAAAAACAAGTAAACCATTATATCAAGTATTGCTGGCAATTAGCGTCCTCTTTACTGCTTGTCGCAGGCTTTCGGCGTGACCGGATCTGCGTTCTGGTGAGGTCTCCCTTTCTTCTTCTTTTCTATTTCTTCTTTTTAGATATTGTTTACCAAACTTTGTTTTTTTCTCTCTCCTTTGTTTTTACTTACGGTGGCTAGTATAATTTCAATAACTCAATATGTGGCAAATGATGGTGGTGTTATATTAATTGAACTACTTATGTTTAAGATTCATAATGCTAAATTCTGCACAATACTGTTGAAACGTACAAGGCGGGATCGGTAACCCGACGGCACAAACCCACAAGATAATTTCTGGTACTATTGGTACTAGGTACTTACGTGGTACTCCAGCCGGCGGTGATGGGAATAGCAACAAGGGGGGAATACAAATCAGTCAGTATTCTAAGGGGGATGCCCCTTGAGAGGAAACATGAAAAATATCCTACTAAAATAATACTACAAGGGAAACACTACGGGGGATGGATAAAATGTCTGTCCAAATACACCCGCGCCTCGTCCTTTTCCGACACAACTCCAAGAGGCATCACACCGTGCCTCTTCAAGGCAATTCCACGCTATACCCGCTTTTCGACGCGATAAAAAAGTGCCCTCGTATGAATCGCGTAACAATCGAGACCCTGCGTTCGATATCTGTATTTCAGACTACTGCTTTTTATCCAAATAAATTTAGAAAAAAAACAACAAATCCCACAAAAATATTCTATTTTCCACTACTATCTCGTATACATAACTAAATTATCTCGTTATCCACCTGTCGATATCATCCGTATTATGCGGATTAATGTGTGCAAGCAACCTGCTCCAAAGTGGCCCAGTAATATCCACCTCAAATTTTTATTGCGGTGTGTAAATTTTGATAAGATTTGCAAGACACTTGTTCCCAAAGAATTTATGGACATGCCGATTGTTTACGAGATAAAAGGCAGTGTTTTGTGTGTTTATTCATTTTAAAACATGCTTCAGTCACATGGGTGAATGTAAACAAAATTTTCCGACTCGTTTCATTTGTGTAATACCGGAAAAGTTTTGTCTGATCTAGTTGAGTGTATTGTCATTAATAGGTACTTTACTCTTAATCTAGATGATGCTCGTTTGACGATATTAAGGAAGTTGAGCAGGTATAATAAGGCTATTCTAAGCAGTCCTTTGATATCTTTCCTATTTGGGTCGCTTTTCTTTACCACTTGAAAGTTTCTTCTTAAATATTTTTGTAAGAAATTAAATCCATAACCACATGGGCTATGCTGCGACGACGGTAAGAGACCAGACGGAATGGCGTTAATAACTTGGAAGATGGGACGCAACTTGTGTCGATACTTTGTCTCATCCTCCAGACACAGCCGTGACAGCCGGGGCTACTGCTGCACATCAGGGGCCCTGGAATGTCGCAAATACGTGTCCATTGGTAGTGGGTACGTATTTGTGGCTTTCAAGGTCGAAACCCTGCGGCTGTGGAGGCCTGCAGCTCATCACCTCTGTCGAGACCTCTCAACGCGTCTAATTGAGGTCTCGCGTATATCAGCATTGTCATCCAACGCGGCAATGTGGCCAGCATTTTGGGTACCCTCCCCGCCGACAACGATTTGGAGTCAATTGTTTAGTTAAAGATTTATGTTATTTTGCAAGTATAGTTTTATTTATAGTAGTTTAGTTTTTTTCTTTTAACATATCTATATAAATGTACAAGTCACTTTGGTTATTTTGAGTTTTTGGCGCGAACTGAAAGATGTGATGTCGTAGTTTTGTATTCTAAAAAATGTATAATATTACTCTAAAATGAACAGTAGTTGTAGGATATTGATAGTTTTTGAGTAGTAATTATGTGTTTTTGTAACAAAATGTGAACTGTATAGTCAAATGTATTCAGTTCAGCTGAGCATACATAGGCTTAAGAAAATAACAGAACTATATTTTAATCTAAAATCTGGCTTATAGGCCTAGCTGCCGAGCCATAAACCTAAATAAATAAAATCTTTGGTTATTTCTGTTTCTTCTTTACAACTATGCGTATCTATTTATTTAAATTAAAAATACTTTGTTTGGTATGGTTTACGCTGTAATTCTAAACACATACATATCATCATTCTTGGACTAAGTATCTGGAAATTTAATATTATTAGTATTAATTAAGCACAGTAATGGCCAGATGATTATGAAATTTGATAAATATGTGCTTTCCGCTACGACGATGAATAGAGGACTTTTGACGCGGACAATGGACGGGAGAACCAATTTTAAAAATATATAAAATTTGTTATTCTAATTAACAATTCGCGCCGAATATTTTAGTTCTTAATAAATCTTTAATAATTAATTCTAATATTCACAAATCAAAGTCGATTTCATACCTCTTAAGGTATACTGTCATATCTTTAGAATTATTTTAGACTTGCAATGAGCATTAAATGCTCTTAATATTAATTACAAGTTCGTAAGTACTTCTCTTTCTTTTACCTAATTCCAATCTATTGACGTTTTTTTCATACTCCTCTATTCTGGCATACGTCCGCTGTCACATCACGAATAATCATGTCATCCATAGACAACCCATCCATCTTTTTTTACATAAGCACTTATATGTTAACATTTTACATTTACTAATGACATCTTTCAAGTACGTCCGCTACCGCCGGTTCTGCTGCAGCCGAACAGGAGGCCCTCAAGCGCCGAAAGTACGCCGCCATTTGCGGCGTTTGGAGTGGAAACTCTGGGTCCGTGGGGTCCTAGCGCTCTAAAACTCTATCGAGATGTCGCCGAACGCCTAATAGACCTCTCACGCGACCAAAAGGCTGGCGTCTATTTTGCTCAAAGGGTAAGCATTGCCATTCAGCGTGGTAACGCCGCCAACCTTTTGGGAACGTTCCCGGCAAGTGACAGTGGTTTGAGACCAATATTTTATTTATATTTTTTCTCTCTTTTTATTTTATTTAGTTTTAGTATTTAATTTAAGTTTTCTATCCTATAGTTTAGTTTTATTTATTTATTATTAACAACATATAAAAAAAAATCTAATGACAACATTGAATTACAAATAACCGTGTACAAAGCCAAACATATTTAACGTCAAAACAGACTGCCAAATCATAACATAAAATAACTTGAAAAATAAGAATACCGCAAATAACATCTTATGCTGACGCAAAGAGTCCATAAATAATATAATACAATGGAAGTCGCGAATCGCAAGACTTAATAAGGTTAACTGTCCTAATAACCGCGCCGCCAGCACATACTGACATTATTACCTGACGTAGTTTTTGCTGGGAACTTGAAGGGGATGTTTTGCTGTGAAGTTTGTTTAAATTTTTTTTTATTTTAGGTTTATTTTGTGGGTTTAGTGTAATATAGTTTTAATTCATGAGTAATGTAGCTGTGAATATTGTTTTAAAATCAATAATAGTGATGATATTGACTTTATTAAAAATTGTGTTTGTGATGAAAATATCAACAGTAGAGTATAATGTGTCGATTTGAACGGCAACAAGAACTTTTTTAGGTGTAAGTCAAATGTCTAAAATTTGACTAAGGTCTCCGTTTTTTGAGTCCGAATATCCTTTGGTATTTATTAGCTTGATGATGTTTTTATATCTTCTATATTCATAAACTTGAATAGATTCACAAATCATACACAGTCAGATTAAAAAACAATATTTATAAAAAATGCCAAGCCATAAAAAAAAATCAGCTTGGAAGAATCTTCCCGTTCTTTAGCTTTCTCCCAATCGTTTGGTGTTCCTACAATATTATAATCATTAATACATTTCAGTTTTAATCTTAGATCATGTTATATCTCAATGGTTGTAATATATGTCATTGTGGTCTCGCCTCTTACGATCCTCCCTCCCGGCTGCAGGAATTCGTATTTTTATCCGTTCCTGCACGAATATCTATCTATACAGCTATATAGATAAATAAAATTTAAGTGTATATTTGAAATGTCAAAATAACAGCTTTTTACTAAATGTATATGAAAGTATATACCGCACTTATATAAAAAAAAACAATTTTAGTCTGTGTCTGGAATCTGGATGTTCCGGCTAATCTCTGAAATGACTTTCACTGGCAGATGATGTTATAAGTAACTTAGGGATGAGTCTTCAATAAATTGACGGGTGCCAATTTCTAAGCTAAGAATGGTATAGTTTTCCCCATCCGTACTAAGAATCATGTTTAGTATTAAAATTTATCCAATTCGAGCAGAAAGTAAACCACTCAGAATATTGGTTCGCGTCGGCGGCACACGTATCTGAAGCGTGTTTCACGTCCGATATCAACACCTGATAACTCAACTAATTAATTGAAATACACCATCACTGAGCGGCGAGCACCTACGCTGTTCTGCGTTTTAGTTTTTAGTTCCACTACAGCAGTCGTCGAGATCGAACGTCTCCACGCGATCACTCGAGATAGTGAATTTATTACATGATTTTTCGTTACACAAATCTTTAATTTCTCATCTTGTATATGTAATTTTAATGACAATTTATATTTAATTAATTAAAGTGTATTTTCTGGGGGTTAAAAAGACTTATAAGATTAAAAGTTTGATAAAAGTGTAGTGAATTCCAAAATGCCTACAGAAGTGATGGAGAGATTCCTGACGAAATTATTAAAGCTTGTAAGTGAATTATTTTTATTTTAAAATATTTATGCAGAACTAATAAAAGCATCTATATACGAGTATTTTTTATGTAACCATTTTAAAGTATATCATCTTCAGATGATTTTAAAGTATGATCGAGTGATAATCTATGAAATAACGTATTACTATTTCCAGGATCAAATGATCGATTGCAACTTTGATTTAAAACTTAGTCTTCTGGAATAATAATAATCGGCAGACAAACACATATTGTACATTCCCAAATTAAGCAAGTTACGCTTGTGTTATGGATAATATACAACGGACTACTCTGGAACCGATCCCAGACACCCAACCATAGTAATAACGGAGAAAATACGTTTCCGAAATTACTATACCAGGAATCGAACCCGAAGCCTCTGCGTTGAAGTGAAGTAGGCCGGCAAAGGCTTAGCCCGCTCAACCACAGAGGCCGACGGAGAACGTATTTAATATCGTCTTAAAATAAAGACGTACTATCAGTTAATTACATAATAAAAGTTCCATCTGTATATTCCAAGCTTCATATTTAATGTATTACGCTCGCTGGTACCGATGGAAGCCGGGGTCCTGGAGGCGAAGATATGCGCAAGATCTTCTCCCGTAAATACCGCTGCAGGGGACCCTCTAGCATCTAGGGAGCGGAGGAGTCTTCATCCCTGTTGACGAAGTGAATTGCACTGCTTCTCTTCGTCTCAAGCACTGATGCGCTAGGATTAGCGTGGGCGTAACTACGTCTAAGTCTCACGCTCTTCCTGCCATAAGCGCGGGGTGCATGGAAGGAGGGTGGTTTTAGTGGAGTATTGAGTATTCGAGTCTCCACACAAACCGGCGATTTGACTCTGTGCCCATTCGTGGTCTCACCTCTAGTCGCTTTGGTCTAATCTCTAGTAAGGACCCGGTAGTGTGTGAAACTTCGCCCGCTTTAAAAAAAATCCATTCTTATTATGTTACACCATAAGTGAGTTTAGATGAAAAAATATTTGAATTTCGAACATTTGCAACAATGTAATGACAAAATATGAATAAAGTTTTACTGTAGTTTCTGTTTCGAGAATACATGCTGCGTTTATTAGTTTATGTAATAAAGAGTTTTATGATTGATTTAACGACTGTTGCAAATCTGGCAGCTCTTTGCATTCTGGAACAATATTCATATACGAGGCGATCATGGGCAGTAATATTGCTTAAATTAGATAGATTAATAATCTCTTCCTGTCATACAAATTCATCTAGCCCTTCTGATATATCGAATATATATTTGGACATCAATCTTTATTATGTTATTTGCTTAATTTACATGTTTCTTTTTCTTTTGCTCATTCTTCTTGACAATCTGGTATCTCAATAATAATGTATTACAACTTACAAGCTATATTTTGTTTGGAAAATCACCAGGTAATCAATTTCATTGAAATGTACAGATTTGTCTTTCTAATCTTTATTGTTATTTTGCACATAATAAAAGTGCGTCTGTCAAATCAGATTTAATCAAACAGGAAGAAGAAAATACATCTTTGATAAATCATTCATATCTAACGAAACTACTTACGACGAGGACACGTATATTGCCCCCACCAAGGTTATTAATTTGGTTTATGTGGTTAATATTGTTGTTTTAATACAACAAGAACACAACACGCGACGTCGCGTGAAGCGTATTTTATAATACATCACGCACACTCGACATCGAGGGGCGATTAACACGCTGCGGGTTACTTAAAGAACACATACAATAATAACAATAATAAATAGCGAAAAAAGAATAACATATGTCACCATAAAATATGTATTAGTACCACGACATATGTAGTAGTGTAGAATTTAGAGCTTTATATTATATTTACTTATTTATTTTTTAATTTTAGAAAGGTTTACAGACTAATACTTATCATTTATAGTGAAAAAAGGGGTATGTAAAAAAGAAATGTTAATAACAAGCCTCCAGGCATTGGTAACAACACATACATTTTTCCTAATGATAATATAATTACTAAGTTTCTGTCTTTCCAAAAAATTCTTGATCCAATATTCACTTGACATGAATTTACACTAGTGGAGTATAAGTCTAGGTTCAAATTTACTACTATTTTGTTGAAACAATTGAGCTCCGTAAGATAAAGGCGTTTTGTCTATAGTTAGTGGTCACTAAAGGTTTTGTTTGTTACTAGGCGTTTCTTATTCCTAGTATATTCTTTCAATTTAACTTATCGGATTACCACAAAGCTTGTTTGACGTCAGTCAAAGATTTACAATTTGACTGGTTGGTTATTGTAATAAAAAAGTAGTTTGTAATAAATCTACATAGTTCTATGTTACGTAGTGTATGTATTTTTATATTTTGTTTTTCTTGACAAATGCAATCTAGGAGTTATCTGGTCACATGTGAATAAGTATCTTGTAGGTAAGCGAGCTCTATCCTAGACCGCTTCATCAGTGTCATCACTCAAAGTCAAGTGAGACAGTAGTCAAACGCGAACCTATATGAAAGATTTTTTTATCTAATCCCTAAATCAAATCTGGTAATAAGATACGTTGCTATCACGGTATTTAGGTGTGCGTTGTCGAGATAAATATCTATTTTGGTAGTAATAGTCTCTTACTATTTTTGTAGGTGTTGAAATTTTTTATTATAAACATTATCCGTCGCAGTAAGAGTGGAATGTACCCCCTTTTTGTTTTACCGTTTTAACACCTGGAGGTATTTTCCGCTTGTAATATATACAACATTCTGTAGGAGTCTACAGTCAGTGTTCTGGAAAGATAACCATGCGTCTGACGTTTAAAATAATCTGATTAAATTGAAAAGTATTTTCAGCTGGGTCTTCATCCACATATACTGGATGCTTGGAAGTCGTCTACTATTATAACACGCTTTCTTTCATACCATAAACAGATATTTTAAGTCTCGCGGATCAGGCAACGCATTGGCTTTCTTATGATGCGGTTGTTCATAGGTGATCATCATCATAACCCGAGCGCTATATCTTAGAGGTTCTAGTGTAGGCCTAGAGCCGGCGGCACATGTAGCTTTGATATTGCAAACATCAAACGACAGTAATCACTTTTCAAAGCTTATCTGCTTTGCTATTGCAATAAAAAAGAGTGTGCGAAATTGTTTAGCTTCAAAACTTGTTTAATTAATTAATTAATCATAGATGAAACTGCTCAGTAATAAACTTGACAAACAAATTTTGTAATTATAATAACACTAGTAATCTCATGAGATTACATGTTTAGTATTATAACTTTCTGCATATATTTATGTTTAATATTCATTACTTTGCTGACGTACGTGTATGTAAATAGCGTATTTTAAGCTGAATTTTTTGCGCTTTATTTTAAAATATTGCTGTGAAATCTGGCTCCATTAAGTGTGAAATATACAATGAAAATAACTATCCACTTCAATTTTTGAATATACATTGTTTTTAGTGTAAATTAAATCACAAATTAGGTAATAACTACCGACAGACTTTCCCGGTTCCAGACTTCTTTGAGAGTATCAGCGCATTTGTAACGCCTTCCGTGTTGCAAATGTCCATAGGCGATGATAACCGCTTACCGTCTGCCTTTGCTGAACTCATGCATTAAAAAAACATTTATCCCGGTAAATTATGTCTTTTCTATTAGACGAATATCTCCAAACAGATGGCTATATGATCGCATCTTCTTTTGATATGGTAACACGAACGAATTTTTGCGACGATCCTGAAAAATAACTTCGCTTCATCTACTTTCATTAACCTTTATTTGATATGCTTTTTACCTGACCTCGTTTTAACACTTCTTTTATTTGATCATGATGTGTACGTCGTGGTCTACCTGTACCAACTTAACCATTCACAATACTGTAATACATTTGTTTTGTGATTTCCATCCATGCTCTTTACATGCCCAAACCACCTTAACATTCCTTTTTCAATTCTTATTATTACATCATCTTTCAACCACAACGTTTCATTCATGCTTACCTCACATATACTTCTCAAAGCTGTCATTTCAACTGCATTTATCGGACTTTCATGCTTCTTCTGCCACACCAACTTTGACTACCATACCATAGTGTTGGCACCAGTACCCCTTGATGGAGAGCCAAGCGTGGCTTTACAGACACCTTGTAATCTCTCATTTGTTTCACCATATCCCAATTAATTGGGGTCGGCACAATATGTCTTTTCCTTCCACACTCCTCTTCTGACATACATCTTCTGTCACACCACAAATCATCATATCATCCTTCACACAATCCATCCATCTTTTTTTGCTTTACTTTTGCATCTGTACACTTTGTAATAACTAGTTATAAATAATTATGGCATATAATATTTACATGGTCGCTTAGCCTTCGGCTGATTGCGGTTTGATCGAATACCTATACATAGTAAAAAACATGTTGTAATATTATATTTTAACACCACTTACAACTAAAACGGTTAGGTTCTGTTGTTGTTTGAATCCAAGATGATATTTTAGGAGCTTACGTATTTCTGTGGTGACAATTAGATCCAGTTCTACCAACATTAACCGTCGTACAAGATTTCATTTTTATATATTTATTTTTTATGGTTACCATAACTGTACATACAAAATTTTAGAATAGTGGTGATGTTACAAAGGCGAGCATAACCCTAAAAGAGTTTTCTTCCAGCAAACCTATGAGTATAGCGAGAAAGGGAGAAGCAAAAGGCAGGGTTGTCTACACTAAAGATATTTTACGATATAACATATTGTTACGAGCTACATGACTCGAATTCAAATGACGTTGGAATTACTATAGAATTTATTAGAACTATGCAAACACGTATAACACAGGTACAAATGTAACTGGTCACAGCCAGTACAAACTGCACGATCCAATAACACCCGCAAAGTCCGTCACTATATCGCTTATCGAATGTACTCCACGCGTCTTGCTCGTATCGTAATCTTCGCTTGACTGAACAATAGGCAACAAAATATAACAGTAGACTATTGTCTAATTAAATTATTTAAACACAAAGTAAACAAAAGAAGAATTACTTTGTCGGCGTGTAACAATATAATATAAACAGATTAACAAAAATAAATTATATCCAAGAAACTCTTAATATATTGGTTCGAGGCGGCATGCCATATATCTATGATTATTGCGTCTGGCGGTCGGTGCTTGCAACTTCTACTATCAGAAGCTTTTGTGTAGCGATGGCCGTCGGAAGCCCTACATACCCCTCGGTAACTTCCCCCGGGGCCTAAATATAAGCTCAAAGATATTCCCCAGTTACACTGTGTACTCTGCGATTATTATTCCTATTATTGTAAATGACTATAGGCATTATAAACAAACAGTTCAGATAATGCAATTTACAATTAGGTCGTAATTATGCATGAATGAGTCATTAGTTATCTGTAGCGCCACCACTACCAATCGTTGTCAGTCGAACTACATTGATTGGTGCTATTTGTCTAATATATAGTTATTTATTGCATAAACATTATCATTTGCATTAATATGTAAATGCTGGACAGTTTGTCTATCTGCCATTTTATTACTTGAATGAAATATAGTTTTATAGGACATCGAAACTGTTTCAATTCGCTAATTTATAGTTTGATCGATGATTCTGAGAGAGGTTTTGCCTATTTTGGAGAATGATCCATATGGTGATTCGAAGAAGTAATATTTAAGTTCGCCCTCACCCCATATTAATTGGGGACTAGATTCTCATTGTTTTCAAAATCTTTTAAATCTAACTTGTCGTTACAATTAGTATGGTAGGTATAAACCAAGGAAACCTTACCTTGCCATACAAATTTCTATCAGAGTTTTCAACGACAGGGGCGTTGGCAACGTGCCGCTATGTATTTTTATGACTCCCTTTTTACTTTAACTTGAAGATATTGATAAAAAACATTATTGATCATTCCATACTGAATATTTTGAAATATACACAAGAATGGATTTGTTGTATTTTCTAAGTCTTGAATGTGCGGTAAGCCAAAAGTTATGTAGATGGCTAAGTATTTAATGTACGGCAATACATAAAACAATTATGTTAAGTTGCTTATGCTTTAACAATCACAGCTTTAAAGAAGCCGCTGTCCAAAATACGCAATACAATGTAATTTTTATAAGGTATTCATAATCAAACAATGCATACCCTTTAATAGCAAAGCTTGCGTCCGACCTATATCGCCCGTCCTTGTTCGAGCATTACCAATTAATTGTGACAGGTCACAATGCGTTTTCCAGAAGCGACTCTGAGTGTGGATGATGGCCAGAAGCGATAATGCCGGCCTCATACGGCTGGGGCGCGAGTTATGAGTACGATTGGCGTCAGCGTTGTATAAATTTTGCGTGCAGGTCATAAGCGGGAGCGGAAATTGTAAAAATAATATTAGACTGCTGCGTTGCCGGTTTTTTATTGCACGAGTTCAGATTCCCCGGACGCTCGCCCCAATAACCCCGGTAAAGTTGTGAGGTCTTCGGACCAACAACATAAAGTCAAGTAAAAAAAAACCAGTTCAGCAGACAGGCAGATAGCTACCATCGCCTATGGACATTTGCAAAGGTGCTACAAATGAGCTGCTGCTCTGTTAAGGGAGACTAGAACCTGGTCACTAATGTCGAAATACAAATCAAGGTTGTCAAGGCGACTAACTTTAGACCATGGGTTGTAGCCATCCAGTCGGGTAAATGCCCTACCACCTGGCTGTGTTTTCTTTTGTCGCCTTTTACGACAGGCCGCCCGGCCGTAGCAAATTGTATTCTTTCTCCGTTCCTGCACGGATTTCTTCCTCACTATACGCGAATCTCTTATCCCCTGTATCACACATCTCGCCGGAAATCCATCGCCCCATTCATGCATATTGTTATTATAATTTTTCATTGTGTGCGTTTGTTATGACGAAGCCCCGATACAGCAGCAGTCATACGACAAACAGCGGGAAGAGGGCATCCCTGCGCACGCTTTTTCGCAATTTTCCTTCTAATAAAATTAGTGTTTGTTGTGGAGTGAATCGGTCAACACATGTGACTTTTTGTCCTGTTCTATTTGTTTTGAATGGTGATTAATTTATGTGTTGATATTAATGTGTAATACAAGTGTTTCACAACAAATTGTACTTGGTGTTAATGTTGCATCAAGTGATGTGCTTTTGAGATTATTTGTGTAAAAATGGTTGTATGGTATACTGAGTGTAGTGAACAGAGAAAAGAGGTAATTTCTTACCTTTATTTTTTTGTTATTCTTCTCAAATTCTCAACATAAAAAAATTTATATTGTTAGGAAAGTTTCTAGGGTTGGGTCACATAGCTCAAAATATAGAATTGATTAGAACTATGTTTTCAAAACTTAAGGAGCTATTTAATTTAATTAATTGATTTTTCGAAATAAAATAAACAAATCTAAAGTGTTTAAAATAGTCGAAATGTACTTTTGACCATAATAATAATCGGTAAACAAACACACTGTATATCACTAAGCTAATAAAAACTGAAAACTCTGGGGCGAACCTAGACTGCAGTAAAGAACGGAAAAGCTTGTTTACAAACTTTACCAGGCCAGGAATCGACCTAGAGACCTCTGTGTTAAAGCCAGCTAATCATAATAAGTAGTTAATTGTTAAATATATATCTTTGAATCAGTGCAAGAAATAGAGTTACGTTACGCACTAGATATCAACTCAATCTTTTAGGT
This sequence comes from Dendrolimus punctatus, assembly GCA_012273795.1. Classification (NCBI taxonomy): domain Eukaryota; kingdom Metazoa; phylum Arthropoda; class Insecta; order Lepidoptera; family Lasiocampidae; genus Dendrolimus; species Dendrolimus punctatus. Next base: position 898,623 of record CM022547.1, on the reverse strand, counting down.
AAAATCTTAGTTCCAGAAGATTGTATGGATGAAATCGGTGTAAGCTATAATACCACTGAATGTACGTACTATATAACATACTAGCTGCGCCCTGCGGTCTCACCCGCGTGGTGAAATCGTTATATTTTGGATAAGTTACACTTTACCTTTATAAATTTATAGCCTAAGCCCAAAACCGGTTCGTCACGAGTCGGGCAAACAACATGTACGGCAAGCGCACAACTGAATATATAGTTCCGCGCTTGTTAAATGACTTACCTGTCGAGTTTAGGGAAAGCATTACATCAACAAATATTAAATACAAACTTAAAACGCACTATTTAAATGACACATAATGCTATAATTGTAAAATGCTACGGACGTAGACACCCATAGCATTAATATAAACCCCAGAGGTTTTCAATACTATGTTTAAATCAAAGAGCTATAATCATTTTGTTGTTTTGATAAATAAATTAAAAAAAAGTGTTATTTTGATGTGTAAGCTATATTATTGGAAAGTTTCATCAAAATCCATTCAGTAGTTTTTGCGTGAAAGAGTTACAAACATACATCTATACATTCTTACAAATTTTCGCGTTTACAATATTTATAGGATTATTATTACTTATGTCAACTACTCTTTTGTATGCAATAAATAATATTCCATTCTATTCTAAAGAATACAATTTCAGGAATTAACATTTAGCACGTCTCATTAGAGGTCATAACAAGGTTAATGCCTGCCGTACTCAGATTTGTATAATGGCCAATTTCACACTCGAATAGATATCTCATTTTACTTTTCTTTTCAAGTGCATTTCTACAACTATTTAACAAAGTAAAGAATTATAGGGCTACCGGGCGGCCTGTCGTAAGAGGCGACAAAACAACCCACAGCCAGGTGGTAGGGCATTTTCCCAACTGGTATGAGTGGTATGTATGTCGCCATAACAACCTTGAGGTGTGTTCCGGCATTAGTGACCAGGTTCCAGTCTCCCTTAAGAGAGCAGCAGCGCATTTGTACCGTCTTTGCTGTTGCAAATGTCCAAAGGCGATGGTAACCGCTTACCATCAAGTGAGTCGTCTGCCTGTCTACTGAACTCCTGCAATAAATTAAAAAAGAATATATATAAATTTACAAAAACTGTGAATTGCTCTTTAAGTTAATCGTCCTTTAAAATCCCTGAGCGCCACAGGAACAAATGAAACATTACTACAATTATCATGTTAACCTACTTGGCAATACTATGTAAGGAAAAAGTCAAATAAACAAATTAAACAAAGTATGATACGAGAACTAGTAGGTTATATATTACTCATTTATTTCCAATGTGTTACGTTTATTTACCTATAATATATAATAAATAAGAAGACTAATATTTGGGAAACTTCTGTTTCTTGTAATTTATGTGAACGTGACAAAAATAGGGTAGTTGACAAGCAAGTCTTGAGTTCTAACCGATAAGGATATATGAGGATACTCGGAAAGCTTATTTCGCAATAAATAAGCTTTTGTAAAAAGGTTTTGAAATACAAGCTTTTAAGATCCTGGATATCATGTAGCAGCCGAGTGCTGGCCAAGATAAGTAAAACGAGCTCAAATACGACGGGTCCATCTTATTTAGTACAGGAGTTCCTATGGCCACCTTCCGACGCAATTATCAGACCAACTCCATGGTAACATATTGCATTTTCACGCGATATTCATGTGTGCAAAATTTCAGCTCAATTGGAAACCGCGAAGTTGGTTTTTAACTTGCAAGATTCTACATACATACATACTTACATACATAGGTATCCATTGCAAGTTAAATAAAAGCTTGTAAAAAAGTTTTTATATATGAGATACTGGCCAGTTATAATCTATTTTGAAAACATGATTATTTATAACTAAAAATGGTATGTTCCAATTTCAAAATTTCCCTCCCTATTGTTTGTCAGCTCATTTAAATTGTCGTGTCTCATTTAAAATTGGAACTGTGCCGGGAGTATTTTCCCGCTATGATTTTGTACGATTTCAAGTGATAGACTTCAAATAGCATTGATGGATGAAGGCCCTTCTAAGATAACCATGTAGGTACAACGAAAGAAGTGGTCGCCCTTTGACGGCTGTTACGGAAGAAATTTGCTAGCATTAAAAAAAAATATTAAACAGATTGGCGAGCTATACGTATCAAGAGATTTAGTAAAATATGTGTTTGTATATACAAGCCTGGTGTTCACCAATCAGCAGTACAATCCGACAAGTTAACATTTATACTTAAATAGTATTACAAGTCCTTGACAATTTATTAGAAACAATGTATACCCTCGGTCCTAACCGTTTTGACGGAATAAGCCAATTTATACGTGTTTCAACAGCTTGAAACGACTCTCAGAAAAAACCCGCGGAAGTCCCGGGAGATTTAGGTCCGAGAGTTTGCTATCGATCAGCGAAAACCACATAGAAATCGGCACAGTGGTTTTTACGTGAGTTCCGAACAAACAGACAGACACAAAAATCTAAAAAACAAAAGACTACACTTTTAAATTTTTATATTATAGAGTAAACGCACTGTGCTTAATGTCAAGGTCGCAGAGCAATGTACCAGACTGATCAGATACAGTCCTCTGCATCTTTTTAGGGGCAATACACAAAAGGTACGCGAACCTTTATATGGCGGTAATTAACCAATTGCCTACGCGTTGAATTTCAGTACTTCTTCTCCTCTGCTATCCGGATCATAGCGCTACACTGCCAGTGTCATGTTTCGGAAAACACTGAGTGACCATATTGACATATGGAAAGATAAGACTATTAACGCAACGTTCCACAAGAGACTTACAATCACGTTCACAGCCGCGGTTTTTCCCTTTCCACTTGCTTGCGGGCGTTACAATCATAAACTCTAGTGGAACGGATTATGGAGTGTTTATGTTATTAACGACGAAATACACAAATATCATTGGTTAATTTGAAAATCGCGCCTTTTTCAATGTCATTCGATACAGAGAATTAATGTTTATGGTCAACCACCACGACTGTAACGACCGTGATCGCCATGTGGAACGGCAGACGGAGCATTTTGGGCGTTGTGAACTACTACTGAATGCGTCCTAAGTGTCTTACAACTTAATATCTAATCATAAGAGAGTTGAACTCTTTAGATTTAGGTTAATAAGCAAAAACTTTTATATAGGTATTTCGTAAATTGCCTATACTAAGAGCAACTTTGTATATATAATATGTATAATCAATTAGTTCTCTATGCCAAAGATGGAAGAGACAACCTCACTTTCATAGAAACTACTATAGATTGAACTGCGTACTATAATCACGCTATTTCCACTCCACTGTCATCCTGCGACGGGCTTTTCCACTGGCAAACAAGCCGTCATTCAAAATTATAATTTCGCACAAATTCACTGACATAAACAAACATCTCTGACTCTGTACATATAGCTACTCTATTTGAATACGGAAATCATCTACGTTTGTATAATTAAGAAATACACTAAAAATTATGATATAGCAAGTACAGCCACCTGCCTGGTTTAAACATGTCATAAACGATGGAAGATGATGACGCATTTGCGTTATTGGGCCTGGTTATGTGTTGAAAGAAAGTCGCAGAGTTGTGGTGTAAAGAATGCCTCATGAATTTTTTTTTCTCATATCAACTTATTGCATGACGAATTTCGCTCCGCAAGATTGACATGATTATTTAAGGATGAATATCTCCTGCATACCTAAATCTGCTGGCTTTAGGTACCCCCCTAAAACTGTAAATGCAATCGACAACGATTTATCTCATAGAAATTGCAACTGCCACCGATGAACGATAATTTACAACGATTTGTCATATATACATAACTTCACGCCAGTTCCCTTGCAGAGTACACACGAACAACAGAACGCCAGTCAAGCTTATTCTTACACCTCACTTGCTTCTTTTCCTGAAAATATTGCTTTGCTGATGAATTATGAAAAAAAACGTGTGCGTCTCGCGACGCCCGACAGAATTGATAACTTAAATTAATCTAAGTTGAAGTATTTAATATTGAAATTGTCTCAAGTTACGAGAAAAGCTTAGGTTATTACTTAAATTTTATGTATATTAATATGATAATGTAAGGAAAGGTTATTTATTAATAAAATCTTTTATTGGTTGTAAATTAGTTATAATGATTGAATATGTACCTTAGAATTTAGTGTATAGTATCGTTATTTAATCTAATCGCCGAAATACGGCTAGCGCTGTGGGTTAGAGTGAGAGTAGGAACCTGCTTATTGCTGCCGTATGCGTGTAAGAAAGGGAAGCCAGACAAACTGGAGCCGTAGCGCGTTACGTAACGAAGCGGTTTACCCTCCCATAAGAAGTTATCACTTCAAAACAACGTTTACACAATTTAACCGCAAGTCAATCAAAAGTAGAGACTAGTCCAGTAATAAAACACACATTACTTCATATTTTATCTCTCTAAGAAAACGGATATGATACAATGTTTAATTTATAACGCGTTTAAAACAACATTAAACGTTTAAATTTTTTGACAGTGTAATACGGATTTCTCAGGCCGGTAGTCGTTGTTAGTTTTCTTGTCAAAAATAATATCAGTTCCCATATATTAACATAAGAAATCAAGCTTTGTTGCGATGGAAATTTGTACATTTTATGCTATGTTAATGGTTGGTGAAATTTTATAATTGGACAATACAACCTCATTATCGAACTTAAAAAGTAAAACTAAACCATCTTAAAAACTTCAAAATTAAATACTATTAGTTGTTAAGGTGCTAAAAAATAATCTAAATTACAAGTAAATTAATTAATTAATTAATTTCCGTCTCTATTGGAGCCGAACGGTTATTGCACGTGATGATGGCAGGCGCCCTGACGGAATGACTCTAATTCCCTGGCAGCGTGGCAAGCCTTTGGTGTGGGATGCGACTTGCGTAGACACGTTGGCCGCGTCCCATTTACCAAACACTTCTAGATCGGCCGGTTCGGCAGCGGAAACAGCGGAATCACTCAAGCGGCGGAAATATGCAATCCTCAGTGAGAGTTATATGTTTGTGCCGTTTGCTGTCGAGACGCTTGGACCGTGGGGTCCTGAGGCCATGAGCCTCTACCAAAATTTATCAAAACGACTCATCGACTCTTCAGGTGATCAGAGGGCTGGTGCCTACCTCGGCCAACGGATCAGTATGGCGATCCAGCGAGGAAACGTAGCCAGCCTTCTGGGCACCTTACCCATAGAAGACGGTGATCTGGGCTCAGTATTCTACTTATAGTCTTGAGGGACTATGGGTAGAATACAATACAAATAAGTTAAGTTTTCTTACATTGTATTCAATAGTATGTAATTTATATTATATTTAGTTTTATTTGAATTGTATAGATTATATTGTAAAAAAAAAAAAAAAAGTAAATTAATATGAAGTATGTAACAAATCGCTGCCAGAGGAAAGCGTGCCCAGAAGGCAGGCTGCATTACCACGCTGTATGGCAAAGCTGATTGAGTAATTACATAAAAAATTAGTAATATAATAAATAAAAGTGCGTTTTAACGGTTTGGAGAGCTGTAATTTATTTGATTTTCATTATTCCGGCGTTTCGGCCACTTTTCAGTAGCCGTGATCACTTAGACAAAGATGTCAAGTGTCAATTACTATTGTTAAACTATACTCATTGACACTTGACAACTTTGTCATGCGGTTTCGTGATGATTCACGTGGTTGATCACGGCTAAATAATAAAAATCAAATAAATAACCGCGCGTGAAACCGTTAAAACGTAGTTTTATTATGTATAACTAGCTGCGAAAATATTATGACGCTAATCATGGTGGATCTCCGGTATGGGAAATTTTTGACAAAAAATTATTGTTCGAAATTCAAAAATTTTGGTGTAGGTATAAAATGTTGTCTCTGGGATGTAAACATTCAAGCATAAGCATCTAATAATTACTACGGTCTGGATGTCATGGTCCTTCTAGGGGCATTTCGAAAATTAAATCTGGTGTGCCTGACCCTAATTCTGTCCATAACGCAATTGCTAAATGGCTTTTTTTATTGTTCACAGAGCGAGCAATCTTCGCCATTCCGCCGCTGGACCACCGGCAGCGGAGCGGGGAGCTCTTACCGTCATCACGAGCATCGGAACATGTACAATAAAGTAAGCACGAAATATTCTGAGCATATTAATAACTAGCTTCTGCCTGCGACTTCGTCCGCGTGGTGCGGTTTTTTAACTATCCCACGGGAACTCTTTAATTTTTCGGGATATGTTGATAATGGATATAAGCTACCATCATGCAAAATTTAATTTAAATCGGTCCAGTAGTTTTGGAGATTAGCCGGTACAAACAGACAGACAAACAGAGAAACAAAAAGTTCGAAAAAATCTAAATTAGTTCTATTTCACTTCTTACATCCCCCTGACTCGATTTTTAGCATTTTTATTTATTGTACAGAAATTCGACCTCTACAGTTTTATTATATGGACAGATTATAATATGTAAGAATTTGACCCTTCTACAGATGTATTATTTTATTTTAGTCGTCGCAGCGGACAACGAAACTACTGTTTAGCGCTTTTTTTTATTTGACTTGACTTATGTTGTTGGTCCGAAGACCTCACAACTTTACCGGGGTTTTCGGGGCGAGCGCCTCGCAAAGCGAAGGTGCTCGAGCCCGAGGACAACTTGCTCGAGGGAGCTCCCTAGGGAGTTTTACCTCGGCTGCACTGTTGTCATGAGAGGGGAATGAATCTGATGATGGCCCTGTTTAGCGCATCGTGGGAGCGCACATATTTATAGTTGCTCTATCTCGCTCGTACATCATCCATCCCGCTCACACATTGTGCTAGCAGTACGACTTGTTAATGTTTGTACTTAAGGTTACCGTTTCCAAAATAAATTAGTTCACATCAGCACTCAACACTGAATACTACTCGCTGCCATTTGAAGAATCATTTAACCTACCGACTGCTACAATTTTATTTCTTTTGGAAACTAATATTATTACCTAGATTACAATATAATTATGTGTGTGAGAAAAAACCGGCTTGTTGGTTCGATTTATTATAATTGATAATGAGAAAGATCGCTAGTCAAATAGTTAACGATCTCACTGAACATATTCGTTGCAAACAAACTGCACCGGATGAACGATGGTATGCAGCCAACCATTCGTTCCAATGAAATGAATGTTTGGCGGCCATTTGCATTGTGCTCGACAGTTTAGAGTTCCGGCGATCGTGTTATTTGAAGTCATCATTACTTGAATTGGTGACAAATTGACCTGAGGTTTTAAACATTGGTTTTCTCCCCAGAATTCGTGACGTATTAAGACTTTTAATTTAATTTAATTCTGCTTTTTTGGCATCAAGGTAAAAATTAGGGCATTTATATAACAATTCCGAACGTAATATTTCCGGACTCTGTTTTTACGGGAATCATCATATTTTCCAAATAAAAGTATTTTACATTCATCTCCAGTCTCTAAATTACATATACCCAGCAAAACACTCAGAAAAATATGTTATATCCTAGAATAGACTAGAACTAAGAAAGCGAAAAATTTTTTGTATCACACAACTGTCATATTTCATATAATAATTAAGTAGGTATTCACTCATTCTCGCTTTTATCTGATACAAGCGGCCTCGACAGACATTGTCCTGCTCTAAAAAAATAAAAATCTAGGACCCAATCCCACCATCACCTACCGGTTCTAATTGTGGATTTAAACCATCCCAAACCAACTCAAACACACAAAAACAAAATCACCAAAATCAGTCCAGGTGATTAGGAGGATTCTAGAACCCGATCTCAGCGCCACCTACCGGTTCCAACGGGATAAAAGTCGTATGTCCGTCTCCTGGTTCTAAGCTACCTCCCCACCAATTTTCATCCAAATAGGTACAGCCGTTCTTGACTTATAAATAGAGTAACTAACACGACTTTCTTTTATATATCATCACAGTTCCCTAAAATTTACAGCAAATCTCCTTTCCACAGCAAATGAGCGAAGGCTCCACACCGATCTCTTCAGGCAGTACTACAGGCTCCAACGTGGCTCGCTGGTCTCTTGGTTTGGAGCACCTGCTGGCTGATCCAGCGGGCGCTGCTGCGTTTGCGCACTTCCTAGCTAAGGAGTTCGCTGCTGAAAATATCAGGTAACTTCTAACCCTATTTTCCAGTTATTATCGTTACGAGCTACAGGACTCGAATTAAAATGCTGTTAGAATTACTATAGAGTTTATTTGAACTATACAAACATGTATAACACAGGTATAAATATAACAGATCGCAACCAGTACAAACTATACGATTCAATAACACGCACAAAGTCCGCCACTATACCGCTTATCGAATATACACGTCTTGCTTCGATCGTGGTTCTCGCTAGACTGCCATAAATCACGTACAATAACAATAGAACGTTTTTCTTAATAACAGATTTTAAACACAAAGTAAACAAAAGAAGTCCAAATGCGGGAAGGTTAATAAACCAGGTGTGCATCCACTTTGTCGGCATGTAACATTATTGAGCAGATTTAGACTACAGAAGCTTTCATCATCCATTCCAATAATACTATAGGCTAACAAGTTCGTAAGACGTAAGGTTGGACATGTAAGTAGATGCTTGTAAGCATCGTCAATTAGTGAAGACCTGTGCTTTTGAATTAACTTTACTCATCTTACTAGAACTCAAGAGATCTTGGCTTTGATTCAAGCTTGGTAGAGTTCTTAAAGCTTGTAGCCACGCTAACGTCCTTGAGGATTTTTCGGTACTGTTTTTCAGGGAATAGCGAATATTCCATAGACGCCTACTTTTTCAGATGCATTATATTTTATTGTGTAACGCGTAAATTTAAACAAAATATATAGATAGTTTATAATTATATATTTAAAAAATACCATCTTGAATTTATACTCATCAATTTTTCCGCAATATACAATCGCCCTTAATTACCAAAGGCTACTTTAGTTATGTTTTTCATTAGATATGGAAATAAACAGACATCATTACCCTCTTTTTCCTCGTTATAGTCAACAGCTCACATATACAGCTGTCCCTTTCCATCTCGCAGCTTTTGGTGGTCGTGCGAGCAGTACAGGAGTATAGCGGACGAGAAGAAGCGGGCGCAATTGGCGAATGAGATCTGGAAGCGCCATCTTTCGGAGAATGCCTCGGAACCAGTGAACGTGGATGCGGCTGCGAGACATGCAACCAATGATAAAATAGCAACTCTGCTATTGTATCAAGAACCGCCACCGATTGATCTGTTTCAACAGGTCAGTGTGTTTTTTTTAAATTCCATTTTATTGTGAAACTGTTAACTTTACAATATTTTATTTATTATCATTTGTTTAAGTAAATATCTACATCACATAGATGTAGACAGACATGCAGACTTTTTAATCTTGTTTTAATAACAATTGAAGGAGTAAAATGGTTTCATATCAATAATTTGGAGGTATATGGTTGAATTTTGTCCCAACTTAGAACATACTCCATTTATATAGAAAAAAACCTGCGTCTCGGGACGCCTGGTAGAGGTGATAACTTGCATGAGAGAAAGGGAAGCCAGGCAGACTGGCGCCGTAACGCGTTACGTAACGAACCGGTTTACCCTCCATAAGAAGTTATCACTTCAAAAGTACGATATCGTGAAGATTTAAGATTTTTTTTGGTAAATACCAACGAAAATTTGTGTCGTTTACACCAATTACACCCCATTTTCGAGCTTTTGCGGCACCAGGCGCCTTAAGTAATTGACAGTTAAGAGTTAGTGACAGTGGTTAAGGACCAATATTTTATCTTTAATAATTATTCCGTTTTTTTATTTGGTTCTAGTTCTTAATATAGTATAATTGGTAAACTATTTTTGAGGCCTTAAATTAAATGTCTCATAGCGTCAAAAATACATGATGGAAATATATAAAAATTATGTGTGTGCACAACATTTTTTGTATATGATAATTTTTTTATAGTCTACTGACTTGAGAAATGATTGGTCTCCCAAACATTCATGATATTGCAACCCGTTCTAGTTTTATTTATCTATCCCGATTATATCTATATGTAAACTATTTAAATGACCAAAATGAGGGTGCGGTATAGATATACGGCACATTTATTTATTATTTGAGATATAAAATTAACTTTGGGTGGTTATATAAAAAAATAACCACGAATGCTAAGGCTAAGCCTTCTAAAGTTCTAACCTATATTAAAAAAGTTCGGACTCTTCATAATATATACATATGCCCCACCCCAAAATAATCTAAGTGTCCTAAGTTAAAATTATTTAATACAAACTATACAATAATACTGAAAGATTAGTTAATTGGTCGTGTTTCAAATCACTTTTCTAAAGAAGTGTCACATCAAAATTATTAACCAACAAAAAAGGTGTATAAACGAAGTTTGTTGTGAAATTAGGCGCAGAAGCAGATATTCAACGTGATGAAGTTCGACAGCTACCCGCGCTTCCTGCGCTCGGGCGTGCACGCGGAGTGCGCGCGCGCCGACCTGCGCGGCCTGCCGCCGCCGTACGCGGCGCACGACGCGCACGCGCTCAACGGCGCCGACACCCCGAACAAGGTCAGTGACCATTATTTTCGAAAAACATTCCAGTCTAGCGCTTTTTTGACCGACTTCAAAAAGGAGGTTCTCAACTTGATTGGTATCTTTTTATGTATGTACACCGATTACGCTGGGATTTATGATCCGAATTACGTGATTCTTCTTTAGTTTGATGCGGAATAGTTTGCATTTGGTCCCCACATTTAACATAGTTTGGCCCAGTAGTTTTCATTTTATGAATATTTTTTGAAAATTTTCAGTTCCTGTTTCTTGGGACCTATATTTTTTAAGGCGCGCGGCATCTTTCGTAGGTCAACCCATAGCTAAATACTAAAAAGTAATAAATAAAAAATGAGAATTAGGAGTGCAAAGTGTGTTTTTTCTCTAACGAGATTTCTGCCCTTCTTATAACAAGCAATACTTACAACTTGGCGGTTTTGAGAAAAATGCGGTATACATCTTTAGAAATCTAAACAACATGTCCGTGTATGTATGTAACTTTTTAGGTTATCTAAAAAACAATATAAATTCATACTTTATGTTTAGATTAGCGCCTTGGGATACCATTTTTGCAAAAAAAAATGAAAACCCAAAAATGACGATTAATGCAAGTGGAATTAGTAGGGCAGATTGGCAACACCGAAAATCATGCAAGATTCTATCAAATGTCCAAATGCTCTAGGACTGTTGAAGGTTACATCCGCAACTTACATTCAAACCTCAATCCACGTCTTACGGTCTCATTCATATGGGTTAGAGTAAATTTAAACACTTGTTTAAGGTTCTAAAAAGCGTTCAAACTTACCATAACTCATTATATTTTAAACGTAAATCAGTGATATTGGAATCAGCTCGTTTTCAATATTGTAAAATCAATATTATTTCAACTGCATTTTTCGTATAGATATATATTACTTATATAATCAGTTTATTATGATTTTTGAGATAAGACGATTAATTTATTTAGAATTAATGTATTAATAAATTTATTTAAACTTTTATGTATAGTTAAAGAAATCGGCGAGCAACGCGTCGGAGCGTCGTCGCAGCGGCGGCGCCTCTTTGCTTCCTTGGAAGCGGGCGGCGTCGCGGGAGAGGACTAGTGCAGCGACTGAGAACAACCAACCACCAGTCACTGATGTGAGTTATATATATATAATATTTATTAAAGAATATCCACTTCCTTCTAGCCTTTAGGAATGTTCACAACACGTGACAGTGGTTTTGGACCAATTGGAACGAAGTTCTCTTACGCGACTTACAATAATGAACTGGCAGAGATCGCCACTTAAGGAAAAAGTGTTATATCCTCTCCAGACGATCTTTAACCTAATTTTTATTATACGATTTCGAACTTTAATGCAATGAAATAAGATCTGAAATAATATCCATCAGGGTAACGGTGTTTTGAAATTAGGTCTTATAACCGCCCTTAATCGGCCGCATTCGGGCGCTGTCGGTGCACGTGCACATGTTTTTATATATTTTATTATATTATATTTAATTTTTAAAGTCTGTAGTTTTATTATTAATATTATTTGTTTTTAGTTAGTCCGTCCGATCCCAGGAATTAATAGATAAATAACACTTTAATGTACACCATTACAGAAAACTAACGAACTAGTATTATTCTAATTGCATACAAAGGGCGGGCAGTCTCTTCCAGAAAACCCGTGACAGGAATATTCTTGCTTACGAGTAGCGATGGTTGTATATATAACTATTGTACGATTGCTTACATGTTAATAATAATATATTTAATGGCATCACGTCATAAGTAGCTTCGGTGAACCTACAGCCCACCTCTCTACTCTACTCTCTACCCCTTAGCCACTCACACCCTTGTTGCCCCTGTCTTGTGTTTTGTATGTGAACATTGCGACGGGCAGATGCCATAGTCCCCATATTCCCAGACCCCTAGTACCACTAGCAGTTCACCCCAATAGCCCGGTACTTTTTGTTCTCACTCCCCACAATAGTCCTACGCTGTCCGGGGCTTGTCCCTCGGGTGCATTATTATATGATGTAGACAGAGATAATCGCCGGTCAGTGTCACGCCACATTTATATTAAATTTGTCAAAGGGCCTCTACGTGTTGGCCTTCCCGTGGCTCCAAACGCAAGCCCTCTAAATCTTAGGGCCATTTTTATGGCCCGTGGTCTCTAGAGATGTACATTTGATATTCTTTTTCTGTTTTTACACAGTTAAAAATACAAAATATACTTTATACTACTACACTTGCTTGTTGCTAAGAATGAGTTCGTATTAAACAATACAAAGCAGTATTTGAACGTTGATTAACAAAACACAATTGGTTTCTATTTGTGGAAAATAACGATAAGCGATACAAATATTTGTATGAGATTAAACGCATGATAAATGACAGTAGTATTATAGGAGAACTTTAAGGAATGGCAATCGCCTTGTGAATTCGTGCTACTTCATCTTTGTCAATGTTAAAGTCATAAGCCGTTTCTCGCAGATGTGGAGATGGATGTAAAGCCCAATTTGATTTATTTGTCTTTTAGTTAGTTTATTCAAGGAAAACTATGTGTTAGATAATTTTACAAAGGGACGTTAAATAAGGAAGCCATTTTGAGTTGAAGAGATTTTTTTATTATGGATGTTGTCACATGAAAGTAAAGTAGTAAAAAGTAAAGTATTTCTTAGTGCTGCCAGAGTCCAGACTAAATTCTAAAATAGATATAGACAACACCACTAAACACCAAAACAAAAGTTACAAAAATGCACAACAAGACAATTTCAAAGAATGAATGAAGGAATGAAAACTCTTTATTGTTATTTTTTAATGCATTTATGGCTTGGTCTTTATTGTTCATCATAACTTATGCGTAGACATTTAACATAAATACATTTCCGTTAGAACAATAGTTACTTGTTAAAAGAAAAGGCGGCCTTATCGCTAAAAGCGATCTCTTCCAGGCAACCTGACTCAAATGAAATTCTCAAATTATCTATTATTACTGTGCAACGAAATAAAAGAAAAAATATAAATATATTATTTTACATAGATTTGCATGTTTTATGTCTTGAACACTACGTGGCGAAATGTTTGTTGCTGAAAACCGTTTTATTTTGGTTAAAAATAAAACAAAGATGATGAGAAAAACTATGGACTTAAATTATAACCGGTTGGTATTTTATCGGTTTTCGAGCCCTGTTTTTAACGTTTTAATTGTAGTATACATTGTGTATTTAACAAACGAGTCGATACCATGCTTTTTTTGTCATTGACTGAGATGGTTTATCTATATTAATGTTACAGGTGGTGAAATCGAGTCAGACTGCGCCGGGCCAGTGCACGTTGTGTCGCGTGGTGTTGCCAGATGGTGCGACTTCTGTTGTAGGAGTGGAGGCGTCCGTCAGTGTTGCCAGGCTAGTTGACAGGCTGCTGCACAGAAGGAACTTACCGTGCACCACCTATGATGTACTGTTGAAGGAGAATGGCCAGGTAAGGGCATTTATTTTATAATAACTAGATAACCGCAACCAATAAATAATGCGATCGCTACTAAGCTCTTTCAGAAACTATACATACAAATTGTTAAATCCTGCATAATTTCAAAATGTTATTAAAAACAACCACAAGTATTACATAGTATAATGTTACTGGAGCATTTGTTGCGCCCCTTCTTCCGCTTCAATAGTAACTAAAATTATTTTGAAAACAGTAGTAGACTCGTGACGTTCTTTAGTTCTATTTTTAAAATCCAATTTTTAAATAAATATGTTCTTGCTCACTTTCATTATGCAATTTATTATTTATGGCTTGGCAACTAGGCCTTTAAACCAGTTTCATTATGCAACAGTCAGCTCTTCTACAGATTAACTATATTAGTATCATAGACAAACATAAAACTTTAACTTGTTAATACTCTGTGCTCGCAACACGCATTTTTATTTATTATTTATTGCTGGAGTACAGCAGACGGGCTGGCGGTCCAATTGTGATGGAAAGTGTTACCGTCGCCTATAAACATTTGCAATGGGGCTGAAACCTTATCACGAATGCCAGAACACAACTCAAGGTTGTTATGGCAGCATGCTCTAAACCAGGAGTGGTAGCCATCCTGACGGGCAAATACGCTGCCACTTGGCTGCCTGAGCGCAGGAATGTGTATTCTATCCCCGTTCCCGCGCGTATTAATATATTGTTACTTTATTTCCGCCAATCAGAATGATCCAACCCAAATCGACGTCCAATCCCCGTCGACCGTGCTGGGCGGCCGCGAAGTGGTGGTGGAGCGGCGCGCGGTCGTCCGCATCGAGGTGAGCGGGCGCTGGGTGGCGGTGAGGTGCAGACCGCAGCGGCGGCTGCGGCACGTGCTCAAGCCTGTGCTGGCGAGGTACGACCAGCAACAGCCGCAGCCACAGCGGGCGGTGCTCAGGGAGGGCGCCGTCGTGCACCCGGACACGCTTATGCAGGTCGGTGTTCCATATTCAAATATTATTGAAATTGAAAACTTTCTCACAACTAGTAAGGGACCCTACCCATACTACGCGACCCTTTTTTTTCCTCCTACGCCCCACTCTCCCCTCGGTGATCATCCGTAGTATAATGCCAAGACGCCCTCTAATTTTTATATACATAAATCATTATCTTAATACGTGAAGCAAAAAACTTTGTACTCCTTTTTACGAGAATTGCGCAGACGGACGAGTCCGAAATTTCGCACACTTATTATAAAGAGGAGTGGAGAATGCTAATTTTCTTTTTAAGTTATGCATAAAAAAACATAACACACTACCATGTATTTGACACACACACACACATATACTCTTTTGTTTATTGTTCAAGTCAATTTAACAGTGTAGCCATGGCGAAATCTGTGACTATAGAATATTGTCTTTGACAAAAGAACCTTAATAATGTTCAAACTTATAATTTAAATTAATTATTATGGTCATATTGCGACGACGGGTGACCACTAGTATTCATAAATATGATTGTAAATATTTTTTGCAACTAGAAAATTCATTTTTTTTGGCTCATAACCCGTTTAAGAAGCGTTAAACGCTGCGCGTTATTTTTGAATATAGCTCAAAAGTGTGCGAGATTTCCATAGAGTATATTGACTACGTGACGGAAAACTAACCCCCGGCCCTGTCCCCAAGCGTGACATTTTGAAAACCTCACGTCATTCCCTCGCCCTGATAGGATCACGTAGTATGGGTACGTTCCCTAACAGCCTTATTAGTTCATACTTAATGTTCTTTATTCAAATGAATATCTTCGCTATAACCTGACTCGCAAGTCATTGTTCTATATTCAAATATACGTATACTAGTCGCCACAAGTTCCACAGACACGGCGCTGCAATCGCCGTAATTAATCTTGCCAGAGTAATTATTTGCTTATCTGTAAATCGATGCAAGTAATTACTGAATAATAAATACAAAATATTCATTAAATTTATTTCCTGGCTACTTTACGAACAAAATTCTATCAAATAGCGGAGCTGCCACTTTTAGTTCCTTTATATTCCGTGGGACTTCTTTTGTGGCGCAGTTTTCTTTATTCAAATTAGTGTTTCCTTTTTCTTTTTCAAATTTGGCTTAGCTCGATTTGTGCATTCAACCAGTCACTTAGTAGTGTCTTCGTTATATACACTAAGACGCGAACTATCATGTCCAATATTTGAATAGATGTGTGTATTATGCTGCGGCTTCGTTTACATTAGCGTCACAGATTTAGGCTGTGGTCGAATGCGTCTTATGTAAAGCATTAAAAATACGTTGTTAATTCACAACCACATTCTGCATACATACGTCTGTCAATATTAAACAACCCAGATGAAGATGCATTAAAATTTAAAATATTCAGTTGGTTCAAAACCCCTCGTGATTGTCCATGCAGGAGCTAGATGGCGCCCGTTTGCAAATAATCGAGGTGTCGGAGAACGGTGAGTGCCGCTCGGGCGCGGAGGGCCGCGACAGGGACGACGACGCCGACTCCATGAGCGACTTGGCCTTGAGGCTGCACGACGAATGCAAGGACACCGAACAGGTGTGTTATCTTTTCATAGCATAGGGATACATAATAAAACTACGTTTTAACAGCTTTAGAGCGGTAGTTCATTTTTATTATTCCGACGTTTCGGCGACTTTTCAGTAGCCGTGATCACGGAAGACAAAATATCAAGTGTCAATGAGTATTGTTAATACCAATAATATTTGCTTGCCATGTGCCGTCGCTCCTGTTCCTGGCGGTCCAATTGTCCATAGGCGATGCTTTTCCATCAGGTGTGCCGTGTGCCTGTCTGCTGAACTCACACAATAAAAGAAGTGCGCAAAACCAAAACTGAGAGCTCATTCCAAATCTCTAAAATACACTCGAGAGAAAAATATTATTATGTTATTGCTTATGTTAAGTATTACAAAGTCTATGCCAAAGTAATAATACCTTTTTATACATATTTAATGTTGTTCACAGAATGGAACCACATTAAGTACGAATGGTCGTGTAAGCAACGCGGTACTGAATGCAACGACGGCGTGGGTCGCGGGGGGAAGAGTCAGAGCTGCACTCAGACCGGGCCCGCCATTGCATCACCATCCCGGTAAGATATTATCATCAATTATGGCCTCTGTTTTTGAAGTGAAACTTCTATATAGAGGGGTTCTTACGATTTTTCGCTCACGAAAAAGCGTCACGGCCGCGTGTTCTAATACTTACATTTTTAAACTCGTGATGTCTTTCGAATGGGATGTCCGAATTGAATCATTCAAAAAGTTATATAAAGGTATTGAAGCAGTCTTGAATATGAATTTATTTTGATAAGGATTAATAACATCAAATTGGACAAGTACATTAATAATCTGCCCGTAACACTAGAGTTAAATTTTTTTAGCGATTCATTTTGTCACTTGTCAATTGAAGTTTTTCCACTTGTACGTTGAAGTTTCACTTCTAATATGTGTCCCAGCACACATTTCGTTTTTTGTTTATATTATCTATATTGAGATATAATTGTTAATAAAATGCAATTGTTAAGACACAGACAAATTAAAAAGAAATTTTAGGTAGACATGTCGTTCGGGAAATTATCTGCCACTTCTTTTCCTTAACAGCGTTGTGAAGCGATATACATAGAGAACGAAGGAGACATAGTTATTAAATTATATCTTTAAGCATGTATGGCTACGAATAATCCGTCTCGAAGGACCAGAATAAATGTATGGTATGCCCAACGCTAAGATGGTATAATAAAGAAATTAAAAACAAGATATTTAAAGTTTTTTTAAATTATTATAAGTACACTAGCAGCTATCCGCGATTTTATGTACTTTTATTTTTTACTTTTTAGACGAAATAATAATGCAACTCTGTTTCTATAATAATGATGATTTAGCAATATTTAGGTAAAAATCCTTAATAGGTAAGTAATATGAAGTTTTTGTCTATCTTTCCAGATTTCTTAGAAAACCTCCGTGAGACACAGCGCCAAATGCTCCACAATAGATCAGAGTCGACTGTTTCTGAGGAAGGCACCTCACTAGCCCCGTCTCCCCGCTCGCCGCCTCCGCTTCCCCCAAAACCTGCACCCAGACCGGCCCCGACTGCGGTCTGATCTGCCTCAAAGAAGAATGGCTTTGAAATTTTTCCTCAAAGGACCGACAGTCCTTCGAGTATTTACACAGTGTATGTTGTGTTCAGAGAAATACCTCTTCGATTTTTTTGAATGAAAGAGAACTGAAGAACCACGAAGACTGCGTTCTTCGATGTGTAAATGTATACACAGAGTAAGTTGTGTTCAGAGATTTCCTTTGAGTTTTTCTTTGAAAGTACTTTTCGTGACGGAGTAATAGACGTCTAAATTGGACGCTCTTCCTACAATAGACAATATATGTATATTTTGCGAAATGTCAACTTGGTAATCATGGTGTGAGGCGTATCGTGGAGAGGGGAGGGGGGACGCCCACCCATCTCCGCTTTAGTGCTGCACGAGTTCCCATCAGCCTTGTTATCGATATCGATCACGCTTACGTTTTTGCTTGTATAGTTGTGTATTGAAAATGACTTCCGTTGCCTCTTCGTCAATGTTAAAATAAAAAAAAAACAGTAATACATTCTCGAACACGAGAATAAGCTAGAAAAGTATTAGAAAATTGTGACATAAATGCAAAAGTAATTTTTATAAATATCCTATCAATCAGACACTGGATAAGGTTGTGTTTAAAAATATTATTTAAAAATAAAAAGATGGACCTTACTCTCGTTTTGTTGTGTACCCAAAAATTATCGATATCAACTACCTATTATGTGACGTTACATCATTAGAAAATTTCCATTTCGACCTTTCGCAAACAATAGAATATAGAGTTAGAAAGAGACAGATACATATCTTTTAATGTTTCTTTTAAGGACTATATTTCTTGAAATAAAGGACTTTGCACAACATAATAGTATTTTTTTTTCTGAATAGCCACTGCTCTGTGCATAAGACAATTAATTCAATACAATACTTTCTTTGAAAATTATTTAAAGGACTTTGATCTGTTTTAAACGTCTCTTATATTCGATTAGTACTCAGAAACCTGAAGTAAACTTTAATAGACATTAATAATTTGAATTTATCATAAAAAAGGTAATATTCTGGCCCAGTTTAGTTATTGACAATGAAATCAAATGTTTAAAGTCATTCAAATGTTTCAATTTTATGTTAATCGCTAATGAATACCGTATTCATTTAACGCGATTTTGCAACTTTTTAATTGTATTATTCAACCATTGTATTTTGTAGAAGGTTTGAGATTAAGCATTTTAGAATATTGAGAGATGTAAGTCCGTAATACTTTGAGTCTATGACGCAGCTAAAGTGTGTATGAAACATGAAGAGTCCATAATGAAAATTGTGAAGTATATTTAAAAAATCATTGTATTTTTTTATTCGAGTCCATTTGGAACTTATCTGCCGTACTAAAAGCCTGTAATATTGAGTGAGACTTGAGTGATGTCGTTAAAGCGAATATGTTGTAAAATACGACGAAAGCAAAATCTAGTAATGAAAATCGCCCACTAATAAATGTAACACTGATAAACCTCCCAAATTCATTTTTGTATCACAATATTTTAAATAAAATTGATAACATTGGTATTTTCATTTTTCTATATAAATGAATATTGGTTTTTTTTTGTAATATGCGTCATCAATCCAATTGTCTGTGGTACTTTCTAAAAATGCAGGATTAAAGACTTTTAGGGTAACAGTACTTGCAAAACATAAATGCGCCTCGAGTGAAGGCAGCTCTAAAAGTTTTTCGCAGATACAATCAGGTATTAACGTTCGTTACATTTGGCAGTGTGTAGTGCGAAAGAGATAGCATGCGAGTTAGGATAGCGTGCGAGCGAGAGCGCAGCACTTCTCTCAGCTCTGTTCTGCTCAATAACATGTGCGAACTTCAGAGATGCATTTAGCTTTTGCTCAAACATGTTTTAATGAGCGATTATCATTTCTTATTTTATGCTTTGTATGATTAAATTTATCAATTATTTTTATTTTATTTAGAATGCACTTTTTGTTGGTTCTGATGTAATTTAGACTGATAGTAATAATAACTAAGGTAAAATTGTTCATGGAAAAGACGAGCTTTTAAACAATTAACCCACAAACTCGTAATTGTAATTTGATGAAATGTAAATGTGATGTATTTACTAATCATTTTATACTAAAACAAATATATTTTTGTATAATTCAATATATTTTTTGCCCATAAGCAGAAATGTGTATGGTCATTTTTTCAAAAGCAGATACACCAAAGGAGAAGTGTCTACACCATGTCGCTATCACTTATATATTGTTATAACTATTTACTCCTTCGAAATCATGTTATCATTAAAAACAAACTAAAATCCGTTAAAATGTGATTTAATTTCTTTTATATGTATTTTTTATTTTGATTGTAATGTAAATGCGTTTGCTACTGCACTATATTAGTTTAAGTATTTTATATTATCTGTAACTTTTTTAAAATAACTATATAAGCATTCATCATTGCTTTTATGAAAATTATTAATATTTCTTGTAAAACTTTCACTCAGCGTGTGTGTCGTTTAGACAATTTCATTAGGAATCTGAAAAAACTTATATTCGTCTAAATTATTTTCACAAAATTTCGTTTTGTGCCACACATTTGTACTATTTTTATGTTATGGCTTGGCAACTAGGCCTTTAAGCCATGTCTTAATTATTATAAACAGTAAACAGATCAATTCATTTCGCATTTTGTTTGTTTGTTTCATTTTATAGTTTACCGATGTTCTTTTTGATATATTTAAACAATGGCTTATAAAATGTTACGTAAGCGGAGTCATTATTTTTTAGCACTGCACTGTGCACTTTATACTATTATTTTATAAAATAAACCGGTATAACAACACAAGAATCAAAAGATATAGTCAAAAACAATCCTAGAAAAACGATATTTTATAGTTATATTTCCACTTTATGAGATCCACTTTTGCTGTATCATATTGATATATCATTTCTTGAACAATATTACGATACAAATATGTATCTGTGATACGAATAATTAAAACCAACTAAAAACATACTACATTCAAGATTTTTAATCAAAATGTTTAAAATTGGCTTTATAATTAAATATTTGTCTATTTTTACTGCTGTAATAGTTAAGTGATGTAAATATATTATTTATAGGAGATTTATACGAAATTCACTTGTCTTTTCACACAAACACTTTGTATTGTAGTGAAAGTGTTAAAAATTAGTGGATACTAAGTATCTGAAGTGTAATTAAAAGTTTATAAATTAATTAGAACATCACGTAATTGTAATTTGGTGTATATTATTTAAGTGGGTTATTAGACTTTAATATATTTATTATTAATTATGAGTGAAATTAGTTCTGAGAGTATAGATTATTACAATAAAATAACGTAATATAATACTTTTGTTTTATTAACAAAACATCCACTCGCAACGTGTAGTTAGTTCCAGTCAAGTGTAAATGTTTATTACACGAGAAGCGAAGACCTCCCTTGAATCCTGATTGATCACCAGATCAAACAGTTCCTCGGAACACTCCCCTTTACGCAGAGAGACGCAGTCTCTTCGAAGGCTAAGCGATTCTAAGCCGCATGTTAATATGGGATCGTCGAAGATACGAACGGCGCGACGCTGGATGGAGTGGAGAGGGTCAGTCTGGTAAGCGGGTGCTCCGGCCAATAGATGTGAGCAGTGATATTTGACAGTAGACTACCGTATTCGTATTAAAGCACTCATACATACATACATAACTTCACGCCAGGTCCCTTGCGGTAGGCACGAACAACAGAGCGCCATTCAGGCTTATTCTTACACACCTCACTTGCTTCTTTGACATGTAAGGGTCTTGTCATGCACACTCGTCTGTTCTTAAGGCTCCTGATCGTCGATTTAAAGCACACGTCGAAAATTAAACCCTTACTATTGTTACCAGCTATAGGACTTAAATTAAAATGCTGTTGGAATTACTATAGAATTTATTAGAACTACACAAACACGTATAACATAGGCACATATATAACTAGACAATACTAGTGCAAACTGCACGATTCAATAACACGCGCATACTGCGTCACTATATCGCTCATCGAATCTACGTCTTGCTCGTATCGTAGTGCTCGCTTGACAGCCCCACTCCTCCGTTGGGGCATTATTTTATAGTAAACTGTATAATACAACAATCGACTGCGTGTACTTAGTTTTCCAAGAAAACGTAATTTGCACACTTGGTTAATTATTCCTGCGAACGGCCAACAATGTCGGAAAGAGTAACAATAAGCTATGGTCTCATTGCAAATTTTAAATACAAAGTAAACAAAATAATTCCAAATGTGGGAAGGGTAATAAACCAGATGCGCATTTCTTTGTTGGTATGTAACACTATTAAAATCCATTTAATCTATTTATCATTTATTTACAATAATCTACAAAATCACTTCGCAGCTGTCACTTCTTCTGCTACTTCTACCGCTGTTTCTACCACTTCCGGAACAACTTCTACTCTTGTTAACTTCGATGGCTCTTTAGGCGGTGCCCAATCCGGTACGATCTTATCATGAATACGCCAAGTGCCATACAAATTCGAAAGGTGCTTCTCAAAGACGATATACTCCAAGACATCTTTCGCGAGGATCTCGCTGCCGTGGATTAAGCGACCAAAGCGATCATAAACAGCGAGCTGCTGACGCGTGTGAAAGCGGACAGTTATCTAAAAAAAAGAAGTGATTTCTTCATCTGTATTAAAAGACCACTGACCATAATAATGGCCCGGACTTTTGGAGGGCTTGCATGTGGAACACATAGAGGTCTTTGGACAAATTTAATTAGGGCTATTATGGTAAACTGCTAGTGACACTAGAGGTCTGGGAATATGGGGATGATGGCGTCTGCGCCCGTAGCACTGTTTGGGGGATATAGAAAAATGGGCAGACGGTGACTCACCACTCCGTGCATGGGCCCCCAAAAATAACACAGAAGACAGGGGCTCGAAGATGTTGGGTGTGAGTGGCTAAGGGGTGTAGAGAGGTGGGCTGCAGGTTCACCAAAGCTACTTCTGACTCATCTGTATTATTATTAGAGACTGGTAGAGTCTGAATAAACTTTATGAGATCTTTGTAAATAGTCCCATGTCCACACATCACACAGTGGGAAGGTTCAGTCCATGGTTGTTACGTATGGCAGTTAACATATATAAGGATGGAGTTATGAAAAAGATGCACTGGTACCAAATTAAACAATTAAGCTAAAACTACATGATTTGAAAGAGGCCTAGGTGCCGCAAGTACTTACCTGTCCAAAAATATTGTCCTTACTAACCACATCTGTACATCTAGCGTGAACAACTCTTGGTGGTTCTAAGGAATCCAAAAACTTCCAATGTATAGTTTTCAAATAGGAGTTATGTCTAAATTCAGGATAGGCTTTTTCAGTCACATACAACCTCAGGGCTTTCTTGTCATTATTGGCTAGGCTTTCATGGGCTTTAACATAGATGTTCTGAGCTGAACTAGTAAATTCAGATGAATCAAACTCTTCGTCGAAAGATTTGATTTTACGTATTGCCATCATTGATTTTGATTTCTTTTCGAGGAGTTGCACTGCCTGCTTTGCACGAGCTGGTGACACAAGTGAGGCTTTACCATCTCCCTCTGGTGGAATATAAGGCTCAAAGACACCACCTGCAAACATCATATTTTTTATAAAGTTTTCTATAATTTAATAATAAATATGGGATACTGATGCCTAGGAGTTTTGTTTTATATTATACAAGTTGACCCAGAAAATATGGCAGAACACATAAAAAATATAAAATACCATAGGAGGGTGAAAAATAATTTACTTCCACATATATATCAGTCCATAAATGTCACACTGCTGGGCTTGGGCCTCCCATTATAGGGGGGAAAGGACAGTATACCCACCATTAGTGTTCCAGCACTGGCCTGGTTCAAGTTTCCTTTTAAAGAGTGGCAGCCCTTTTAGTGTTACAAATGTTCATATACATTGGTAACTGCTTTCTATCAGGTGGGTTTCCTGCCTGTCTGCTGAATTTATGTAATAAATAAAAAAGGTACTTACAGATACATTAATACTACATCATCGCCCGAGGGAAATGTGCCCAGAGGACTGGCTACATCATCTGATATTGCAGAAACAGAACAGTACATACCAGTAGCAGATATATAGAAAGGTCTTTCCATCCAAGGTCTTGGAGGAAGTAACCCCCTCTCCTTCATTTTCTGTCTGATTTTTTCAGGGGACAACTTGTTCACATCTTCATTGAAATCGGGTAGTTCAACTTTTAAGACTTTGTCTTTTCTCTCTTTCTTAAATTTTGGATTGTAGTGTTTAGTTGTACGGGTTTGTTGTAAACATAAAACAGTGGGGCCAAGCCTAAAGGACCCTATCTGAAAAAAAAGTAGTTTCATATTTTAATATGTATTATTTATTTATAACTTTACGATTAAAACTGATCTCTACTATTATTAATTTATTATGAAGACAAGATAATAGCTGCTTACCTTAGATAAGATAGAAGTGGCCATTGTGAGAAACCGTTTTAATAATTGTTAAATCGTTTTCTCGACTGAAAAATATCACTTGAAAATATAAATAAGTTTCTATATTGTTGAATTTTCCAACTTTTCTATAACCTATAAAAATCCAAGAACCTTACTAATTGACATTTTATGACAGTTGACACTTGACACTCTTGTGGCAATAGTGACAGCTTTAAACACATATGGTCTTACTTATAAAAATCTCGTTAAGAAATGTTTAGCCATCCTTTAAATACGAGATTCTTAAGCCCCTAATCAATGAATATCTTTTTTTCACTTATAAACGTGTATTACCTGTTGCTTACCGCAGAGGAGCACAGACAAACGAAATTTGAATGATTGACGTAGCGTTGTAACAAAATATTCGACTAAAGACCGGAAAAGAGCGAAATTCTTGTCAGTAATACGTTTTTTAGTCTGTATTCAGTGACTTTGTTGACACTAACTAGCTGACACTGACAGCTGAGTTGTTTATGTTTGTCGTGTATAAATAGAATATAATAGAAATTGATAAAATAATCTTTAAATACATCACAGCGGAACGCCATGTGAAAAGAATACAAAAAAACTTGAGTGAACAGCAAGTGTAAGCGTTATAGGGCATAGCATACGTAGCATCCTCCATCCTCCAGCACAATATGTAAAATAACTATATTAATCCTTATTTTTCTTTGAATACTCTACTAACAAATGCCTAATGCACGCTAACATAATATTTTATGCTTTTTTAGCAAATTCTCGAAATGCTACTACGAAATGTACTTGAGTGTGCGGATAATATTGAAAAAGAAACGAGCACAAACGCGGAAGTCGCTAAAAAGCTCGCTTGGCTAATATGAAAAACAAGGCTAAAAATCTGAGTTGGCTTTTAAAAGAGCGAGAACAATGACTGGTGGAGGAGATTTTCCGCCTAGGTAGCCGGCCTGTTGAAATTCATATTTTGATGGAGACGTTATTCCATGAGTTTACTGTGGATTCCAACAATTTTGACAGTGATATTATTCATATTAAATAGGTAACTACAAGTTTTTATTTAGTACATTCAACAACAAAGAGTCACTGTCTCTATGATATATATTTTCGTATTGCTTTCTTTTTATTGCCACACAAAGCCTTAGTAGATTAATGGATAGTACATAGGGGGATACATGGCCATATGGGCCATTTAAATAAAAAGGTTAGTACATGTGTCCTAAACGCAAAGTGCTCAGGTTCGAATTCTGATTGGAAAACATACATCACTCAGGTGAATAACAATGGAGGAAAACATTGAGATGAATCCTGCAAGTCAGTATAACCAATGTGTTAAACCCGCCAATCGGCTTTGGAAAAGCATATTGCGTATACTGTCAGTCCCTTCGCTTACTGAATGGGACATTTAACCCCAATATTGGTATGTTTATAGGTTGTTATTATTATAGCTTTTGTTTTCACAGACATACGGGAGATTACTACAAGGGAAGCCATAAACGAGCATTGTTTGTGTTGGCCAAAGCAGCATAGGAAGAAGAAGTGAAGTGTAAAAGAGAAGCCCTTGAGTGCAAGATGAGGTGTGATAAGAGTTGCATGAAAAGTGATTGAAAATAATGTATCTGGAAGAAGACTGGCTATCAAAAATAATAAAAAATACATAATTGTGTATAATTTTTTATTAAAATTGTGCATTTAAATTTTTTGAGGTGTTTTAATTGTTTAAAAATGTTCCTTTTTATTTGTTCTACATCATCAATAATATCAATAATCTGAGCTGCAAGTAATGGCAGTCCTCAGATATTGGGGTCGCCATGAGATTGGTAATTTGCTTAGGTTTAGTGGTTTCTGTAGAATTAATATTGTAATAGACTGCACTCAATAACATTAAGGAAGGTCAGTGATAATGTTGACCAGTATCATGTCATAGAAAGGGCTATTCTTTATCTTCTCCATTATAGCTAAATAAGAATGATAAGATTAAATCATTATTAAAATCTTCATACAGGCACTTCAGGTTGAAGATTTTCTCTATCTGAAAACAAACAAAAAATCAGTAATAAGGCATATATTAATAAGATATAGGGCTAGAAGTAACTATTAGTCAGATATAGGAACTGGCCAAAGGTCATATTTTATTATTATATGAAAAAATATTATTAAATTAATATGAATATGCACCTTGTTCTTCATTCAGCTCGATCACTAAATTATGCAATACTGTACAAACAATAATAGTTGCCTGTATTGAGGTGTATGAGCCTATCATGGCTTCTAATATAATTCGGAACCATTGTTTCCATACACCAAAACATCTTTGAATAACATTACAAGTTTGGATATGACAGTGATTGTAACGCTGCTCTTCTGCAGTGTGGGGCCTCAGCAGTGGTGTTACAAGGTGAGAAGTTCTTGCATAACCACTATCACTAATTAGCCGTTCAACAAACTCATTTTCTTCAAATTTCCTCTTGACTGAGCTTTCTCACTATATCCTTGCATCATGTGTGCTGCCTCTACAATGTCACAATTTTCGCAAAAATCTGCGTTTCCAGCGACCTGTGTGTTTTGAATAAGATTGCATTGACTTCTTCTGTTAAATTTGATAGCATTTTTATGTACCGCCAACTTTTCGAAGCGAACGCGATTGCTACCTTACTCCATATGTCCACCTCGGGTATCCACTTGCAGATCAGCTCTTATTTCTATTACTTTGCACATATTCGTCTTACTGAATCTGTATCATAGCCTGAACTCATCATCTGTTAAATTATGCAACAGATTGAAACGAGCTCTGTATGTCTTTCTCCGTGTTCTTGTCGTAGCAAAAGTATGCAGCTCCTCGATATCATGTATAAAATCGTAGAGATTGTCGAATTCCATGTTTTATACCAAGAAACAAGAAAACAACAGCACACACCAGTATTAACTGTAATACATACTAAACAAAGCTTGTCGGGTTAGAACTTAGAACTGACGGAGAGAGCAGTAATAGTCCAAGAAATAACCACAAGAGACAATAGCGCTAGTGTCGGTAAAGGGTACAATAATGAAGTTATTAAATTATGTGCCGAGTGAAAATATTTAATATTGTGGCGACCGAGGGTAGAACTTTCTGGCAGCATAAGCCGTTCTCAAGACTTAGAAAAAGGTAGAAGATTGTGGAAGGAATACACAACATTTTAGAACGGAATAGATGATGAGCGAAAGTTGTAGAATAGAAGGTTTGGGAAGGAAAAGACAGAGATAGATAGATAGGAAGTTAAAGATAAAGATACTTTAGAAAGGGATAGATAGTAAATAAAAGAATAATGAAAAGAACATTGAAAGTATGGGTTCTAGAAGATTCCTTGCGGATATATAACCAGCGTAAGGCGCGCCTACCGGTAGTTCAAAGAGTTCAATTGAAGACAGTGAAGCGACAAATGCGATATGAAAGAGTTGTAAGAGAAGTTTAATAGAAGACTGACAAGTTTAGTGGTGAATTTTGTGAAAAGTTAAGTGGACAGTTCAGTGAAGGAGGAGTGTAGCGTAGTTTAAGAGAAGATCCAGAAGCGAGCTACATGGGGTAAATTCGAATGTGGGCACTGCAGCAGCAGAAAGTGGTCTACGCAATATCGGCGACGGTATTGTGAGTAAGATATAATTGTCAGGACAGAGCGTTGTTAGTTGTGCATGTGGGGCCAACTCTGCGAAGAGGAATCGCGGCTGTGTAAGTCGATAAAAGCGTTTAGTTAAAAACTGGTGTTTCCTTCCAATCCTACGTACTCCCGCTCGCACATAACAATGTTTTTTTAGTTATTTTAATTGTTATTCCTTTTTGAATACATAATACCTTAGTGATTTTACATTGCTTGTATAAAACTTTTTAGCACTTTCTTCAATAAATATCCCTTTAGCTACGGTAGGTGGCGACACCAATTCAATGCTTTTTTACTGATATATTTTTATACACAGATTCGATCCCCTTATTTCTGCACTCCGTGAGAATCAGCTGTTTCAAATGTGAATAGCCATTTTGCCTTTTAGCAGTCATTTAAACTACCTCTCGAGGTTGGTTAAATTTGACAGTTATTTGTGAGTTGCTTTATCATCTTTTATCCTTAAAAGGAGTTTATGGGTAAGATTTTCACTAATCAGCTGCTAAACAGTTGCTTAAAATTTAACCAACGTTTATAAGTAAGACCAATAATGTCAGGAGTTACAATAAGTCAATAAGTTCCCCATTTGCAAATATGTACGTAATAAATAATATCCATTTCTAAAAGTAATCATTTCTTAATATTTTTTATTTTAACGCTATATAAAACAGATTTTTTAATAGTTAATATTAATAATATCAATTATATGTAATCTGTTGATAATATGTCCTTTGTCTGCACCGTCACATGTTTATAAATAAAAACTGTCTATGGTGTTTTGTTTTTATGCCATCTTTAGTCAAATACTTTCCATTCAATTTGTATTTTTATAACAAAGCGTTATAAATTTTATTAAATTTATTGTGACTTCCTTAAAAATTATATTGTATTTATTTATTTATGCACTGGAACGAGTTAGGTTGTAATTGAAATTATTGTTAAATTTTCTTTCTAACCGTTTCTTTTTTTGGCAAGGATTCATAAAGCGTTTCGGTTTCGCTATTTAGATTACTTTTCTAAATTTCTTTACGATTAACTATTGCTCTTTAACTTGTATTTATTAGTGAAAAATAAAGAGAAAATCAGCTCCGGCTCACTTCAGTCGATTATTTTACAACTTCGCCGGATATCCGGCGGCTCACACGTTGTCTCTAGCACAAAGAAATAGAGATCGTCGCAGCGTTTCTTTCTTTTCTGAACAGGCGCAGTCCTAGACAACTCGCAAAAGGAGTAAAAGGCTCCTACATAACCTGTCACTACGTAAGTATCTGTAGAAGTGTACTAGTTATCGTGACATTTTTCCTTGCGCGATATTCAGGCCCGCGGAAAGTGATTCTGTGCTGAGTCATAGAACACAGGTGACCTGGAATATTCGTTATCAGTTCGCGTTATCCTTGTGGAATTTTGTGCCTTTTTTCGCCACATTCTGAGTAAGTAAATCGCGGACGGGCGCCATTTGCGAGGGGCAAGGGCCTGCCGTAATGCGGGATAGGTGGAATGCGTGGCGCACCCGGCCGATGACCTTAGAATGGCCACCTATACTTTCTTATTAATTGCCACGTGTTTTTTTTCCTTTCAGCAATATATTGTATGAGTCAGAAGGTAGAAAAACCAGTATTATCGGGTCAACGGATCAAGACCAGAAAAAGAGGTAAGGTAATTTTTATTTTTAATGTTATTTTTGTAATCGTTATTTTGTATACAAACGTGAGTTGTTAATATAATTTTGTTCACCTTGGCCGCCTCATGGTCAAGGAGGTACGTTATTGATGCAGTAATTCCGCGTTGGCAGCCAACGCCAGTTAAGTAGGTCACACCTAACCTCGTGCTTAAGCAGGTGACCTTATTATCCCTTTGCCTACATAATCAAAGGCACTTAGTTCCATAGACTTCCAAACATTGATTTATTCTATTTGATTACCAAAACATTTCATATTTAACATCATCATTAAGTTTCATTGTTGATGAATACAAACAATATTTGTATTTTAAAAGGTTTTACTAAAATATTTTTAGGTCAGTCAAAGAAAGTATCATAAAAAATGAGTTATAGATTTTACATAAAATATCTGTTTGATGATATGATTGCTTTGCATTAATACACAATGTTTAACTATTTCATCTATTACTTGAAGTATGTGAATATGTAATGTAACGGCTGATGCTGGCAAAGAACAGAACAGAAGAACACTAACAATGACAATGCCCCAATATAAGTTAATAGTTAATTTTTGGGTGGGTTGTAGTCATGGGACACCTTTTATTTTTTATGAATAGATCTGAACTTTTTAAATATAGGTTAGAAGGGTAAGGCAGGAACAAAACAAAGAAGAGCTCCTACCTTAGCCGTTGGGTATTTCTTTTTATAGCCGCCCAAAATTCACTTTATATCTCAAATAATAATAAATATCTGTGCCACATTGCATTCGTCCTAAATTGACATGTCAGTATGCTGGTAGTTGAAAGACATTTTGTAAAGCTCTACTTTATATTGATACCAGTCATGTTCATGATCATAATGGCTAGCGCTTGAGTCCCAGGCTAAAAACGGCGCATGTTCAATCCTGGCTGGAACACATGCACCACTTAGGCAGCTTTCTGATCTGATGTGCATATTGTTACAATTACTACATGCTTACAGTGGTGAAGAAAAATGTTGTGATGCAACCTGCACATTGAGATAACAGATGTGTCAAACCTGCCAAGCCAACTTGGACAAGCATGGCAGGTATACTATCTATTCCCCTACAGTGGGAGGCCCTAGCACAGCAGTGGGACAGTTTGGGCTGTTGGTATTTTAATTATCAGAGTAATAGTTACCGCTTTCAGCGTTGCCAATTGACACAATTTATCCACATATCGATATCATTCTTTCTGTCCCATTACATGAAATAGTTCAAAGAAGAACCAAAGCTCCAATATGCCTAGGTCAAAGTGAACACTCAAGAATCGTGCCAGGGACTATAATAGTTATATATACTAAAATAATACTACAACAAGAATGATGGAATACATATATATAATATGACTGAAATCATACAAAATTCAATAGATTAATTGTGAATGCATGTGATATGCGACAGTGAGACAAAATTTAGCACTCCCATATGCCACAAATGCTTGTTTTCATTTATCATTTAAGAGCATGCTCTTATCGGTGGAGCCTCTTCCAATCTTCTCTATATGGGCCAGTTGTTTTACTTCTGTGTAATGCTTATAATTATAAAATGCTTGTAATTAACTTAAAACAACTCAAATGATTACAACAAAGTGGTATATTTTTAAATCGATTTCTCGTGATAATCGGTTAACCGGGTTAAAGATTTGGAGGTTCCCATCCCTAAATATTTTGTAATGAGAACTGTCAAATCGGGCCTTTTATTATGTTATTATTAAAGATAAAAATATCTTTGAACAAAATGCGTAAACGCTAATCAAGGCATGGCGCTTTCGACCTATTGCCTGCTAGTCGCTAATTTCTTAAAGGCAGGCTATGGGGACTCGCGTTGTATGAAATCCACGCCACTAATATATACATAGACACCGCGTTCCAGTAGTAGCTCCCGACGCCCGAAATGCTTAGTTAGCTGTTCCACAAGGCGACCGCGGTCATTGTGGTCGGGGCGAAAACGTCACCAAATGTCGTCATCATTTTCGATGACACAACGATCACAACGACCCTTCTCAAGAGGTGGGTCGAGTAACCGTTCCACTTGGGTTTACGAGTGTAACGCCGGCAAGCAAGTGGAACGGGAAATATCGTGATCGTTGTGTCTCTAATGGAACGCAGCCAAAATGACCCGTATAGGGATGTGTGTTGTTAATTTGCCAGCTCACATACAGTTAGCCAGTAGAGTTAACTGTAAATGTTATGTCGCGGTGCGAGTGTACGAAGATTCATAACTGTATTTTGATTTTTAACTGGTTGCCAAGTGTTCCTTCCGTGTCATTATCTTCTTTCAGTCTTCTAACAGTCCTTATATTCTATTTTTTTAACCGATTTAAAAAAAAAGGAGAAGGTTCTCAATTCGTCGGAATCTTTTTTTTACTTTTTTTATCTATGTTCACCGATTACGCTGAGATTTATGATCCCATTTACGTGATTCGTGTTTAGTTTGATGCGGAATAGTTGCCAATTGGTCCTCTAAAAATTTAACATAGTTTGGCCCAATAGTTTCATTTTACGAACATTTCTTGGGACCTATATTTTTTACGGAGCGCGGCACCTTTCGTAGTCTACCCATACATAGCTAGACACTAAAAAGTAACAAAAAAAATATAAAAAAAACTATCTTTACAAATAAGTTATTTTCCCTTTTTAGTTTTAGAAGTCGGGTTTTTTTAAGTTTTCGAGAATAGGACACATAATAAAACTACGTTTTAACGGTTAGAAGCGCGATGTTTTAAAGCTCCCATAGAGTAAATAACCATTAACAAAAAACTAAAATAAACAAGTCGGCGGTAGGCTAAATAAACACTTTAACAGTACTCATTGACACTTGACATGTTTGCTTTCCGTGATCACGGCTACTGAAAAGTGGCCGAAACGTCGGAATAATAAAAATCAAATAATATAACGCGTTCAAAACCGTAGTTTTATTAAGTATACTGATCACGTAAACTTTAGAAAATATTATACAATTGGATGTTTTAAGGTCATTATTATATGGATCACTTTGGTTGATTCATCCACATTGAAAGATAGAAATGAACCGTTTAATATCGGTTTAAATAAACAAACTTAAAATTTCGTGCTTGCAAGTCGGTTAACAAACAAAACAATTAAAACAACTTTAATTGACCGCTGTTGTTAATAAGAATTTAAAATTAACCAATGGAGTTTCCCAAGCGTTTGTCGTTGAATTTTCCTCATCAAAACTAGTTCCAACATCATAACAATATTTATCTCTCGTGCGTCTTTGTCCGCTTTAACTCTATTTCGACTCGATTCTCTCACAACATTAGTCCAATATCCCAGTCACAGCGGAACTCACGAGTCTGGGAGGATGTTTCGCCCGTCAGATTTGTTTGACTCATTGGAAAATATTTCAAAATATTATACTTGACAATATATACATAAAATTCAGCTTTCCTAAAATGACGTAAGTTCCCACGTTTTTTTAAAGTGTCAAAAGTTATGGCCCACAGTGTCTGGCAACTGTACATCTTTGTTTATAACAATATCATATACGAGATATGTAAAAACTAGCCTTGCTACTTTGACGTAAATTGGCATGGTTTTTTTTCCATCTTTGAAACCTGCTACCTGAAAAACTGCCCCGCTTTTATTTAGCCTACCGCCAACTTGTTCATTTTATTTTTTAGTTATAATTTTGTTTATGGTTATTATTTACTCCATTGGAGCCTACTCTAATAATACATGAAGGACTTTCAACCTGGCTATCCAGCTTGCTTGATAGGCGCAGCATTAAAGTCGTTGTCGATGGTTGCTGCTCTAAAATCAAGCCGCTCAATGCTGGTGTGCCCTCATGTGCTGTCGCCGACGCTGTTCATTTTGCATATCAAGGATATGTTGTCCATTGACAACATTCATAGTTATGCGGTTGACAGCACTGGCGATACACATTCTTCTGAACGTGCAAAGGTTCCTTGATCATTTGTGGAGGAAAGCCGGGTTAGACTTGTGTTTGAGGTAGATAACTCCTTAGAGAGTCTCTGAGGGGGGAGACAAAACCTTGTCCGATTCAACCCCACAAAGACACAGGGCTGTGTTTTCTCTGCTAAGATAACCCCTATTCGCTTCAGTTCCGGAGAACAGCCTTTACCAGCTTTGAGAATAATGGGATCTTTGGTGTCGATATTGCAAACGATGTACATTCCAGGGGCCACGTCGAAGGCAAGGTAAAACTTGCCTCGAATAAGCTCGAAGTGCTAAACCAGTCCAAGCAGTACGTCACGGCAACATCTTGTGCTTTACAAAGCCCAAGTGAGGCCGCATATGGAGTACTGCTCACACTTGTAAGCCGGGTACCTGCCAACCAGCTAATTCTCTGGACAGTATTCAAAGTCGAGCCGTTCGTATTGTCGACGATTCCATACTCACAGGCGGTTTAGATACGCTTGGCTTCGGTCTGACTGCGTCTCTTTGCGAAATCTACCTTTACAATGGGGAGTGTGCCGAGCAACTGTTCAGAATGGTGCCTTCGTCTTTAGCACCCCATCGCACGCCATTGTACGCAATGGTTCTTTAGATCGATTCTCTTATGCACCGTGGCGGTTTAGAATGAGCTCCCAGCTGTGGTTTCCCCACAGCGCTACAATATGAGGTTGTTTTTAAAAAAGTGTGTTATAAGATTTCTTCGAGACCGGCAGCGCGTTGGTTCACTCTCAAGATCTCTGCAAAAGTCATAGGCGAACTGCTTTCCATCAGGTGGGTCGTTTGCCTGTCTGCTGTACTCCAGCTATTACAAAAACGTCTGTGTCTCGGGCCGGCCGACACGGCCGACAGAAGTGATAACTTAAAGTTATCCAAGTTGAACTATTACATTGAAATGGTTTCATTTGAGAAAAGCTTAGGTTCTTACTTAAATTTTGTGTATATTAATATGATATTGTAGGGAAAGGTTATTTTTAATAAAGTCTTTTATAGATACAGATTATAAAATATATTTTATTCTTAGTTACAATTCTTGAATATGTATATCAGAGTTTTGTGTATGTAGTACATTATTAGTATCATTATTTAATCTAATTACCGAAATACGGCTAGCGCTGTGGGTTAGAGTGAGAGAGGAGCCCGCCTACCACTGCCGTATGCGTGAGAGAAAGGTAAGCCATACTGGCGCCGTAACGCGTTACGCAACGAACCCTCCCAAAAGAAGTTAACACTTCAATTTCTTCCCTTTGTTATTTTAATGTTATTGTAACCATATCGTGACAAAAATACACGTTACGCATGTTGCTTATCACACTGTATTTGTATTTCACAAGGAAGCGTTAATCGTTTAAAAATTCAATGTCATGGCTCCGAGCAGGTAGTGATTCGTGACTTGCGTTATCACTTAAAATAGTGCAAATAGACGACAGTTCCAGAATGTGTGAATTGTTTTATTAATTTAATTTAAAATGGAAATCTTATAATCTACACATATAATTAAAATTGAAGTGTCTATTTGTATGTATGTATGAATGTCAAAATAAAAATATGTTAAAAATTGAGAGGCTTAATTCGGACCTGGAAATACTGAAAATACAATTTTTAGAATTTTTGTGTCTGGATTTTCCGGTTATCTATCTAAAAGCCATTACGCTATCACTTTTGATGTAGATGACTTATTTGATTTTTTTTTATATTAGTATCGTGTGTAGTTTCATATGCATTCATATTTAGTAAAAAGCTGTTATTTTGACATTACAAACAGACACTTAAAATTTATTTTTTTGTATAGTATACATATGTCAACCTGAATTATATTTTTTTCTCGAGATTTTGTGTAGCAGGATATAACTTACACATATCTTCTAAACTTTATGTGTATGGACCCTGTTTCCGAGAATAATGGCTGTGAGGCCGAGATAGTAAACACTTAATTTCTTTTCCAATTTGATCAAAGTGAAAGATCAAAGATATAAACATAAAATTGAATCGATCAATGTTTTTGAATACTTTGCGTATTTTCAGTCCCGCGATTCAGTGAATTTGGTTTTTTAGTTCAGCAGACAGGCAAACGGCCCACTTGATGGAAAGCGGTTACAATCTCCTATGGACATTTGCAACATCGAAGGATACAAATGCGCTGTTGCTCTCTTAGGGGAGACTGGAACTGGTCACTAATGCCGGAACACAACTCAAGGTTGTTATGGCGGCATACTCCAGACCAGGCCGCCCGGCCGCAGGAAATTGTATTCTTTCCCCGTTCCTGCACGGATGATGCAATTTCGTCAATTTGGTTTTTAAATTCATGAATCTGAACATAAACCCGTCTGAATGTTAAATGTTGGCAAAAACAAGTCGACGGCACAGTACCCACGTATTGTAAATTTATTTTCGCAATCTATATTTGTTCTAACAATACCATCGTAAGTGGCATCCTGCGCTTGGTAATTGAATAACAAATAAGGCAGCACGTTCGTATATATGACATCGCATTAATTCTAGTACTAAGCTATTATTGACTGACACGTGCGATAAGAACTGTCTTTTTTAAATCTTGTTAAGTGCTTAGCCACATAATAAATAACAATGAACTACTGGTCGCTCAGTGGTCGAAATTCGGCCATAATAATTAATTTAAATTATAAGTGAAAATTATTAAGGATCTGTTGTTAAAGACTATACTTGTATAATCACAGATTTCGCCAAGGCTACACTGTTAATTTGACTTAAACATTAAACAAAAGAGGTTATATGCGTATGTGTGTCATAATACATGGCAGTGTGTAATGTATTTTTATACATAATTTAAAAATAATATTAGCATTCTGCACTTCTCTATATTACTCCATTGAAATGTTACATGAGCTTTGTTAGAGTCTCTAACAAATGCAATATTCTACCCTTAAATTGTAAGATTTCATTGGAGTATATAAACTGTATGTAAGTGTGCGAAATTTCACACTCCATCCACGCAACTTTCGTAAATAGGGGTACAAAGTTTCACGTATTATTAAATTAGATGATGTGTGCAAGATGTTTGAAAATTTCTTTGGCAGAATCTGGTGATGACTCTGCCAAAAGACTTCCACCAGCTTATATTCAATAAATCTTTGCCATTTGTAATGCACATTTTGACAAATTCCACTAATACATGAAATTGGTGTAAATGTGAATCTCATTATGTGTAAAAAATTCTTAGAGCTTCTTAGAGTTCAAATTTCGTTCTTTAAAGCTTAAAATATTGTTACGAGCCGCAAGACAAATGCCGTTAAAATTACTATACAGTTTATTAGAACTATACAAACACGTATAACACAGGTACAAATATAACCGAACACAAGGTCAAACGTAACGCAGAAATTCGTAATTCCATAAAACGCGCAAAGTCCGTCACCAAATGATTTCCGATTGTAATACACACATCTTGTTTCGCTCGTGGTTATCGCTCGACTGCCCGTCCCTCAATAGGGGCGCTGTTTTATACTGCACACATGCAATGTCTACCCGGCCGCGTGGATCGAATTTCCTAGAATCAGTTTGTACTTTAAATCCGACACCTGGCTAATGACTGCCATAAAAGATTAAAATACGCAATGGGCTGTTTTATAATCACAAAGTAAACAAAAGAAGTCCAAATGCGGAAAGGTAATAAAATGTTTTTTTTACAGGTATGTAAGTGTCAATTTGTTTTTTTGTCGGCGCCTAGATTGTAACAATATATTAGATTTTGAAATGTGACGTCATGAACCCGCCCACCCCTTGTCACACGTCGTCGCCCTAACCTGTGACGTAATCATCGATAGCTTTAATATCAAAATTGTTTTAATACCAATAAATGGCATGAGTTGATGACGTCTATGCATTGTTATTTAGTTAGCGTTGCGTCAAACGAATGCCTTTGTGTATAAAGACCCTTCTTATGTGTAATGCTCTTTAAATAAGAGGTCGTAAGGATCGTTTCAATGTATTGTTCACTCACTCAATCAATCAATAATATCTTTATTTGCAAGAATGTATTTTTACGAGTTGCAGGACTCTAATTAAAATGCCGTTGGAATTATTATAGAATTCATTAGAACTATACAAACACGTATAACACAGGTACAAATATAACTGTACACAACCAGTCCAAACGTAATGCACGATGCAATCACACGCCCAAAGTCCGTCACTAACGTCTTGCTTCGCTTGTGGCTATTGCTAGATTGCCTCATCTCTCCATTGTGGTATTACTTTATACTCTACAAATACAATATGTCTTCTCGGCCGCGTGGACTGAATTTCTTAAAATCACACCTGGCTAATGACTACCATAAAATATTAGGGCTGTTTTCTAATCATAAAGTAAACAAAAGAAGTGCAAATGCTGAAAAGGTAATAAAATGCAGGTGTGAATTTGTCTTTTGTTGGTATTGTCGGTTGTTATAGTATTTTATGCAGGTGTTATGCAATAGTAGATGCACAGTATATTCTATCCCATGGTGGTGTACAAAATGAATCAAATTTAAATAAATATTCTAATTTAAAAATTTTAGTTTTTGTTAATGGAAAAAATAACAAATAGATCATTAAGATTTTTCCATATAATAACGATAAGCACTTTTTTAAAGAAATTCATCTACAGTATAGAAACACTCCTGGATCAGCCACTAATATAATAAACATACCCTAAAGAAAATTCACTGTTTTTAAAACATTGAATTTTCTTGTGGATACGTTTATTATATTCGTTGGCAAAGAGTTATATATAAGAGAAGCTATGTAAATACAAAATACAGTTCCTTCTGAACAGATCCCGAGAACGCCGTGCTCGTGGCACATCACTCTGGTGCCACGGGCACGGCACTGGAATTAGCAGGATACTGAAATCAATCAAAGCCTCGATTGAAACAAGAGCGGTGATTTGACGAAGATCTAATAGGATAGAAGTAATCTAATAGGTCAGTTAACCTCGCCTATGGATATTAGCATCATAGGTTTTAGTAACGCGCTGTCAGCCTCAAAAGGGTCGCACTGGAACCTAACCACTGATGAACGCCGAAAGTTTGTAAGAATGTATGCTTGTTACACTTTTACGCAAAATCTACTGAATGGATTTGGATGAAACTTTAGAGTAATATAGCTTAGATATCAGAATAACACATAGGCTATAATTTATAAAGATTAGTGTGAATTATCCAAAATATAACGATTTTCCATCACCACGCGGGGCGCAGCTAGTATTGTTATGGTGGCATGCTTCCAGACGATCAATGCCCATACCAACTGTTTATGGGCTTTGTAGACTTTGAAGACAGGGGGCTTACTATTTCTCAAATGTTGACAATATCTGTTTTTGTTGTTTAGATGAGAAAGAGAAGTACGACCCCAACGGGTTCCGCGACGCGCTCGTGCAGGGCCTGGAGCGCGCGGGCGGCGACCTCGACGCCGCTTACAAGTTCCTAGACGCGGCCGGCTCGAAGCTCGACTACCGCCGCTATGGGGAGGTCATCTTCGACGTGCTTATCGCCGGGGGGCTGCTGCGTCAGTATATTACTCATTATAGTATTAAGTATATATCTATGTTTTATATAACATTTCTTCGTATATATAAATATATCATATATCATTTATGTATTTATTATTAAAAAGTAAGTAGTTCGTACCCTATGTTTCGTATACCACCATCGCCATTGTCAACACAATTCATTCCTGGGGTTTTCTGGACGACATCGTTTTTTAACGATAAAACCGCCTAACTAGATATAATTTAAGTTCCTTTTTGTATTGGTGTATAATAAAGTGTTATCTATCTATAGTCGGCACTTAGTTTTCAAACGGATTTTGCAAGAAGAAAGCAATGCATTCATAAGACAAACATATATTATGTATTAAATACTTAATATTAATCCTAAAAATTATTTAAAGTTCAGCACAATTGTTTGTCTGTTGGACCATTCCTGTTCTTCCGCTTTACCCTATAGCGAAACTTATCGAGAGAAGTAAACTTCGTGAGTTTGCGCAGATCCCGTTTAATAATTAAGTGGTAACATTTATCACACTTGACAGTATGTGGTGCGAAAGAGATAGCTTGCGAGTCCGGATAGAGGTAGAGCGAGAGCGCTATAGTCCCTCTCGTCTCAGTGTGCGTCACACCATCTTGTGCATCTTGTTGTGTTTGCTGCAATGTGTACGAACTTCAAGAACGCATTTGCGTTTTATCCTCTACTTAATTTTACTTAAAGCTTCACTGTAGCGTACAGAATTGTAAAATTATAATAATAATAAGTTTGAAATAGATCTAAAAGACCCAAAATATCAAATTGATTTTTTAACTCAATCAATAGGGAAAATATTATTGAATGATGAAAAACTTGGCTAGAGTCCTGACCCAAAGTGATCGACAAACTCGTTCGTTCATATCTGACTGTCTCTTTCTTGCATGTACAACTTTATTATACAAGAGCGAGATGACTATACGATGTTTTATGTTGCAGTCCCCGGCGGTTCGGTGTCGATGGATGGGGAATCTCCGAAGACCAGCACATGCATCTTCGCAGCCAGCGAGGATATGGACACGATGCGCAACTTTGAACAGGTCAGGTTAAAATTAAAACAGCCTTGAAGCGAAAGCCTTATCCAAATTGTAGGTCCTTGACTTATACCCAGTGATAGGCATTATTTATTCAAACATTGGGTGCCAATCATTGTACTCAGGTAATGTAAATGGTAGTGCAAAAGAGATAGCATAGGCGAACGTTAAAGTGAGATAGCAGGTAAGTCGCAACCAAGGCTTGAATTACCGTTAAAAATGTGGTATCGTTATTTATGCTAAATTCAGATAACGGCAAAATAAATATATTTCTAAAACTTACCGTCATTTTAGCCATTATACCGTTAAAAAATATAACGTTAATAGTATTTTTATCGGTAAATTTACCGTTATAAATATGTTTTGTTACCATCGTCGCTTTCTTACACTCGCAAAGATTTAGAATTGTGTTTGTCGATTGTTTCGATAACATGTAGTCGAAATAAAGC
This sequence comes from Dendrolimus punctatus, assembly GCA_012273795.1. Taxonomy (NCBI): domain Eukaryota; kingdom Metazoa; phylum Arthropoda; class Insecta; order Lepidoptera; family Lasiocampidae; genus Dendrolimus; species Dendrolimus punctatus. The sequence goes on along the minus strand of CM022547.1, from coordinate 857,725 downwards.
CAATTATTAAAAATAGCAACGTCGCTTGAAATAACGTAACGTTAAAATCATAACAGTTACCAAATAACGGTAAAAATATATCGGTATGCCAGTATCGTTTACGAAAATACCGGTACCTATATTACTAAATGTAATGATAACGTTTTCAAGCCCTGGTCACGACCATGTCCTACGTCGACCTGACGTCAGCAGTGAACACAAATCCCTATTATTTTTTGCAAAATTTTTTAGTTTTGAAATGATGAAAAACATGGCTAGAGTCCTGAAATTCGAATGTGGACAAACCATTACTCGTTCAATCTTTCCTGATTATTCTCGTTGACTTTTCAATGTCTCTGTTGTGGTGGAACTTTTGTTGATTTCTCTTCTCATCGTAGGTATTCGTGAAACTCATGCGTCGATACAAATATTTGGAAAAGATGTTTGAGGAAGAAATGAAAAAGGTGAGATTTGTTTTAGTTTATTTTAAATGTACAGCAATTTTCTAATTAATTTTGGAATTATTAGTTTGTTAATTACTTCAAATAAGAGGGGCTTTTCAATTTGTCGTGTAAATGTATACATTTTTTATATATTATGTTCAGCCATAACTTTTTTATTTGTGGACTGATTTTTGATGATTTTTCTTGCATTGAATTCAGTACGGAACAAATTTCATTATTATTGGATACCTTGGATTGTATTGTATGTAACTTAGAAGAAAAAAATAAAAAATTGTAGCACAAAAGAAATTGACTTCATTAGCAACTAAAGTATGTAACTTAAAATATATATAAAAGTTTTGTAGCACAAAAGAAATTGACTTCAGTAGTATCTAAAATGCATAAAATATTTTTTTTGCAACATCTTGAAGTTTGTGCCAATTAAATTAAAAAACAACAACGAAAAAAATACAAAATGAACCGACTTCAAGATGTTCTAGAAGCCAGTTTGTTTTTGTTAATTGTAATAGATCAATGTCTAACGCAACGTTTTGGCAGTTTTTCCTGTGATCCAATTAATTCAAAAAATTAGAGCCCAGCTGTGTTACGTTTTCGGGCAGCTGTTATTATTATAGTCTTTGTTTTAATGTTATGGGAGCTGCACGTCTAACCATCGCAGTGGACTACGAGCTACTGGCTAGCGCAACGCGGGAGCGCACATATTAATCATTGTGCTATATATTGTAGTAGCCGTACGACTTGTTAATATTTGTACTTTACAGTTTCCGAAATAAATCAGTTAACTTTAGTTGACATTGAAGACTACTTCTCGCTACTACATGTTATAGGAACCAACTCATTTATAGCCGGTGTCTATACTTACATTCGTTCACTTGACGTACCATCAGTTAAATTTTGACAATACTGAGCCAAATGAACGCTTGGTGAGATATAGGGACCAACTCCATTCAATGATTGAATTATAATATATTGTTTTGTATTCAGGTGCTAGTGTACCTGAAGGGTTTCGAGCCTCAACAACGCATCAAACTGGCACGCATGACAGCGCTCTGGATCGGTGAGCTCCTTTACCATTACCTGCATCACTCCATACCATTTGCTCCATTACCAGCAGCAATACGTTACACAACTAGCAATGACTCGATAATAGCAAAATTGTGTCGAGATGTTGTGGGCATTGGCAGCTGAATTTTTTTCATAAATATTGTATTTAAAAATACCACGTTAATATGCTGTGTATAATGCCCTAGTATTTGTTTAATTATTTAATTGTTGTGGCGTGATGTAATTAGAAATTTAAAATTTGATAACAGTGAAATAATGTATAATATAAAATTGTACAATATGGAAATGCTCAATGTCTGAAATAAATGAATTATCATTATTATTCAATCTAATCTAAAAAGACTAACGAATCATTTAAATATAACCTAAATTAACTAAGAAAGGTGGCTGCATTTATCCAAAAATTTCAAGAGAGATGTAGAAATCAGTATCATGCTGCTACAGCTCTTAGGCTTCATTCACATTCGCAGAACATCAGCTTGTGTCAAACGGTTAAAATAAATAAATAAAAATAACCTTTATTGTTGAAAAACATCTGTTACATATGAACTGATTTAATTAATCCGCCTAATTGGTATTCAGTTTTGCCTCCTTCTCAGCTTGTCCTCCGACATAGGCTTCCCCCAAGCAATTTGATGCCCATTTATCTCAGTCTTTACAGTTTCTGAACCACAATATCCCCGTTGTGTGTTTCAAATTACCCTCCCTCTATTATATTGCGTAAAGTGATTAGAGCTAAACATGTTTTTCATGATGATTGAGAGTCCTGATGGCCCATTTTCGCCTTCCCGTATTCCCTTTGTCCAATCCTTGCTATCCCGTCCCCTGTACTCTATACCAAAAGCTGGCAACCGTTGGTTTTGCCTCTGAGGTTGCAAACAACCTTTTCAATAAAATAATAATAATACATTTAAATTTATTACTATTTGACTTTACGGGTTTGGCAGCTAGGCTTTGAAGGCAGATTTTAGATTACACACTTTCTTCATTTTCTTAAGTCCACACACAGTTCAGCTGAATTTTAGGTTATCAACTAAAGACACTTAACAGAGTTCTTGTCTTGTTATCTTGAACTTGAAAAACCATATTTGACTACAGTTCACATTTCTCACAGCATCACATAATTACTACTCAAAAATATCAATATTCTACAAGTGTGTTTAAAGAGTAATTTTAGACATTTTTAGATAATAAATTGCATAGCTCAAAGTCCCCGTTTCAGTACCCCTAAAAACGAATACATTATGATGTAAATTGTGCAGGCAACGGGTGCGTGCCACCCGGCGTTCTGCTGGTGCTGATAAACGAGCACCTGCTCAAGGACAACCTGGCCCTGGACTTCGTGCTGGAGGTGTTCAGCACCGTGAAGCAGGAGAGGGGCGTCACGTCCCTGGTCACGGCGCTCAAGAGGGGCCAACTGGAGGGCAGGTATTGTACGATGTTCCTTTCTAAGAAATATATCTTTGTCGACTTTCCGATGTTTTCTAAGGCTAGGCTTGAAATACCGGCAAAAATGTGGTATCGGTAACAACGGTAAAAAAGAATATCCTTGTAAAACTAGCCATTTTATCGATAATAAATATAACGTTAATACTACTTTTATCGGTAATTTTACCGTTATAACTTTTTGTTACCCTTGTCGCTCTTTCACTCGCAAAGCTTGTCAAACAGCACTGTGCTAAGAGCGCGCGTAATATTTAGAGTTTCTTTGTAGATTGTTTCGGTAACATGCAGTCGTAATAAAGCCAATTCTTAAAAATAGCAACGTCGCTTGAAATAACGTAAAAATTACTGTTACGTATATCGTTATCCATACGATTTTTAACATTACATTATAACGTTAAAATCATAAAAGTAACCAATTAACGGTATAAACCGATATGGCAGTATCTTTTTCGAGTATACCGGTAATTATCTATATTTTTAAAGGTAATTAATTGATAACGTTTTCAAGCCCTGTTCTAAGGAATAGTGTGATTTGGTTTTTTTTTTTATTGCAGGAGATCAGCTGACAGGCAGATGGCCACTTGATGGAAGCGTTACCATCGCCTATGACATTGCGACACCAAAGGTGCTACAATGCGCTGCTGCTCTCTACAGGACTGATCCTGTCATAATGCGGACACAACACAAAGTTGTTATGCGTCATACTCTAGACCAGGGTGTCGCCATCCAGTCGAGCATATATAATACTCTCCACTGCTGTGGTAGTTTTGTCGCCTCTTACGACAGCCGCCCCGCAGGAATTGTATTCTTTTCGTTCCTGCACGATAGAAGCAGTGCAGAATGATATACATTTCGACGCCTCCGTGCTATATTCCAGTATGCGAAAAACTGAAATTTTACAGGAAAATATATTAACGTTGTTTTAAGCCATATCTCAACTTATTACATTTCTTTGCCCCAAAAGTCTCCGTTGATTTACATTTAAACATTTTGAACTATGTTTTGAACATTACCCTAACACATGTTGATGGCAACATATTTAAAATTATGTTGCTTCTACGTGTTGAGGGTGATATGAATGCGTCATGTACTGGCTTGTCGTATTGTTGCGATATCGTCATTAATGCCGCTACATTTGCAGTCTAATTCTCTTCTTTACAACGTCATCTAGCATTAAAGTAACTTTAGTTAAGTATACATTTTGATTATTATTTACTTACCATAATAGATTGATATAAATAGCTAGATGGCGCTAATAGTTATGCCATAGAAACAGCACAAAAGTCGATAAAACAGATCGATTGCTTTCTCACTCTGCTATCTACCTACTCATTCACACAATCGATCGGTATTAGACGCCATGAATTACAGTTTTTAACAGACTTCAAAACTGAACTCGACTGTGTATTTATTATGCGATTTCTCCGTCAATTGTGGGCCGATTTTTAATATTTTTTATTTATTCAAAAGAGTATACTCCTGCTGGGGTCCCATTGTCACAAGGTCCGGATGTGATTAGTGTGTACCAGGGAAATTAAGAGCAACCCTTGTTGAATAGCGCCGAGTGCCTACTCTCTTGGAAAAGCAAAACTTGTATAAGCTTGCCAGTAGTACAATTTCTACAGGCGCTAATATACTATTTCTAAAGCTGTTCAAGTATTCGGGCAACTATGAAGTAAAAAATATTGTTTTTAACAAAACTTACGAAACATCTTGTAGTCAAGACAGGGCCCGAAAAACTCTTGTTGTAGATTCCAACAACCAGAATGCGCTTTTTTAAGGATTTTTATGTATAACAATAATGTGTCCAGGTTGCTCGAGTTCCTGCCTTTGAACCGCCGCAGCGAGGAGGCGTTGGCTGCCTCGTTCGCCACCAGAGGGCTCGGGGAGCTGCTCAAACTTCACCGGGCACAGGCCTCACAGGTTCGATATTATTTTCATTGCATGAGTTTAGTTGACGGGCAGGTGGCCCCCACCTGATGGAAAGTGGTTACCATCCATCACCTATGGACATTTGTAACACCAAAGTTGCCACTAATGTGCTGTCGCTCTCTAAAGGGAGACTGCAACCTGACCACTAATGTCGAACACAACTCAAAGTTGTTTTATGGCAGCATTGGTGGTAGCCATACAGACAGGTAAATACCCTACCATTTGGCTGTTAGTTGCCTCTTATGACTGGTCATCGGACCGTAGGAAAATGTATTGTTTCTTCTTCCTGCAGTGATAAAATATCTATTTACAAGGTCAAATAATACTTATCATATTACAAAACAGTGAAGCTTTACATAAAATAGCAAGTTATGAAAATATTAATTTTACAAGTTTTGCACACGATTAGAGCTGGGCCACGACAACTTTGCGTGTTTCGGTGTCGAAGTGTGCGACATTAATGTATGGCACATTTTGAGATTTTGCTATTTAATGTGTAATCTTAATCATAGGCCATTCGACATTGTAATAAGTATGCGAACACGTAACCAAGACTTGGAACCGGTTTTAAACGGTTATATACGATTTTAGTATATTTCATTCGAACTGTAAACCTGAAGGAGAGTGTCATTTAACCCGGAATTAACCAGTTTGCGAGAAGAGGATGTATCTCTCTCGACATGTGTTTGTGTAAAACTGAAAACTTGCTGAACTACATGACTGGCGGTGTGTGGCAAGAACCAGTTGTTGAATACAAGAAAACTTTTCATGAAATTTGGTTTCCAAAAACCGTTTCACTGAATCGTTAAAGTACAAAACCGAAAAGTTCCTATGTACTTGACTATAGTGATCGGTTCGACTTTTTACCGATACCCAAGCCTTGTTATGTTACAATAAATTCTAATATTTATTCCTACATATACAAAAGGACGGACGTTAAACTAACATCTATCTTTTGAAATATCATAACAGAAATAATTTTAATTAGTTGTCGAACAATTATTAATTCTAACTCCTAAATCGTAACTAATATTCTAACTTGTAAATCGTACGTATGACGTCATAATTACCGTAAATCATACTTATGGCGTAAAAATCCCTTAATCGTACTTATGACGTGATCATTACCGTAAGTCAAACTTATGGCGTCATAAGTACCGTAAATCGTTTTTATGGCGTCATAAGTAGATTCCGCGGCACGAAAGAAGTTGCACGGAAAATAGAAGAACTGAAAGTGGCAGCTCCGGTAAATGAAAGAAACTTCGTAAACTGGCAAGGAAATAAATGTACAGCTTTAATTATGGTATATTTTGGATTCATTATTCAGTAATTGCCTGCATCGAATTACGGATTAGAAAATAATTACTCTGAGGGCTGACTCTCAAACATATGTCGTTGTTCATTTAAGAAATTGTATTATAAAAATCTTAAAAAATATAGTAGGAACATACTATATTTTCATCGCTAATTCTTATTGTCGCATTTTTTATTCAAATTCTTATAATTATTTTAAAAATAGTAGAACTTTGCTGGTTAAAGTAAAAAGTTATAATAAATAAATAAATGTAAAATAAAATTATGAATGAAAAATAATGTTTTACTATTTTTTCCTCTCATGTTCACAAAAGTACTACATTTTTACGGTTTTGTTAACAACTCTATGGACTCGAGTTCCTTATCCTTTTTACAACTTAATTTAGAAAAAAGTTTTTAGAATTTATACATGCTTATTGGTTATTTTTGTTGTTGTGTGTGACATTTATTCAATGCTGTTTGTGTTGTGGTGTAGCTTAAGAATAACTTATTATATTAATATATTCTAATTTTAATACAATACTTATTAATGTAGAGTGCATCTAACAAATGTACGTGCCTACCCCGCAAGGGACCTGGCGTGAAGTTATGTATGTATACTAATATCAGCCCATAGATGTCCCACTGCTGGGCTCGGGCCTCCCATTAAGGGGGAACGGACAGTATACCCTCCACGCTTGTCCAAGGCGGCTTGGCAGGTTTGACACATCGGTTATCTCGATGTGCAGGTTGCATCACGATGTTTTCCTTCACCGGTTTTAGTACGTGGTAATTGTAACAATATGCACATTAGATCAGAAAACTGACTAAGAGGCGCATGCGTTCCGGTCAAGATGGAACCCGCGCCCTTCGATTTAGGGGCGCGTGCGCTAACCATTACGCTACCACGACTTATGTATGTATCTAACAAAAACACTATATTTTTTTTATTAAAAGAAGATGCTGTGTGGCACTTGTTTTGTGTCCGCTCTTTTGAATTGTATGAGGCTGTGACGTTGTATAAGGTTATAGTTGATTCGAGGGTCTGCTCTTCTCTTGCAGGAGGTGCGCCGCGAGCTGACGCAGGCGCTGCTCGAGGAGCTGGCGGAGGAGAAGCCGGTGCGGGACCTCATCCAGGACACCCGCGAGATGGCGCTCAAGCACGACATACCCGACCACGAGGTCGTCGCCATTGTGAGTGACAATCATCAGTTACAATTTCCCAATCGGGGTAGGCAGAGACTATAGATCTCCACTTGCGAAGACCCTGACAAACAACTTTCGCTTCATCTACTTTCATTAATCTCTTCATACATGCACGTTTGTTTGATATACTTTTTACCTGATTTCGTTTTAACACCTCTGTTATTTGATCATGGTGTGTATGTGTCCGCCGCGTCCTAATACTTACATTTTTAAACTCGTGATATTTTTCGAATGGGATGTCCGAATTGAATGATTCAAAAAGTTATATAAAGGTATTGAAGCACTCTTGAATATGAAGTATTTTTTTTTTCTTAATACGATAATGTCAAAATGATGATACTCGATGACGAGTCCGACGTCCGCGCACGGTCGCAACGAGAGCGTCACGGCCGCGTCGTAATACTTACATTTTTAAACTCGTAATATCTTCGAATGGGATGTCCGAATTGAATGATTCAAAAAGTTATATAAAGGTATTGAAGCACTCTTGAATATGAAGTTTTTTTTCTTAATACGATAATGTCAAAATGATGATACTCGATGACGAGTCCGACGTCCGCGCACGGTCGCAACGAGAGCGTCACGGCCGCGTCGTAATACTTACATTTTAAACTCGTAATATCTTTCGAATGGGATGTCCGAATTGAATGATTCAAAAAGTTATATAAAGGTATTGAAGCACTCTTGAATATGAAGTTTTTTTTTCTTAATACGATAATGTCAAAATGATGATACTCGATGACGAGTCCGACGTCCGCGCACGGTCGCAACGAGAGCGTCACGGCCGCGTCGTAATACTTACATTTTTAAACTCGTAATATCTTTCGAATGGGATGTCCGAATTGAATGATTCAAAAAGTTATATAAAGGTATTGAAGCACTCTTGAATATGAAGTTTTTTTTTCTTAATACGATAATGTCAAAATGATGATACTCGATGACGAGTCCGACGTCCGCGCACGGTCGCAACGAGAGCGTCACGGCCGCGTCGTAATACTTACATTTTTAAACTCGTAATATCTTTCGAATGGGATGTCCGAATTGAATGATTCAAAAAGTTATATAAAGGTATTGAAGCACTCTTGAATATGAAGTTTTTTTTCTTAATACGATAATGTCAAAATGATGATACTCGATGACGAGTCCGACGTCCGCGCACGGTCGCAACGAGAGCGTCACGGCCGCGTCGTAATACTTACATTTTAAACTCGTAATATCTTCGAATGGGATGTCCGAATTGAATGATTCAAAAGTTATATAAAGGTATTGAAGCACTCTTGAATATGAAGTTTTTTTTTCTTAATACGATAATGTCAAAATGATGATACTCGATGACGAGTCCGACGTCCGCGCACGGTCGCAGCGAGAGCGGCGCGGCCGAGTATTTCGGCGGCGCCGCGGATCGCCGCGGCCGGCACGGGTCGCGTGACGACACGGCAGCCTGATTCACTCGAATTGCGCTCCTAAGGCCCAGGTGTTAGGGTCGAGAGTCGTGACCTCGTTGTGGTGGTTGCAGATCTGGCAGTGCGTGATGTCCCGCGGCGAGTGGAACAAGAAGGAGGAGCTGCTGGCGGAGCAGGCGGCCAAGCACCTGCGCCACTACACGCCGCTGCTGGCCGCGTTCGCGCAGTCCGCCAAGGCGGAGATCTCTTTGCTCACAAAGGTGAATATCACGATACAGAATCGACAAATGAAAATAGTTGTAAATTGTCACATGCTTTTCTCCAAAAGTGGCTTTTTATAGTCGTAAAATACACTTTCCAACTGATGATGACATTTTGGGTGCGTTCCTTTAGGCTCGAAATGCTCCGTTTACCGTTATACAAGGCGACCACGGTCGTGGCGAAAACGGTACTATTGACGTCATCATTTCCGATCTCACGGCGACCCATGTCGACAGGTGGATCGAAGTGGGCGTTGACCATAGAGCGTTAATTCTCTCTATCGATTGACATTGAAAAAGGCGCGATTTTCAAATCAACCAATGACATTTTTGTATTAATTAATAACATCAACGCTTCTTAACCCGTTCTATTAGTTTATGATTGTTACGACGGCAATCAAATTTAATGGGAAAAATCGTGATAGTTTGGACTCTCTTGTGGAACGTAGCCTTTCTTACCCACCGACATTAACAAATCAAATAGCGGTGTGAAATTAGCAGATTATATCGAAATTTTGAACGTGTTACGTCACATACATGGAAAAATATATTGTTACATTATCGGTAAGGTTAAAAGTGAGTGGTCCATGTCCAAAATCTGTCATCACAGAAAACGGACAACTTTCAGAGACAAAGTGCAAATCATAATTGTGGCATATAGATTAAATTTATGTAAAGGTATATATATATATAGAGATAGGTAAACAAGATATAATAAACTTTAGGAAATTAACTTTATCGCTATATAAATAAAAAAATGTAATTCAGTTGTAGCAGCAAGAGGCTTCAGGTAGTATTCACTGTCGAGTACTGATGTGAACTGAAGTAAACAGATTTATTTTGGAAACGGTAACCTAAGTACAAATACTAACAAGTCGTACTGCTAGTACAATGTATAGCACAGTGTGTGAGCGGGACGGATTATGTGCGAGCGAGATAGAGCAACTATTAATATCCGCTCTAGTCTGTAGTTCGTTGTCTGCTCAGCTCTCATACAGTCTTTACACAAACTTTCCAAAATATTAATTTTACATGTTTTGCACACGATTAGAGCTGGGCCACGATAACCTTGCGTGTCTCGGTGTCGAAGTGTGCGACATTAATGTATGGATGGCAGATTTTGAGATTATACAATTCTGTATATTCTTTTATTCATTGGCCATTCAACATTGTAATTTGGCATGGACTCGCAAATGTCCTACATATACTTGGTCTTCGGAAAGACATCCTTAAATGTTCTATCATCTGTACAACAACACAAGGTTGTTATGGCGACATACGACGACCAAGGGTGGTAGCCATCTAGATGGGTAAATACCCTACCACCTGACTAGGTTGTTTTGTCCCCTCTTACTATTATTAATAATGTTTTAAATCCCAAGTATTAATTTAAGAAAAAAAAATTGTTTACACAATTGTGATCGTAGACTTCTTATATGTGTCCAGGTCCAAGAGTACTGTTACGAGAACATGAACTTCATGCGCGCATTCAGCAAGCTGGTGCTGATGCTGTACAAGACGAACGTGCTCTCCGAGGAGGTGATCCTCAAGTGGTACCGGGACCCCAACTCCTCCAAGGGCAAGGTGATGTTCCTCGACCAGATGAAGAAGTTCGTCGAGTGGCTGCAGAGCGCCGAGGAGGGTACGTTTCACCTTCTTATTTAGACCTAATTTACTAAATAGAGTTACCCGACTATAAAATCAGTTGCCAGCTAACTTAGTTATTGTTTCAAATAGGTAATTGAATATACTTCTTGGAAAAATAAGTATAGTTTTAAAATGACTTGAGACTCTTAAAATAAAAAAACTGGGAAGTTTGTTGTTCCTTCTTCTCCTTGAACAGCGATAACACACTGCGAAGTGGTGTACATAGAATGGGGAGTATATTTAAATTTTGACATTATTTTGAATAAAAAAATTGAGTTTTAAGAGCTTTTGTGATTGCATCAAAAATGAACGCTGGCAGCTAGTTTTGAATGTTTGAAACCTGTAAACAAGATGGAGGATATCGTAGGAAGTAAAGATACTTTTATTTTATGAAAGGTGTTTTCGCGTCTTTCAATAATACATGAGTTACATAGAATAACTTAAAATATTTTTGTATATTTTTTAAATTGCTAATAAACCGGTTATCATCGCCTATGAACATCTGTAACGGCAAAGTGCTACCACTCTCTAAAGGGAGATTGGAGCCTGGCCACTACTGCCTGAAAACAAACAACTCAAGGTTTATTATGGCAGCATACTCTAGACCAGGGGTGGTAGTCATCCCGTCGGGCAAATGCCCTACCACCTGGCTGTGGATTGTTTTGTCGCCTTTTACGACTGGCCGCCCCAACGCAGGAGATTGTATTTTTTCTCTATTCCTGCACAGATAAATGCGTTATAGATAGACGAAAATAGCGAAAAAGATGGCGCTGCGAGCGCATCTTTTTGGAAACTATTGAATGTTGTGTGAGGGAAACTCAACATATGCTGGCTTATATGCCGAAACAACACTTAGGATACTTTGTATCCCAATACATGTTTCCATAGGATAGACGGATTAGCGAAATAGATGGCGCTGCAATCGCGGGTTTTCAATTGGGATTGTTCACTTTTTTTCAATCTAGCTTTTGGAAAAACTCGAGGAATAGTGTCCCTGATCATTTCTGTCTAGTTAAATTCCAAAAAACGTATGATTTTCTTGTATTTTGTAAGAAATGCGTTTGACCTTTATTTGACTTTACTAAATCCAATCAGGTGGGCCATCTGCCTGTTTGCCTGCTTCAGGTGTATTCTAGTTGTACATTATTTGATTTAAGTTCTGTAACATGGATTTTCCCTAAAGACCACTTTAAAAAATTTAACGATTACTATAGAAAATAATAATGGTTGAACACGAAAAATTATAAGCCTAGCGACAAAAAACACTAAAATGATCACGATACGTAATGAGTAATGGTAGTGTCATTTAAATAGTAGCACAGATTACCATAATTATATATAGATAAAATTTACTTTTATTATTTTGTTTTCTAGGCAAAGAAATCAATGTAAACTTGTCCCTTATGACGTCATCGGAGAAATAATTTTAAAATCGTTTTATAAAAAAACTAACGCTTAAAATACAAAAATATTCAAATTAGTATCTTAAAATACCCTATTTTATGTAATAAACATTCACTAACAAACATCTATGTTGTCATAAACAACATGTCATTTCCTCTCTGGTTGAGCGGTCTAACCCTTTGCCGGCCTACCTCACTACAACATAGGCTCCAGGTTCGATTCCTGATATAGTAAATTTCGGAAACATTTTCGCCGTTATTTACTATGGTCTGGGTGTCTGGGATAGGCCCCAGAGTAGAATAGTATGTTGTATATTACCCATACACAAACGTAACTTGCATAATTTGGGGATATACAATATGTTGTTTGTATATGTTTCAAATCGGATTAGCTATGACACATTTCTTTTTTGCTGGGCAGCTGTCTAGATGGACTTAGTTTCCTTGTTATTATTATATGTAAAAACTCCAATAAGTTATTGTTGTTTTAAGATAAAGCTAATGCGTAACTAGTGACTAATAATTAATTGGAATGTATTTCCTACTAACGATAAAAAATTCTGATTGGGTTTAAAGAAATAACACTTGGCCCTTGAAACTTACTGGACTAAAACACAGCACTGGGGAGTTTGCAGAGCCCTGTTCTATAGGACCCAATAGCCCAAAAATGTTAGCCTCAAAAGTTTGGAAAAGCTATTATATCATTACCTTTTGAAATGTGTTTTTTTCTTTCAGAATCTGAGAGCGGTGAGGAGGAGGATTAGATTAAGTGCAGCAAGTGAGACTGACAAGACGACGCGCCGCCCCGAGGATATATACAGAACCCCACCCACGCATCCCAACAAACAAACACACAGACAGACAGACGGACGGACGGCGCGTCACCAATGCAATCATAATAATCGTATAATAATTGATAATAATAATAATGTTGAACATCGCGACGGACAAGTTTTCTAAATCTGTATATTATTCATGTCTAAATAACATGTTGATGAAATACAATATTTTTTATTCAATTTTTGTAGTAAAATCTAATAAATGGTGGAAACACGCACTTGTTGGTTTTATTTTATCCTACTGATATTATAAACGCGAAAGTTTGTAAGAATGTATGGATGTATGTTTGTTACTCTTTCACGCCAAAACTACTGAATGGATTTTGATGAAACTTTAATATAGCTTACAGAATAACATGGCTATAATTTATAAAGATATAGTGTGAATTACATATCTAAAATATAACTATTCTATCACTACGCGGTTGAGACCGTGGGGCGCAGCTAGTTAATTCATAACGGAGACCAAATGCAGAATAATATTCATTATGGAAGAAAACCGGGAATGACTATTAAATAATATCATATCAATATATTAAATAATACAGGCTTCAAGCCAGGGGGCGTATAAAAAAAACACATTTTTTTATTTCGTTGTATCATTTATATTTTTATCGATACACCACCTCTGTTTTTTCTTAATAGTAGGTTAATTATAAAAAAGAGCATTTCACGTAATCAAGGAAGTACTTTCATAGACACATGCAAATTGTCAGTTACAGAGACAGTATTGAAAAAAAAAATTGTATCTCCTGAAGAGTTCGCTTATACTCCCCTCTGGCTTAAAGCCCGCGATATGTAGATCAGTTGACGCTCACAGTTTTGGAAGGTGCCATAAGTTTTGCATGGTATTTTGTGAACTTCAATCCTCTTGAAAAACCACTATTATTTTTATAAGTTAAAACTTGCAAAATAAATGTAAAAATATTGTAGTAGTTTAATATTAATTTCGGCTGACGCCATTTCTGCTAATGATAATATTGTAGTGGAACACTTAGAAGCCTAAGTAGATGGCGCTGTATAATTGAGATCGCAAATGATTCCCGAAACGTACAATGAGAGGTATATACAAATTTCTAACAATAATAGACGAGCCTGCGAGTACCAGCCTCGCTGGAAGATCTTCCTAAAAGACTTCCTATAAGGGGCATTCTCTTCAATGTCATTTTTTTACTATTATTCCGCTGTGAGGATATTGTAGATTTAGTAGAATACGTATTTTTGACACTATTGCAATGGAACGTACTTTGAATATCTTTGCGACGCCAAGGTATTGAAATAGAAAAAAATTGGACTCCAGGAGGACAGTGACTCAAAAAAGTAGTCGGATGGGTGGTGAGCATAAACAATAGTTTTAAAACCGACTAAAATGACGCTAGTGTACAAAATTTCTAATCTTTTTTTTATTTTTATATAACTTCTAATTTCACTACATCTTTATTTATTTAGGTTTATTGGCAGCTAGCCCTTTATGCCAGATCTTAGATTGCAAAATAATTTCTTCATTTTCTTAAGCCTACATAGGCATAATAGCTCAGCTAAACTGTAGGTTATCATCTAAAGCCATTCAACGGAGTTCTTGTGACAACTCGAAAGGCCACATTTGACTATACAGTTCACATTTATCACAAAAACACATAACTACTACTCAAAAACTATCAATATCCTACAACTATTTTTCCTTTTAAAGTAATTTTGCACAGCACATCTCCTTTCAGTTCCCGTCAAAAACCCCATCCATAATACTAAAGAACAGATTACATTAATATAATAGGAGATAGGTCTGGTACTACATTTTCTATATTAATTTGTATATATATATTAATTAGGGTGGTGCAAAAAAATGGACTATTTTTCTTTTTGAGTCTCGAGTGAAAAATGTTAGTTTTTGATGTTTTAAAATTATTTCCTGAACAGTCCTTTGGGAGTTCTTAAACTGTCGTTCCAAATTTTTTAGATGTCAAAAATCGCCATAACCTTTTTAATTCATTTGTTTCTCTTACGGTACAATTTTATAAACCAAAAAGTAATAAGTTTCTGAAAGTTTCAGTTCAAAATGTGAATTTTAAAAGGTCGCTCATAGATTTTTTTAATGCACTTGTTACTTTAAATTTTTTCAAGCGAGAAAGCTTTTGAACTGAATTTTTCAGAAACGTATTACTTTTTGGTCGATAAAATTATATCGTCACGGGGAAAATAACAGTTTATGGCGATTATTGAAATCTTAAAAATTTTGGAGTGTTACAACTTCTTGCATGTCAAATAGGTAAATACTAAGAGAACAGCGTCGATGGCGTAATAATTCCATGCCGTTTGAACATAATAATAATTGCGTAGCCCTCTAAGAACTACAGTACACAAAGATAATATACATATTTAAATGCAAATAAATTATTATTTATACTCTTTTCAACTAGTCAATGAACAAAATAGGCGAAGAGCTCTTTGAGAGCGGGATTTCGCACATCGCGGCTTATTTCTGAAAAGGGGAGCATTTCCTGACTCTATTCATACTATAGACTTGTTTAACGGCTATTTATTGTCCCTTTTGTTGGGACCAAGGCCAGTCCGGACTCAAGGTTAAGTCAGGTGATGTCTGAAATCGCCCTTCGGTTATAACAACACGTGTAAGTTTTGAATAGTAACGGTTCATTTAATTGATGTTTTTGCATTGTTTATTGTGATAGCTTAGCGCTCAACGCACTTGCGTCTCACTCCAATGATCTGGGTTCGAATCTTGGCCGAGAAGCAAGCAACATTTAGGTAGTTTTTTTTCGTGAATGAAAAAAGCGCGATGAAATCTGCACAACGAGATAACCGATGTGTGAAATCTGCCTTAGACAACTGGCTATTTCCTTAAAATGAGGAGACCAGTGCCCAAAAGTGGGAGGTTTATGTGCTATTATTATGGTTTAATACTGCGGCCGCATACGGACTATTTCTTACATCCATGGGCTGGAGTATCTGCTTACCATATTGGCTTCAACTCAATTCAGCGTCGCGCCGTTCGTACGATCGACGATCCCATTCTAACAGATCCTTTTTCGCGTGGCTTATGAAGAGACTGCGTTTCTTTGTGAATTCTACTGTTTGAACAATGAGGAGTGTTCAGAAGTTTGTTGTTTGATCTGATATATTATACCAACGTAACATTTTCATTACCGCACCCCTTACCACCGGCATGTACACTCCTCATTCCCTTGAGTTATAACGCTTAACGACGAAACGGTTCTCTAGATTCTAGAACGTTTGTCACGCGTACATAACGACTTTTTTTAAAATTCTCTCTCCAGACGAACGCCATATTATATTGCTTTTATATTTTTTGTATTTTATTCTTTTTATCTTCAATTATTATCAAAATTTTATAGTTTCCTTATATCTATTAAAAGCTTCGTTTTATCTACTGTTTACATAGCTTCTTATATATATATCGATTATGTATATTATTTCTACTTTTATTACATACTAGGGTTTCCGCATGACTTCATCCATACAATAATGACTGGGAAGGAACTTTCCGCCGATAATATCCCTCTGCACTGCGACATGGGGTCATTTAGATATAACATTATTTATAAAATTTCCTCAAGACCGGCAACGCGCTGGCAACACCCCTAGTCAGAGTCGTCTATGCGCCGAGGTGCGAAAATCAGTTTGGTCCCATTTCTACAGTAGCATTTATTTTTATAATTTATTTTCATGGGTTCCTAATTGCTTGACAAATACGGTACCTACCTATGTTTATTGGTCATGTCTGTTTGATTTTGTGTCACGATCATTTTTCTGAGACTTCTGGGTACAATCGAGGGCTTCATAACATATAGGCGTACAGACAAAAGTGCAGTTTTACACAAGGGACAAAATTGTTAATAAAACAAAACTGGTTAATTGTATAAGGCTGAAATTTGGAATACCCTCCTTTTTAGGTACACTTGCGTACTGGTAAAACTTTCTACATTAAATTAAACAACAAAAAAAGGCATTTTTGCGTATTATGTTATGAAACCCTCGATATGGATGCAATTTGTCAGGAAGATGTAGTCTACATTTGGGGCGGTAATGTCGGTTAAGAGTTGAAAATTTAAGATGTTCTTAAAGACTTTTTGTTCAAGTCATTCGGCTTGTGCTCCTTAGGTTCGTACGCCCGGATACCACGCAGCTCTTGCTCCTCCGGGTAACACACAGCCCTGCCCCTCGTGTTGATAACATCCATTAAGAACCCTCGCCCACGGCGACTTTTTTTAGCGCTTAGCATCGCTACTAATGCGTTTTAGTCGGATTTGCAACGCGCTACTGCATCGCGACTGTATCGATGGGCGACGCAAAGGTGCGACTGTTTCGGGCGACATCAGGAGAGAACGGAGGAAGGGTGGCGAGTGAGTGGAGAACCGAGCATCAGTGCAACATAGACAGGTCGAGAGCTGTTGACCTTACTCGAGACAGAAGCGCGACAGCTTCGCGACTGTATCGATGCGGACACGGGATGACATCGCTACTGCATCGTTACAAAAAGTCTCCGTGGGCGAGGGGCCTAAGGCGGCAGTGATCAGGTGAGCCGTTTGCCAGTTGCCAGCTATGGCAATGAAAAAAGAACCCCCTGCATTACAAAGTGGTTTCAAAGTGATTTATGTTGTCTTTTTCTCATTTAAAATATAATAGGATTCGCGATGGGATACGCTAAGTTTTACGTGTCCGAACAACTTGAAACCGCTCCCAAGAAAATTCCCGTAAGATTCCCAAAGTACCGCAGATTTTAAATCCGGGAATTAGCTAACGATCAACGAAAACCGCATCGAAATCAGCCCATTATTTTTTATGTTTATAATATTGTTACGAGTTTAGAGGGACTCGAATTAAAATTCCGCTGGAGTTATTATGGAGTTTATTAGAACCATACAAACACGTATAACACAAGTATTAATATAACAGAACACAACAAATCCAAACGTAATGCAGAAGGTCGTAATTCAATAAAATGCGCGATGTCCGTCACTATTAGATTCTCGTTATGTACACACGTCACGCCCGTATTGTAATCGTCGCTTGACTGCCCCTCAATCAGGCCATCGTTTTATACTGCACAAATGCAATGTGCCCGTATCGTAGTCAACGTAATCCGTAACACCTGGCTAATGAATCGGCCGCTACCCATAAGCGAGTACAATGGGCTGTTCTCTAGACGCGTATACCAATAAATAAGTAAACAAAAGAAGACGATCATAAAATAATTACAATTAGTTCAAATTCTGACAGGTAATGAAATGTGGATCTTGTAATTTCTCTTTGTCGGGGGGCTAAGTTGTACAATATCATAGATTTCCAATCAGACATTTCGTTTAAATTTTTACCACTTACCAGATACTCCCAAATAAAAGCTACTGTTGCGGAGATAACCCAGGGAATGATAGGCCTTTGGATAATGAATATATTTACTGGAGAAATGGTAAAATACAACGTGATCGTTAGTATGTAGCAGATAGAGAAACTTATATTTTTTGACAACTTCAAAATAATTAAAAATATATATGTAAAAAGTTGCAGGTAAAAGGAGTACGCAACAGCTATAATAATTACGAAAACATAAATCCTGACAATAGAAGACACCCAGATCAAATTCGAACAGACCGTGAATAATATAATCTAATTGAATAATAAACGCACTATGACGTTAAAGAGCGTTGCGCTCTGTGCCATCTTTGACAAGCAGATGTGAAGGAAATCGTTCAAGGAGGCTGGGCTGTACAATGAGAGCACACCTGCGGTATTCAAAGACGCACACAGACGCGGTATGTACTTTACATTTACCCTTGAAGGTATGAAAAGGGAGGGATAAAGAGATGGATGTGTTAGTGATACGCTGATACCTGAAATCACGATGGGCGCGTGTGTCGAATTCATAAATACGGGTTCTGTATAGTTTTATAATCTACATATATATATAAAAGGAAGTCATGTTAATTACTTACTTACTTACTTACTTACACTATTTATAACTCAAGAACAGCTCTACCGATTTAGCTGAAAATTGGTGGGGAGGTAGCTTAGCACCAGGAGACAGACGTAGGATACTTTCATCCCGTCGGAACCGGTAGGTGGAGCTGAGATCGGGTTCTAAAGTCCTCCTCATCACCTGGACCGATTTTGGTGATTAGGTTTTTATGTGTTTGAGTGGGTCCCGGATGGTTTAATCCACAATTGGAACCGGTAGGTGGCGCTAGAATCGGGTCCTAGATTTTTATTTTTTCAGAGTCTGTTAGGGCCGCTAGTTTTTTATAAATACAAAAAATATTTCTTTTCTACATCTAGTACAATGTTGAAATTTATAAATAACTAGCTTTCCCGGAAGACGTCGTCCTACCCGGAAAAGCTTCAATCGATATGCCAACAGCAGCGGCACCACCTACCGGGTACAATTGTGAACTGTTGTGAAGTGTGTTGTGTTATAGGATATTGATAGTTTTTCAGTAGTAATTGTTTGCTTTTGTGAGAAATGTGAACTGTATAGTCAAATGGGGCATTTCGAGTTTTCACAACAACTCCATTGAATGGTGTTGATTGTAGCCTACAATACAAATGCGCCTGGCATAAAGGCCTAGTTGTCAAGCTATAAACATAACAAAACATTTTTTATAAACAGTAACTAGCTGTCCCGGCAGCCTGCCCGGAAAAGCTTCGATCGATATTTAGTAAATAAAAAATAGGGGTTGACCGTAGAGGGTTGAAAATTTAGGGTTGTATGTATTTTTTAATGCTGTATCATAAAAAAACATATCTAAAAAATTAAAAAAATGTAGGGGTGGACTATCCTTAACATTTAGGGGGATGAAAAATAGATGTCCGATTCTCAGACCCACCCAATATTGAGCATATTTCATGAGAATCGGCAAACCGTTTCAGAGGAGTATGGTAACTAACTGACACGAGAATTTTATATTATATATTTTATATGCTTCCACATTCATCATACGCACCGCTGAAGAATGGAACTCTTTACCGTCGTCTGTTTTTCCCGAAAAATACAATCTAGGTGTCTTTAGGTCTCGCGTGAACCTTCTACCTTCCTACCTTACCTTCCTTCCTTACCGTACCTTCTAGGTAAGCGTGCTCCACCTTAGACTGCATTTCCGCCTGACATCAGGCGCAATGTCGGTCAAACGCGAACCTAATCATTATAAAAAAAAAAAAATATATATATAAGATAATAATATTATCATGTACGTGAACAAAAAGGCGTCGAGAATACTAAACCAAGGACGGCCAGTGAATAGCATTAAAGGAAAGAGTGCCAAGAATATATGGTTTTGACTCGTACAATTTCTAGGATTTACGGTCATATATTGAATTAGAGTAAGTTTGAAGGCTTATTTAAGAACAATAAACAAGCCTCAAAACCTACTCTAACTCAATATGAATAAGATGCAAGACATTTCTCATTTTCAATTCGGAACCCTAAGAAGTCTTGCAAAAAACACAAAGATGTAAGTAAGCTTTTGTCAGTACTTGCCTATTACCGAACCGCCCTTTGCAATTCAAAGGATCTCCTCATCCGTTGTTATTTTTATTTTGTTGTTACGGCTACCGATGAACCGAGATGTTTGATTACTATTTACTTGGCTGAATTTAAAAGTTGTTAAGCTTTCCATTCGGTTTGGGTTGGGTAAACTTGGATAAGTCTGCCGCTGAAGCCCTAGCTAGAGGCCTGACCTTCTGTCAGGTCGAAATAGAGACGGTCAAGAAGAGGGAAACCGCTTGCTGCCTCGTCGAATGGTCACGAGACCTCGAACACTCTGCGGCCGGCGGCTTTACGGTGGACGCAATCAAGCCACAGCTGGAGGAATGGATCACCCGCACCAGCGGAACCCTGACCTTCAGGATGACACAGATACTGACCGGACACGGTTGTTTCGATCAGTATCTGTGTCACATTGTGGGCTGCTTGTCTTCTCCGGACTGCCGCCAGTGCGGCGCACCCGACACTGCGTTCCACACGCTGGTCGAGTGCGCTGCATGGACGCCACAGCGTTTCGATCTCGAGGCGCACGTAGGAGCCGTCGGATCGCTCGGCGACTTGGTAACGGCCATGTTGCAGAGCGACGACCGCTGGGAAGCTGCGGTTACTTTTTGCGAGGCAGTAATATCTCTCAAAGAGGCCGCAGAAAGGGATAGGGAGCGAAGTCCTTCAGCGCGTACTACGGTCTCTTCTCGAGGTCGTCGGCCTTCAGCTGGCACCCGGAGAGGCAAGTACGCGCATTACTTCCCTCCCTGAGTTAGGTTCCGGTACGGGGGGCCCTTAGCTGCTAGGTAAAGCAAGGGACTCATCTGCCCCCGTCTCGAAGTGGGGTGTGTTCTCCCAGGGCACACTCCAGGCACTTTATTGCACTGGATCGACTGTTGCGTAACTATGTTCTATATCTCAGTCTTTCCATCACAAACAAAAGCGCAGGGTCGACAGGGAGGAGGGGGTTTTTAGTGGGTATTGAGGTTGCTCGCCCGTGCGGCATCGCTCGGAGTCTCCACACCACTCTGTGTCATCCATCGCGGACGGAGCACAAACAAAGCATACTATTGCTAGTGTTATCGCCCCCGATCGATGCGTGCCGCTTCCTAGCGGCGGCCCAGAGTGTGCGCAAATCGGTTAAGCATTTTCCCGCGCCTCAAAACAAAAAAAAAAGTCTGCCGTTGAAAGTTGAGTGTTAGTTATATATGCTCCTTTCTTATATATAGTGTACAAACCATTTCTCCCTTTTTTAAATAATGCGTGCAGGAGAAGATCGTCGTATTTAATCTTTATATATATAATTTTTCTGTACATGTGTTGACAGTGAACTCCTAAACGGCTGGACCGATTTGAATGAATTTTTTGTGTGTTCAAGTGGATTCGAGGATGGTTTAGATTCACAATTGGACCATGTAGATTTCGCTGCAGTCGAGTTCTAAATTTTATTTCTTCAGGGCAACGTCTGTCGGAACAGCTAGTTTTCTATAAATATTTAAGTTTACATTGTAAAAGTTAACACGATATTTCGTACGAAGCTTTCAATATAAGTTTCTGCCTATAATGTTATTTCATTTGCCACAATGGCGGACAAAGAATTTAGTCCATACAGTTTTGTCTAACCTAATTAGGTTTTGAGTATAACTTGGCCAAATTGTAGGTCTTTCACTAAGTTTTTGTCACAACTCAAAAAGCCATAATGCAAGTTCTTGCTACATGTTCAAATAATGAGAGATTTTTTGAGATTGAGATTCCGTCAAAAACTCCCCTAGTAGTTTAGAAGAACAAATTACGCCCTGTTCTATAATATTCTGGTTTTGTTACGGTTATTCGAATTTCGAATTTGGAAATTAATCGTTTTAGGAGTTTAAAGAAATATGAATGGCCAATGTTATCGAACTCTATTGTCTATGACCGATTAGTTCCGGTGTCCATTGTTTTAATGACACAAGCTTACCGCAGGTGCTTATATAAGGGCAAACACAATACAAGCGATTGTTTATTAAATAGCAACAATATCGAGAGAGTAACTGCAGATACATCTAAATTGTTTTAAACAATTTGCCTTTTATATATACTGTAAATTATGCTTTAGACACAAAATATTTATGTTTATCCCAGTTAGACATTAAAGTGCAGGAATTCGCATTTATATTGTCATTACACATTGACGAGTGAATAATTTGATAATGAATCTCATTGATGTAACAATAATAGACGAATAATAGATAATAGACTTCTTTTATTGCTACATCAATGATAAATCTCGTTAATCCAGCTTATTATAACATTTAATAATGTCGTCCTATTATTACGGTAAACATCGTAGTGATTTCTCACTTTTATTTTCATAAAAGCCTATAAATAAAATAGAATAGGTTATAATTGTACCAGGAGATAAAACCTCTTAGGCGGCAAAGTGGATAATGAATGAAATGATCTAACAAGCTGAGAATTGACGTCGTAGTAGATCCTGCAAAGTAGTATACATAACATGGATTGTTAGTTGGTAAGCAAAAAGAAGAAAAATTCTATTTAACTTTATGACTATCTATAACATGTCAGATCAGAAAACAAAAACTTGAAATTCAAAATTGGAGTTGCCTAGTGTGTAAACAGCCTGAAATGCGTGAAATTTGACATGTATGCGCCTACACAACGTTCCGTAATCTATGATCGTATGCATTTAATACGGTGGTCGACCTCTACTTAATATAATATGTAACTTTACTTGATGATAGTACTTATTTAAAGTCACGTCAAACTTTTCCAGATTGTTTATTTTTAATAAATTGCTATTAAAACTAATAAAATTAAATTGCTATTAGATAGACGGGTAAATTTACTGGCTCCACATTTTTAATATTTTTTGTGTAAATTTCCAATCTATGACAATTGTTACTGTCAAGTATTTTTATTTTTTAGTTTATCTTTCTCAAATAAATATAACATTAATTAACTGATAGAAATAGAAGCTTGTAACTTATATCTATGACATTCTAAAATTCTCTTGCGCAAAACTTAGTTCCAATGAAAAAGTTTTGAATTTAAAAAAAATAATTTTTAAACACTATACATACGAGTGTAACTGCTTGTTTAATATGATTATTATTGTTTAAAACCAATTCACCAATCTCTCCTAGAATACCCAACTCACAGGTTTAATTAGAAATTTGATTTATTTGACTGATCAGCAGGCAAGTCCCTTTAAAAAGTGCAGTTTCTTAGAAACGACAAAAATCTATACAAAACGCCGAGAGATTCTCCAAAGAACTTTCCAAACTTCCAATTTTCTCCGCAGTTCGACGTGAATAGAAAAAAAAGAATTCAAAATTCGAACGTAAATCATAAAACTTTAAGAATAAAAATTCAAAGTGATATTGTCTATGGTATTAAGTTTGGCTGACAATGCTTTTGTACCTGGGACTTTTTTCTTGGAACGTAAGCGCACCCGCTTTAAAAAGTACAGTAAGCGCTTTTGTCATATTTCCGGGGACAGAGCAAGATATCTGTTACAATAGACATGTAATTTTGGGCCTTGTACTTAAGTTTTAAAAGGAACAATCGTATTGTTACGACTTACGAAGACTGACAGAGGTCTTATAACCTTCCTTAGGGAATTATATAAGCATACTAGCATTTACGCGCGACTTTGTCCACATTGGACAGCTAACAAAGATTATCAGTTATTTTGCTAAATATATCTAAATCAAGGTTATTTTCAGCAGGGTAATAGATTTTTTTGTATGAAAACACATGAATCCCGGAAATTCCCATAAAAACTTGGGATAAGTACTGTAAAATAAGTAAAGGTATAGAATTTCGATCGATCACCGAAAATTTCACATCGGAATCAATTATTTTCCAGCCTAGCGACTTTATACCATACCAAGAAAATTCCCGGATAAACTTTGTAGTATACATAAGTTAGGTACTTTTTGCGTCTGGGTGGGTAATAGTGTCCATTAGAAAGTATTGAATTATTTCTCTATTATTGGTACTTATTCAATCTTTATAATATATAAAAATGAATATTTGTCTGTATGTCCTTTACAGGATCGTAAACTAAACATTTGATCATGTGATGATGTTTAGCAAAGCTGTTGTGCATGAGCCAAAAAAAGGTTTCTGAGTTGGTTCACAATTGGACCCGGTAGGTGGCGCTGCTGTCGGCATATCGATTGAAGCTTTTCCGGGCAGTACGACGACTGCCGGGACAGCTAGTTATATAATAAAATACTACCTGTCGTTGGAATATGATATTTAAATCCATTTATATATTTTGTAGATATGTATTTGTATGGTATCTATAAAATAAGTATATATCTATGTAATATATAAAATTTCTGCATGTTTACATCTCATTTACGTATTTATTATTAAAGTGTAAGTAGTTCGTACTATATGTTACGTATACCATCATGGCCATTATCATCTAAATTCATTCCTGGGGTTGTCAGGAAGAGATCGCTTTTTAGCGATAAGGCCGACCTTTGTACATAACTAGATATAATTCTAAGTTCATCTTTGTATTGGTGTACAATAAAGTGTTATCTATCTATCAAAATATACTCAGTTCTCAGTTCAGTAACGCACTGTGGTGCGGACGGCTGCCTTTAGCCGGTTCCACTCTGAGAGCTTGGGGCTCGGTCTACATTTTTGTCTGTCTGAACTAAATACCTACATAATTTTATTAAGTCTGATTCAAAATTAATTTAGTTGAATTGTAGAACATAAAAAATAAATAATAAACTATTTTTATGACGAGCTATTAACTATCACACTTCACGACAGGTTTTAGAAGTCACAAAATACTGTTTAATAAAAATATGACGATAAAATTTACACTTATCAATAAAATATTCACATAGACATAATTTATTGTATGAATAAATTTGTTATAATACAACTAGTAAAATTAGTATGACATTTGCTTGTTTATTATTAAATAAATACGTCAGATGAAATATTATTAAAATTGAAAATATAACTGCATGCCCAAAGGGCGCGGTTTCGAATCTTAGCTGGATAGTTTTCTGACCTAATTTGCATATTTTACAAGTACACATTCTACCATGTGCATTATGATACCTACACATCGAGATTTGCCATGTGCGTCAATCCACTTTGGATTGGAAGGGGGAGGTTTAGTCGGTTCCCAAAAAATTGGCATCATGTTATCTTGCAATGGGTTTGATTTAGGGAGTCTATTTGCATGAATGTCCTTATTACGGTATTTAAAAAAAGATGTGTCGTTGGTTTTTTAGAAAAAAAAAACGCACAAGAACAATTTCCATGTACAATATTAATCTTATGGTGATGGAAACTCGTTATATTCGGATAATTCACGCTATAGATGTTTATAAATTATAGCCTTTGTGTTATTCTATGTGTAAGTTATATTATTATAATTATAAAATTTCATCTAAATTCATTCGGTACTTTCGGCGTGAAAGAGTAACAAATATACATACATCCATACATTTTTACAAACTTTCGCGTTTACAAGTAAGTAACAAGTCGTAAGTACAAGTTCCTATAGAATGTTAAACCCTTAAATCAATGGTTAAACCCAAGCAGTTAAAACCACGCTTATAAAATTGTATAATTTATTATAAAAGTTACCTTAGTCGCCGTGTGTTTACTTTGCCTGTTTGTGTACAGTACAGTTAGAATCGTATGACGTTTAATTGGACCGCTTGACTTGACACAGTTTGGGTAGTTACAGTGGGAAATAAGACTATTTGTAACATTAATCTTTGCCTAGGCAATAATTAATCTTTATTGTACACAAAAAGTTACATACAAATTTATAAAACAGTGGTGAAGACAAAGGCGAGCTTAACCCTAAAAGAGTTTTCTTCTAACCAACCTAGTCTAGCGAGAAGGGGTGAAGCAAAAGGCAGGGTTGTGTACGCTAAAGATATTTTACATTATAACATATAATATAAATATAATGTAAAATATAGACATAATTTATTTACCCCATAGTAAACAAAATACGTAGTAGCAAACAGATCTTTTTGGTACTGTAAAAATTAAAGTATAAAAAGTGAATAAAGAAACGAAAATCTGTCTCAAACCTTGCCCAAGAAGCCCTGGAGTTTTTTTTTTTATAAACATCCCACAGCTGGGCTCGGACCTCCTCATCTTAGAGAGCCGGATAGTAAGCCGCCACGCTTGTCCAATTAACTGATAGGTTTCACACATCAACCTTTTTTTTCGGCCAGGGGAAATCTGTTTGAGGACTAAGTCGCGACAGGCGCAGAAGCCTGGGGGGATGTTCGCGACCAATGTGAGTGTGGGATTCGCCAGATCGGGGGTGACACTAGCGTGCCCAGTCAGAACTGGTGCCACCCTATTGCCACTCCCCAGTTAGAGATACCCACTAAAACCCTGGGTGTTCCGTCCTGCGCATTATGCCAAAGCTACGGGAATTGGTGTCCCGACTCCGCATGCCTTGGCAGGCGTGGGCCCCGCTCACTGGGCCTCTTCCAATGCCGGAGGAGCTACTCCCCCGGCCTACTCGGTCTCATTCGTGCGTGGGGCGGTCTGTAACGCGCCCCACGGGAAGAGAGATAAGCGCAGGCGAAACACTCGCGCTTTCATCTCGACGGCATATGCGAGTGAGTGAGAACCCCTATACCCCTAGGGGCCCTACCCGCGCCGCCCGCTTACGATGGCCGAAGGTCTAGATCCGACCTCCGGCGTCGGCGCGTCCTCCTTTGGCGGGAGCGGAGTAAAGATGTACGCTCACGCTTGCGCTCCGCCTCCTCCTTCGCAAACATGGCGTGCTCGCAAAAGAAGGAGTCACACATCCACCGACTTCAACTCCCAACCCATCAATTTGTCATGTTATTTCCTTTGCGGACAGCACGTGATAATTTTACAATACATTTTTTATTTATTTAAATGAAAACTTAAATTAGTTATATTGTATTCTACCCATAGTATACAGAGCCTAGGTCACCGTCTACCATGGGTCAGGTGCCCAGAATGCTCCGTTTCCTTGGTAGATCGCCATACAAGTAAATTAGATGAAAAATAAACATATAATATTAATTTGTTTTATGTATAAAATATAATAACAGCCCATAAATGCTCTACTGCTGGGCTCGGGCATCCCACTGTCGGGGATCAGACAGTATACCCGCCACGCTTGTCCAAGGCGGCTTGGCAGGTTTTACACATTGGTAATCACGTTGTGCAGGTTGCATCACGACGTTTTCCTTCGCCGTTGTTAGCACGTGGTAATTGTAACAATAAGGTCAGAAAACTGACAAGTGGTGCATGCGTTCCGGCCAGGATAAAACCCGTGCACTTCGACTTTGAGACGCGTAAGCTAGCCATTACGCACAATTTCAATTAAATTTATTTTTGACATAATATTAACTACATATATTGTTACATGCCGGCAAAGGTGAAGGCACACCTGCCTGTCACATTTGGAGTTCTTTTGTTTACTTTGTGTTTAAAATTTTCAATTAGACTATTGTTATTGTTTTCGACTTTGTTGGCCGTTCGCAGGAATAATTAACCAGGTGTGCTGATTACGTTTTCTTGAAAAAACCCAGCAATGCTTTTGATTGTGGTATTATACAGTTTACTATAAAACAATGCCCGAACGGAGGGGTGAGACAGTCGAGCAGGATTACGATACGAGCAAGATGTAGATACGATGAGCGATATAGTGACGGACTTTGCGCGTATTATTGAATCGTGCAGTTTGTACTAGTAGTGTCTAGTTATATTTGTACCAATGTTATACGTGTTTGTATAGTTCTAATAAATTCTATAGTAATTCCACCGGCATTTTAATTCGAGTTCTGTAGCTCATAACTACATTATATGTCATTAATATGGTATCTAACAATATACATTTTAGATCCACCACACGCAGGATGCCATACTTATAGGGATCAGGGGCCACTCGGAAAAATTATACGGCAAAGAATAATTTATTAACACTAATAGTTTTTTTGCAGTTTTATCTACGTAGTAAGGCGGCTGGCCCACCAATGGTGGCGATAATGTGAATTTCTGCCTAGTTATGCAGTTTTTAGATCAACTTTAAAATTCGTTGGCGCGCCGCATAAATTTCAACAGCAAGCCGCGGTATGCTGCACCACGTAGATAGTACATATTGTTACACGCTGACAAAGAGAATGCACACCTGCAGTAATACTGCTGCCGTATGCTTGAGAGAAAGCTAAACCAGACAGACTGTCACTGTAACGCGTTAGGTAACGAAGCGGTTTACCCTCCCATAAGAAGTTATCACTTCAAATCTTTACCCTTCCTTTGGGCCCACATTTTGATGCATGGCCCGTCTAAGGTAAGCTACGCCGCTGGCACGGGCAAATCTTTGCCAACTTCCTACGCGCAAAGTTTACACTTTGTATGTACTGTGGTCAAAGTCGTGTCTCGCTGAACTCCTTAGAAATCCGAGCGTCTTGTCAAGTGGCCACTTATCAGCAATACCACTGACGGTGTTATGAATCAGTTTTTAGTTATAAACAAACCATGGAGGTTTTATTGTGACTGAAAGGCGTTTTCTATTGAGAATAGGACTGCTGTTACGCAACGCGTTACGACGCCAGTCTATCTGTCTACCCTTTCTCTCACGCATACGGCAGCAGTAGGCAGGCTCCTCCTCTCTCAGTGTAACCCACAGCGATAGCCGTATTTCGGCGATTAGATTAAATAATGATACTAATAATGTACATACAAAATCCTCTGATATACATATTCAAGAATTGTAGACAATATTTTGTATAAATTACCTTTCCTTACATTATAATGTTAATGTAAACAAAATTTAAGTAATAACCTAAGCGTTTTTGAAGTTAATCAATTTCAATATTAAATAGTTCAACTTAGATTAGTTTAAGTTAACATTACTGTCGGGCGTTCCGCGATGAAATAATTTTTTTTTATTGTAGGAGTTCAGCAGACCGACAGACGGCCCACTTGATGGAAAGCGCTTACCATCGCCTATGGGTATTTGCAACACCAAAGGTGCTACAAATGCGCTACTGCTCTCTTAAGGGAGACCTGGTCCCTAATGCCGGAACACAACTCAAGGTTGTTATGGCGACATACTTTAAGACGAGGGTGGTAGCCATCCAGTCGGGCAAATGCCCTACCACCTGGCTGTGGGTTGTTTTGCCTGTATTTAACTTATCTTGTTAAGACCAATTTTTGTTGAAAATATTTTCTACGACATTGTTTTTTATATTTTTCACTTAATAATTTTAAACTTACATAGGTCACACAACATTTTCACGATTTTGCAAACACATGTCCGCCACCTGTTGTCTTAAATAAAACTTCAACAGATAATTGGAAAAACGAATCGCAACGGACAAGTGGAAAACGAATTGCAACGTAATTTTAACTTGAAGTTTTACAGGCAAATTGTTAATGTACTTGTTCAGTTTCAAAACCTGCCCGTAAAACTTTGTTGCCATTCGTTTTTCCACTTGTTCGTTGAAGTTTCATTTTTAGTATGTGTCCCAGCACACATTTCGATTTTCGCCGGCTTATTGCAAATTATGATTTGGTTACGATCTGGAACCAAAAAAAACATCCATAGTCTACTCTGACATTATGGTGCCTCTCACCACGCGCTATACCTTCTACTCCCTCCACGCGGCCGTAACGCTTTTTCGTGATTAAAAAAATCCTAACCCCCCCCCCACCGTGTATATAGAAGTTTTATTTGAAAAAGTTATTAAAGAACATATTTAATACTATAATAATGTATTCAGAATGCTGTTGGGGTTGCCGCGACACTGTAGTGCGTCTGGGATGTTCGCGGAGGCCCGCACAGACGGTTTTAAGGCGATTATCCGCAAAAAGTCCGCTTCACTGATGCAGCGCTTGTGCGGCAGCACCAACAGCCTTCTGAAGGCTATTATCTATTATATATCTAGCAGCTAGATTTGACTGCCCTTTCCAAGAACGTTGGATAGGGGTAGTCATAGGCTTAAAATAAGGCTATAATAGGTTCAAGAATTGTGTAAAATATAATATTACTAACATTATTTTATAAGATAATTGTAACTAATTAAATATGGACCCCGGTCCGAAATAAAGTTTTTATTATTATTATATTTAAGAAAAGCTTTTTTAAATAACATATAATTTATACGGGCTATAAGTAAATTTTGTTACATGTCAACTAATTGCTTATCACCTGCGCTTACTATTTATAAAGTGCAAATTAGTCTTTTAGTCAAGTTAAACCATTGAACCAGGTTTGCGAGTACAGTATAAGGCCCCACCACACTACTGGTAAAGCGATTGCGACGCGATAGCAATTTTCAACAGTAGTTCTCATGAATCAATATAAGTACAGTGGCTTTACATTTGTAACGACTGTTTAGTTATAACGACGTATATATATTAATGATACTGTGACAAATTCTACATTATATGCAGTATGCAATAAATATATTCTGTTCTATTCTACAATACTTAAGTTCCTTGAATTTAAAATATAATTTTAGAGGAAAACTATTTAGCTATAGCGAATTCGGAAATAACGCCGATTTTACAACTAGTTGTAATGAACCATTTGTAACAAGTTCCTTGAAATCCTTTGCAGATATTGCAACTGAGTTTACTCACAAGGAATGAGTCCACAAACAAACACTTACTCGAAGTATGTATTTACGATTTTTACGACGACTACGAAAACTTCTATCCACAAACAGTACCAGAAATAGTGAACGACTAGTGTTAAATGTGGCACCAAAAACAATCCTCTTTACCAGAAACTGTTATAACATGTGCATTCAAATCTACAATAAAATTTCAACCCACATAAAAGAGTTTGGGATAAATAAATTTAAAATTCAAATAAAAAATGGCCCTTAAATATAATATTTTACTTTTACTTTCCTTGACTTATGAATGTTTTTATTATTATTAAAAAAATTAAAATGTATGTCTTTCAAGAACACGAGCCATAAAAATGACCCGGACTTTTGGAGGGTTTGCGTGGGGAGGCCAACACGTAGAGGCCCCTTGACAAATTTAATGTACACCATACCATGTTTTCAACAAATAAATTTGATTTGATTTGATTTAACTTGAAGTTTTCACTTCTGTCGTGTGTTTGTTACGTAGGTTCCAGATAGGGCCTGTATAGACATACATTAATGATCTAAGCACATAACTCAAAGTCTGTTTAGCTGTGGATTCTTTTCAATTATCGCTGTAGCTTCGCTGTCGCTTGAACAGTGCCCTGTCGGCCTTAGCGTGGCTATACGAACGTAGATATTGGACACGTGGCGTGGGCTGCGTAACGGTCGCTCCGGATGGAACCGGTCCTCGGCTGCTCAGCTTCGCCCGGCGTACACCCGCCATTGGGACCATGTAACTCTGAAATATTACGAAATTCGCCACTCGGCTCATGTCAAACGCTCAATATTTAATTAGCTTATCATTAACGCTCTCGTATTGGTGTAATGCGCATTTTATAACGTAATTAAACTGTACTACAATGGTCTGTATATTAAATGAATTCATCCATATTGCGTAAATGTGTTTTTTAGGGTTCCGTAATTTACCTAAGCTTTTGAAACTTGTGATATCGTCATGTCTGTTTGTCTTTGCATTCTTTATTTTTTTATGTTCCTGCTTTAAAAGGGATAGTGGTACTGTTAGAGACCATATCACGACTTTCAACTCTTTGAAGAGATGACATTTAACTTGGTATTCTTGTAAAAAATCTAAGTTTCAACGTTTTTTAAGATGATAAAGTGTCTCAGCTGATTTCACTGGCAACTACTATTAAATTAACAGACCATAATCTCCCACAGCTGGACACGAGGCTTTAATTCTTTTTGCTGGAGGAGAGGGGCGCAATTTATCTGCCTCACTCGTCCAATGTAGTTGCATCACGATGTTTGCCTTAATCGAAGAGAGCTTGTAATTAACCATACATGTTATTACATATTAGGTCAGAAAAGTACCTAAGTGGTGCATACTCCCAGCTCAGGATTCGAATCTCTATTTTGAAACGCGAGTTTGAAACAAGATCGTTACCGGCTAAACTACCACGGTTCCGCAGCTTCCCTAGTACCCATCACCATGTGAAATGAAATGATTCAAATTGATCATACAAAGAATAGCATCGCGGGCTTATTTTTGAAAATCGAACATGGAAGTGGTCACATCGATAATAATTAAGATTCTAATGAATCTAATTATAAGATGAGGATTCTAAGCTTACGTGAGCAAAACTAATTAAGAGATGACGATTCTAAGTCTACGTGAGGAAAACTAATTTAGAGATTGGAATTCTAACTTCATGTGACCAATTCTAATTAAGAGATGAGGAATGTAAGTTTACTTGAGCAAATCCAATTAAAAGTTGAGGATTCTAAGCTTACGTGAGCAAAACTAATTAAGAGATGACGATTCTAAGTCTACGTGGGGAAAACTAATTTAGAGATTGGAATTCTAACTTCATGTGACCAATTCTAATTAAGAGACGAGGAATGTAAGTTTACTTGAGCAAATCCGATTAAAAGTTGAGGATTCTAAGCTTACGTGAGCAAAACTAATTAAGAGATGACGATTATAAGTCTACGCGAGGAAAACTAATTTAGAGATTGGAATTCTAACTTCATATGACCAATTCTAATTCAGAGATGAGGAATGTAAGTTTACTTGAGCAAATCCAATTAAAAGTTGAGGATTCTAAATTTAAGTGAGCAATTCTAATTACGAAATGAGGATTCTAGGTTGACATGAGCAGTTCTAATGAAGAGAGGAGGATTATAAGTTTATGTGAGCAAAGCTTAATAATTAAGAGATGGCAATTTTATGTTTAGTTGACCAAAGCCGTTATCTCTATTTTAATAAAGTATAAAGATAAATATATTTATCGATATGTTATCTACATGCATCATTCGTTGCATTAATAGTGGATAGTGAACACGAGTGCAGCGCATCGCGGGCCCCAGCTGTCGGCAACGCAGCTGTCGCACCGCTTCGTACAGATTGCCGACCTGTCGGCCATCGGCTGACGGCTTATACGACATACACTGGCATATTGTATTTGATTGATGCAAGATTACACAAATTCAAAAGTATTTCCTGCTTTAAAATCGCTCAAGCGACGGAAAGATGCAACCCTCCGTGCGAGTTAGATGTTTGTGCTGTTTGCTCTTGAGACGCTTGGCCCGTGAAGTCCTGACGCCATGGGAGTCTGCTAAGAGCTTTCATAATGCTCAATCGACTCTTCAGGTGATCAGAAGGCTGGTGCCTACTCGGACAACGGATCAGTATGACGATCCAGGGATCATAATGTACCAGTCTTCTGGGCATCTTACCCAAAGATCATAAATTAGACTCTTACAAAATAAGTGGTCTGCACTTTCGACCAGACTTAACTATTCTTACGTATTTCGATGCGCTAAACCCGAATCTGAGAACCCGGATCTGATCAGTTTGGTTAATAGTCATACACATTCAAAGTTTTGAGTAAATTAAAATGCAAAAAATAGAGAGATGTTGCTGTTTTGGTTATTAAATAACTTGTTCTTTATAAAGGTTTTTAAATACAAGCTTTTGAGATCCTGGATACCATGTAGCAGCAGAGTGCTAGCCAAGACAAGTAAAACGAGCCCAAAGACGACGGGTCTATCTTGTTTAGTACAAGTTCCTATAGCCACCTTCCGACTCCATCATCAGATTAGCTCCATGGTACATTGGTACCATATTATTGCATTGTCACGCAATTTTTTTTTTATTGCAGCAGATCAGCAGACAAGCAAACGGCCCACTTGATGGACAGCGGTTACCATCGCCTATGGACATTTGCAACACCAAAGGTGCTACGAATGCGCTGCTGCTCTCTTTAGGGATCCTGGAACCTGGTCACTAATGCCGGAACACAACACAAGGTTGTTATGGCGGCATAATGTAGACCAGGAGTGGTCGCCATACAGTCGGGCAAATACCCTACCACCTGGCTGTGGGTTGTTTTGTCGCCTCTTACGACAGGCCGCCGGGCCGCAGGAAATTGTATTATTTCTCCGTTCCTGCACGGATAAAATATAATATACATATGCGTGTAAAATTTCAGCTCAATCGAAACTGGGAAGTTGGTCAAATTTAACTTACGAGATTCTACCCGAACTTACATACATAGTTACATCCATTGCAAGTTAAATAAAAGCTTGTAAAAATATTTATGAATCTAGATAAAGTTTTATTTTATGTATTTCGATACACTGAATCTAAATCTCTAGCCAATTTGGCTCATAAGCAAATATCACAAAAAAATCCTGAAAATTGCAAAAAAGTAGTAATTTACTCAAAATCATGATGGTGTCTGGACCAAACTCATGATTCGGATTCAGTGCGTCAAAATACATAAGAATAAACGATTTTGGTCAAAAAGTACAAACCACTTTTTTGTGTACAGTACAGTACCTAAAAAATTGGTAGTATTTAATTATTTTATTTATTTAGGTTTATGGCTTGGCAGCTAGGCCCATAAGCCAGATCTTATATTACAATATAGTTTCTTCATTTTCTTAAGCCTATATATAGCTCACCTGAACTGTAGGTTATTAACTGAAGCCATTCAATGGAGTTCTTGTGACAACTCAAAAGGCCACATTTGACAATACAGTTCACATTTCTCACAAAACACATAATTACTACTCAAAAACTATCAATATCTACAACTATTGTTCATTTTAGAGTAATTTTACAAATGTTTGAAAATGAAACTTGCAGAGCGCAACATCTCTTTTCAGTTCCCGCCAAAAACTCCCTAGTATTTAATTAGGTATAATTATACTTCGTTATTTTTTCTTTCAAATGAAATGAAATGAAGCTTTATTCGTATGGAACATGGCTTTTAAAAAGGCCTTATGACGTGGTGAGAAAATGTTTCGCCATTTACTGGCATACATTGCTTTTAAAAACTAATACTTATGGTTTATAAACATTAATTTTTATTAAATAGTCGTTTAAATATTTTATAATTTGTTGCAAAATTTTTCACCTTTGTGTCATAATTTAATACAATTATATATTAGATGAATGTCAACTTTATTAATGACTACCTTCTGCCCGCGAGTTCGTTCGCGTGGAATAGTTTAGTAAAAACAGTAAGTTACAAAACCCCTTCGATTTCAAAACATTCTTCATTGATGCTCCGCTCCTATAGTTCTTAGCGTGATGGTATATAGCCTATAACCATCCTCGATACATGGGCTATCTAACACTGAAAAAAAATTCACATCAGACCAGTAGTACCTGAGATTAGCGCGTTCAAGCAAACAAACAGAAAAACAAACTTATCAGCTTTATATATAATATATATAAGATAAAACTCTCTCACCAACACCACACCCTGTCAAAATCTCCGCATCTATTATGTTACGTTGCAGAGAAATTACTTTCAGTCTGTTATAAGCTGTTTAAATAATTAAAGCTTTTTAACTATCCCACGGGAACTCTTTAATTTTTCGGGATCAAAAGTGTCCTATATGTTGGCCAGGGATATAAGCTACCACCAAAATTTCATGTAAATCGGTCCAGTCGTTTCGGAGATTAGCCAATACAAACAGACAGACAAACAGAGAAACAAAAAAAAAATCCAAATTAGTTCTATTTCACTTCTTACATCCCCGACTCGGTTTTTAGCATTTTTTTTCATTGTATAGAAATTTGACCTCTATAATTTTATTATATGTATAGATAATGAATTGTCGAACATATTGAGGTTTAGGTGGTAGGGCATTTGCCCGACTGGATGGCTACCACCCCTGGTCTAAATGTCGCCATAATAACCTTGAGTTCCGGCATTAGTGACCAAGTTCCAGTGTCCATTAAGAGAGCAGCAGCAGCAGCGCATTTGTACCGCCTTTGGTGTTGCAAATGTCGATAGGTGATGATAACCGCTTTCCATCAAGTGGGCCATCTGTCTGTCTGCGGAACTCTAGCAATAATAAAAAATGAATTATGAGAACATTATGGTAATAAAAAAATACTTTCTAGAAGATTCTCTTCTTATAAAAATATGTGTTAAGCAAGGGTTGAGAACTCATGGATTTTTAGGTTTTAGAATAGTTTTTAAGCAAAAGTCTATGATGCCCAATGGTAGATTTTTGACTAAAGCAAAACGAAGAAAGCTTTTATGGCAGCTCGAATAATCATTTTCAATATGTGAGTATGAATGAACGTATTCTTTGCTTTAAATTTTTAATTTGTTTTGGTTTTACGATTAATAAGTGTATTTTGTTAAATATAAGTACTGTTAAAGCTTTTTAAAGTGAACAATTTCGTATCGTTTAATGGCCGGCTCCTATATGCTACTACTCAATTATTTGCCTTATTGTCGGCGTCAGTTGAATTTTGATAATCAAATTGTTTGGAGCTGATGTCAAATTTTAATCGATAGTATAGAGATAAGAACCGGCCATTAATTTATACAGCAAAACGCAAATAGGTTATTGGATCGTTGAACAAGCATAGTTATTAGTTCCTTTATTTTTTTAAATCTTTATTGCTCAAGAAAACAAATCATGTACGTACACACAAGCCAAATGGGGGGCAAAACAAAGAATTACAACAAAAGGTGTGTAAAGGTGGCATTATAATGTGAGCTCGTGCCGGCACCAGCTGCGCTGGGCCATCTGCCGCCTCCACACTCCCCGCGCGCCGCTAGCTCCATGTGACCATTACAGGACACATCGAAAAAATCAATTATGGAACCTATTTTCAAAATTCGAACATGAATGACAGTTGGCAGCCATGCGTCTTTATTTTTTTTTCGAGATTGAATGGTTTCTTTTGGAGCATTTGTTACAAATGACCAGAGACAAAAATAACCTATTTATAGTTCTTAAATACTGAAACAATGTAATTTTAGGTAAATAGATGTGCTAAAAGTAGTGAGAAACTTTGAACAACATTATATCCAGAATGCTATAGGATTTCCACGCGGCTTTACTATAAAGTTTTGATTTTGAGAGATAACTTTTTTGTGGAATATAATGTTATTTTGATGTGCATAATCGATAATAAAAAATTTAAATTGTTTTTGCAATATGTGGTATTTTGTACTGAACGCTTTATTTAGGGTTCCGCAATTGACGTCCGTCATCTCTACGAAATCCTTTGCTTAGCATGCCTAATTTTATTTGTTATATGCTTAATTTTAATATGTAACTGTTCTAAACAAGATAATTGTTTTTTCATGTATGAAGTCATTCAGATAGTAGTAGCAACAAGTATCTAAATGACTACTATCTCTAATTAAGTTTATGAGGGACTACCAAACAATACCTACTCATAGAGACCGAATTACTCGTGGTGGTTTATTGGCTATTCACACTTGCATTTCATTCCAGTTACGTAAATTAGAATATTTGCGTCGAACATTAATATGCACCACTTAGGCTATATTTTTGGACCAATTCAAAGTTAAAAATACTACGTTCTGACAATGAAAGAGTTATATCGTTTGATAATCATACTTCGAGATTATTGATGTGTAAAACCCGAATCGAATAGTTGGACCACGGAAAAGTATTATTATACTGCTTAAGAATGACAATTTATTTTCAAAAATATAAGGTACAAAACATTTAAGGGATTAAATACGAAAGATGAATTTACATATTTATATGATAAATATTAAAGTATAAGTTTATAAGCCAAACTAGCCTTTTTTAGTCGGTTTCTTGAAAATGGCTTAATGTGCTAACTGTGTGAAACCATATTCAAAGAATTAAGATTATACCATAAAGCATTATATTACTTCAACGGTTGACGATGAAGCGGATGTTTAGTCTCGTACATAATATGCTGAATTGACGACCACCAGGCTTTAGATTAGCTGGCGAAATTAGATATTTCATTTGCACAAGAATATATTGTACCTTGATAAGAGTTTATTGAGAAATTACGAGGAATACGTGGGTTGAGAAGGTACCCCACACAATCATGCTGATGTTCATCTATGTGGTAGTATTATATTGTCAAATACCTGCTATATTTTCCAAGTTTAATATCAGACCATAGAAATTTCAACTATTGTTCTCTTGCTGGTGTGCACAGACATTTAACCGACGGTTAAAATAAAATAATCACTGTTTATGCATACATTTTTAGCGCTAATTATATTTTAACCATCGGTTAAAAGTAGGTGCTGACCAGCCTTAATATTAGATCAGCGCTGGTTATTTTAACCGGCAGTTTTGGTGAGCTAAGGCCATTTAGGACTACATTTACTTATTTTTTATATTTTAATAGTTTAAGTATATTGTAGTTCTAAATAAATCTTTCTTTCTTTCTTAAATATATAAGAGTAAAAACGCGATGCCTGTAAAATTTTAATATTTTGATTATTATCTTAAAAATCGTATTTAAAATACACTTGATATTCTCGGTTATTTAATGGTTGTTCACAACAAAGAATATATTTTAAAATTTAATTGAAACTCATTAAACATTTATTGAATTCAAATTAAGCGTAGCATAATCAAGTTACAAATATATTTATTTTATTTTAATTAAAAAGCTTAAATCAGAGCGTTAAGGAAAGACGGAAGAAATAATTTATATTCAATCGCTGCTAATGAATATGGAACTGACTTACTTACGTAATTGTATTTTAGACTTTTTCCTCGTTCTGAATAACTTTTTTTCCAATTAGGTATCTATGCACTATAGAGATTTAAAAAAAACTGAAATGGTCGAATGTTCCCGCGGTATATGGAACTCGCGAAAACGCGATGAAAATTTTATTACTAAAGTAAGCGTTACCCGCCACGCTGTCCGCATTATTTTTATTTTCATAACTAATAAAAGGAAACTATAACTTTTGAACACGTGTTTATTTTATTCATATACCTAAATTAAGAAATTAGCACTTTAAGATCGATGAAAATACAATTAAGTTTTACCCTTGTCAAGCTGATTTTGAAAAATAAACACAACGTATATTATTATATCAAATCACAGTGTAGCTTATAACGATCAGTTTCTGTGAAGGAATGCCAAACCGTAAACCAAGGGAAAAGGTTGTTTTCGTAGACAGGAAAAGGTTTCTCTGTTTGCGGTTGTTTTTGAACAAAATGTTCTATTTTCTAAATACCATTTTTTTAATAATTCCGGTGTAATTCGATGTTTTGATTATATTATCATATACTCATTTGACTGCACCTCCTTTGAACGCAATCAATGTCTTAAATATTATTTTATAGATGCCTATTAAAAATATATATTTTTTTATAATTTCCATATTGAATAAAATAAAATGAGGATAGTCTAACTGTTTTTACTTATCAGCCCATAAATATCCCACTGCTGGGCTCAGGCCTCCCATTATAGGTGGCTTGGCAGGCTTGACACATCAATTATCTCGATGTGCAGGTTGCATCACGATGTTATCCTTTACCGTTGTTAGCACATGGGAATTGTAACAATATGCACATTAAATCAGAAAACTGATTAAGTGGTGCATGCGGTCCGGCTAGGATCGAACCCGCGCCCTTTGAGTTTGGGACGCGTGCGCTAGCCATTAAGCTACCACGACTTATAAAGTGGTTTTATTAATGTATAGAAAATAGAACATATTGTTCAAAATCGTCCCTTTCCCTTAGTTTGTCGTTTGATATTCCTTTACATAAATTGATCCTTACATGGATTAATGTAGCAATAAAAGAATGTATTTTTGTTTATTATTGTTACACCAATGCTTACATGCCATACTACTACGGATTGGTGATATAAAACCAGTTGTTCGTTTTTATAAAATCAGCATGTTTGATTCCTGGCGAGGGTAATTGATTTTGCAAAAAATGTCAGGATACCACTAGTTTTCGTCAAAATCGGCATCGAGACTCCGTTGACGGATTTTTGCTATTTAACATACTTTAAAGGATTTGAGCCTGAAGGTCCACTTGAAAATTCATCTATATATAAATAGACAAAATTTTATTGCTCACCAAAACAAAAAAATACAAAATGCACAACAATATAATAAATAAGTACTTACTTGGTCAAACAAAAGGAATTATAGGTTCTAAATTGTCTCTTTCAGACCGTTCTGGATTATTTTTGTGACAAAAGGTACCTCGTGACCTTCCATACAATATATCTCCTTGCTAAATTTCTTTCGGTCAACCGTTGAATTGCGAAATTATTTTTTTTTCCATGATAAATTAATTATATTAGTATGCACACTAAAGTTAGATAATAATTAGAATTATCATTAGAAGATTCTTGATTTTAAAAAATTATACATTTTAAAGCTGGACCGAGGCCGATAACAATAGAACTTTGAGTTGTGTGCACAAAAATTTCATTGGAGCGAATATTTTATTCGTTCTTAGAAACGCGGCAAGGCCGGCCGGCCAAAATGCCTTTACCTGTCCATAAACAGAAAATAATCCTTATTGTTCTTGAATTAAGATTAAAATTATTGTTCCTGGAAGGTTGGCAGTACTGGTCGAAATAGCGCGCTTCCTTTTGTTCTTAAATTAAAACGAAAAATCGAATGTTTTGACTTAAAAAGATTGACCACGTAAAGGTTGGAAATTATTTTCAGAGGTTTTGGCGGGAAGTCAGGGTGAAATAATTAGGAATTAATAAACGTAGCAATTTGATGTTGGTCATACGAAAGACGTTGTCGAAATTTAGCTTAATGTGTAGACGTAAAAATTATTTAAACACTTTTAAGAATGTATTGTGTGTGGGAATGTACATTTGGAATAAATCTTTTAAAAATAAATACTATTTTCATACATCTGGACCTGTTAGGTTGCCTGGAAGAGATTACTTTCAGCGATAAGGCCGACTTTTGTTTCTACCATGACAATATTGTAATTGTGTATTTTAAATTGTATATTTGGTGAGCTATAAAGTTATCCATCTATCTATCTGTTATATTATATAAAATACAATACAATATAAACAGTTTTATTTTGTTCGACTTTATGTAATACTTGCAACAACTCAGAAGGGTTTATGGTAATAAAAGTACATACTTGTCATTACATTTATAACCAGTGAACCTTACGGTTTTAACATATATTATAGACTAACTCTTCACACTCTTCAAACATCTTTAGAACACCTCGCCATCCCTCCAACAATTTACCAGTATAAGAGACTTAGCATATTGGCTGAACCGATAGCGGATTGAAGTCATTGATAAACTTTTTCACTTTAATTAAAAGGCGTTATGTATGATAAGAATTTAATACATATAGGCGAAGTGTAAACATCATTGAAATTTACTCTTGATTATTTTATTGTATTTTAGTATAAATAAGTCAGTTTAAATGCAAAAAGTTAGTGCTAATTAATATCTAATCCTTCTAATGCCCGTTAGTTGAATAAACTTTTCTATAAACACAATTTAAATACTACTAAAGTGACACCATGGATTTGTTTGCAAAATTGACATCTAATATGAACGAACTGGCAAGTACTTTTGATTCACGCATGAATCTTATGGAAACTGAGCTCAAGAAATTCTCTAGTGGTGAAAGTACCTCGCATAAGAACCTTGATGCTTTATCACAAGATTATATGAATTTCAAAAACCTAATATGGAAATCTTTGGCTATAATCAGAACTCAACTAGAACTCACATTCCAAGGACTTGATCGTCAGGAGACTGCCTCCCGTAGAAAGGTACTGCTTTTTCATGGTATTGCTGAATCCTCTGATAAAACCATTGAAGACTCAATCCTTCAATTACTTATAAATAATTTAAAGATGACAGACTTTTCCCTCAATAATTTATCTGCGTGTCATAGACTTGGAACAAATACCAGTAAGCCTAGACCTGTGATGGTACGATTTTCCAGTTATAAAGATCGACAATCAGCCTGGAACGCAAAAACTCTGCTCAAGAATACTGGTATTACCGTCTCGGAATTTTTGACTAAATCTCGACACGACCTCTTTACTGCTGCCCGTAAACATTTTGGAATGAGACGTTGCTGGACTTCTGAAGGCAAAATTATCGTCCTACTCCCTGATAACAAGCGCCGTCGCATTGAAACATCAGCCGAATTAAAGTTACTTACCATGGAGTTTCCTACAACGCAACCAGCCTCGGACACGGAAACCCCAATTGGCGCTGAAGAAAGAGGCAAAGTCCACGCTAGTGCAGCATCAAAGACAAATAAGTTTGAAACGAAAACTAGACGTGGTGTAAAATAAATTATTCGCGTATTATACCAGGATCACAGTAATTACCAGACTAAATAACCTGTTTTGTACACCATGTTACTTTGTCGCCAGACTTTTTATATTATATAGTATAAAGTAATAGGGTAAATAATTTATTTCAAACTTTTCGATTAATAAACATTATAATAAATCTTCGTTAATTTACACATTTGTTAGTAGGTATTTAGGAAAATTAATAATAAATGTATTTCTTATTAAAAATTACCGTTTACCTACCCTATACTACTATAGGTACCTAATATAACATGTAATTCAAATCTAGACTGTGATTCTTAGCCTCTCTCTTTAAAATTGATCTATTTCTTTTTCCTTAACATTAACTTAAATTTTTATTGTCTTGTTAATGCTACAAAACTTTTAAATTTCGTTACACTATTAAGAATTTTATAAAATATAGATTTAATTAACTTTTCTTTCTAAAAATATAAATCGATGATATTTAAACATATTATACGAGATTGTGGTATTTTAGTTTAATTTTTTTTTCTAGCAAACTAACGGGTGTGAAGGAATTCATACTTGTTTTCATTTGTAACACTTTTTTATCAATATATAAATTATTGTATTTATTTTTTTAAATATAATTATTAATCCTGGATAACATAAACACATTTGAAGATAGTTTCTTCTCATGTTCTTCTTCTTCTTGCTCTACCGAAAACGAATACTCAAGTGCATTAGAAGACAACTCTTGTCTTCTCCACGATCAGCTTGAAGCGAAGTTATACGGATATTTAAAAAATCTTAATATTATACACATAAATGCTCAAAGTATCCCCGCCCACTTTTCTGACATTCTCTCTTCTTTTCAAGATAAATTCATAGACGCAATACTTATCTCAGAAACCTTTTTGAAACCTGGATTATTATCTTCTCAATACTCTCTGCCTGGCTTCAAACTAATTAGAAATGACAGATTAGGAAAACGTTGTGGTGGGGTGGCCATCTATCTTCGTGCGGATATATCATATAAAGTGGTTGATCAATCTCCTGGAGAGTACAATAACTTTGCAGAACATCTATTCATAGAAATAACAATTAATCTTTCTAAAATCCTCTTAGGGGTATACTACCCTCCCTCTCTCAATGTAGATTACTTCTCTTCTTTAGAATGTAAATTAGAATATTATGCTACTATTTATGATCATACTATCATTCTTGGAGATTTTAACACTTGCCTCTTGAAAGATGATGGACGTGCAAAAAAACTCGTTTCCCTTGTCTCTTCCGTAAATATGCATATTCTTCCTCTTAATGCTACACATCATGCTCCCCACTGCCCTCCTTCTTTATTAGATCTAATTTTAATTTCTAATTATGACCAAGTTGCAACGTATGGACAGCTTTCCGCTCCTTTCTCATACCATGATCTACTTTTTCTGTCATACAAGGTCCGCAGTCTCAAACGCAAGCCGAAATAT
This sequence comes from Dendrolimus punctatus, assembly GCA_012273795.1. Classification (NCBI taxonomy): domain Eukaryota; kingdom Metazoa; phylum Arthropoda; class Insecta; order Lepidoptera; family Lasiocampidae; genus Dendrolimus; species Dendrolimus punctatus. The sequence continues at coordinate 813,627 of CM022547.1, read as the reverse complement.
CTTCTACTTCGAAGTTTTAAAAATATTGACTTAAAAAGCTTGAAAGTTGACTTTAATAATATTGACTGGTCTCCTGTCATCAATTCTGACGTTGTTGATGACAAGGTAGCCGCCTTTAATGAAATTATAACTTCCCTTTATGATATTCACGCACCTCTTAAACTTGTTAAGGTCAAACATGCTCCTGCGCCTTGGCTTACACAGCCTTTAAAGAAGGCTATGTTGAAGCGTGATAAGGCTAAGCGTTTATATAAGCGATTCCCCACAGATGAAAATTTAATCGGCTATAAAAAACTTCGTAATCGTTGCACTAAGCTCTGCAGAGATGCTAAGAGATCTTATATACATCAAAATTTATGCAACTCCAAATCTTCTTCTAATATGTGGAAATTTCTAAATACCCTTGGATTGGGCAAATCTCCATCTGATAATAATATCTCTTTCAATTTAAATGCTCTCAATGCGCACTTTTCTAAATCGCCGATTTCTCTAAGCGATCAACTTAAGAATTCCACTATAGAAAGACTGTCTAACCTTGCCATACCTCCTTGTCCATCTTTTATATTCAAAGCAGTTACTGAGAAAGAAGTCATTCTTATTCTAAAATCCATTTCCACCAAAGCTGCAGGTGCAGATGGTATTCATGTTCAAATGATTCAGCTACTCTCTTCCGAGTTAGCTCCTTTTATAACCCATATCCTGAACCATTCTTTATCTTCGAGCTCCTTTCCCTCATCCTGGAAAAAAGCTTATGTGCTGCCTCTTCCTAAAATCAGTAATCCTACAAATCCTTCACATTTTCGTCCAATTTCCATTTTACCAGTTTTATCTAAAATTTTAGAAAATATTGTTCATAAACAACTTTCTTACTTTCTCATGCAATACCAACTGCTGAGTCCGCATCAATCAGGGTTTCGTTCTGGACACAGTACAGTGAGTGCACTAATAAAAGTATCTGATGACATCCGTTTTGCCATAGACGATAAGTGCCTTACTATATTGGTACTTTTAGATTTCAGCAGTGCGTTCAATTCTGTCAATTTTGATATTCTTCTTTCTATTCTATCTTCTCTCAACATCTCCCCTCCTGCCATTTCCTGGTTTAACTCGTATTTGTCTGGTCGCATGCAGTGTGTCCGGTCGGATGACACCTTCTCTGAATGGTGCGACATTACTGCAGGCGTGCCGCAAGGTGGAGTTCTTTCTCCACTTCTATTCTCTGTTTTCATTGACTCTATTACTCAATTAATTTCTTCTCACTGTCATCTATACGCTGATGATCTGCAGCTTTATCACCATTTCAAAGCAAATGACGTACACAATGCTATAATTAAAATTAATAAAGATCTGGACAATATCAGTATATGGGCAAACAATTTTGGTCTTCTAGTAAATCCATCTAAATCTCAGGCTTTGATTATTGGTAGTCACTACATGTTAAATATTGTGCATCAGTCTGTAATACCCTCTATTATTTTAAATGGCGAGTTGATACCTTATTCCAGTAGTGCGAAAAACCTAGGCATCATTTTTGATTGTAAGTTGTCGTGGGCCAATCATGTAAATGAAATTAGCAAAAAAATTCACCTTTCTTTCCAATCTCTAAAACGCCTGCAAAATTTTCTTCCCTTTGTCACCAAAATTGTTCTTGCTCAGTCCTTAATGCTACCTCTTTTAGATTACGCCGATGTATGTTTTCTGGACGCTTCTGAAGAACTTCTAAATAAACTCGAACGTCTTCAAAATTTGTGTATTCGCTTCATTTTTGGTCTGCGAAAGTTCGATCATGTTTCTGCATTTAGATCGCAGCTTAAGTGGCTGCCAATTCGTCGTCGTCGCGACCTTCACGTAGTTACATTTTTGTACAAAATCTTACATAACTCCCTTTCTCCTTCCTATCTTCGTCAACGTTTTGAATTTCTTGTTCCTTCTGACAAGCATTGTAGAACTTCTAAATCCCTTCTTCTCAAAGCTCCCACACACTCTTCGGCATGTTGTAGTGGTTCTTTCTCCGTCCACGCAGTTAGATTATGGAACGCCCTGCCACATACGATCCGAGATGGCTCATCGGAGAGCAGTTTCAAAAAAAAAGTCAAAGAACACTATCTATGTTAAATTATCCGTATCTCTATATTTTACATTATGTATGTATGTATGTATGTATATATCTTATGAGTATCTTTTATATAATTTATTCTTGTTAATTTATTTATTTATATTATATTATATGACGTAAAATATCTTTTGCGTACACAACCCTGCCTTCTGCTTCTCCCCTTCTCGCTAGACTCATAGGTTTGCTGGAAGAAAACTCTTTTAGGGTTAAGCTCGCCTTTGTACATCACCACTTTTTTATTATTGTGTATGTAACTTTTTGTGTACAATAAAGAATAAAGAATAGAATAATTGTTTGGAAATTTTAGATAATATTCTAAATAAGATATTGTATAACATATTATACTTAAAGTTTTACATTTAATAAAATAAACCGAACACAGTATAAATCTATCGCGTCTACCAACACGAAAATAAAATGTAGTGAATACCAATTCAGTCTATATACAATTAAGAGATTTTAAATTATAATCTGTACACAATTATCACATATTATGGACAAACATTAATACATAAAATTATATTAAATTGTAGAGAACTACTTACTCTGTATAAAACAGGCGCCGGCCTGGAGAGGAAATGGCCGATTGTATAGTTTAGAAAAAAGAGGGTACATAACAAATTAAATTATTAATTTTAAAAAGAAACATGTCCAGAACTACTAAATAACATTTACTCGGGCGTTTAATAAAATTGTAGATTTTTCTCAGTTTCATTCTGTATCTTTATAAATATACACAGCATGAAACTTCGAATGAGAAATGAGTTCTATATTATATATATACAGATTATGGTCATAAGAGTACCTTTTTATATAACAAGTACCTATCGGAATCCTAAGTAGTGTAGTTAGTTATAAAGTTATAAGTATTGCATGTAAAACGCGAGTCACAGCTAAAAATCGCATTTCAAGTACTTACACCTAAAGAATATTCACACAGGTGTCAAATATCGCGTAACATGCAAAACTGCAATAATTTCAACGAATTAACTCTGGGTTTTCCCACGTACCAGAAATGTGAACACACCCTTACAGAAAAAAGTAACAATTGGCGCGCTCTTTGGGGTGGCAGTGACATTGAAAACTCAGAATCCCATTGACAATGTTCTAAAGTTTATTTTCGTCATATTTTTGAGGGAAAGTTTTACATTGGAGTTTTTTTAGATACCTACTTGAAGGTTGTGTTTTGCCGTGCTGAGTTATTTTCCATTAATTGGTGATAATTAATAGAGGTCGATTTTTAAATTTCGTTGATCCCCAAAATCAGTTTTCTTTTAACTGGGAAACCAATTTTGACCCCAGGAAGTCAAATCGACTTTGGGAAACTCTGGTCTAGTATAATAAGATTAAGAGGTTTGTGTGTATGTTAATGCTAATACATAATTTTAAGCAAGAACCAAAGATTATTACTCATTTTTTTTGAGAATCTACATTTGTAACACTAAGGCCGTCTCAGACCAGACCAAAATTGTCTCAGTCTTATAATAATCTGCAGACAAATACACATATTGTATATCTCCAAGCTAAGCAAAGCCCCAGTTGTAGAATGGCCCTGGGGACGAGCCCAGGCACCCAGACCATAGTAAATAACGGTAAGATCAGTTACGAAATTGACCATGCCAAGAATCGAACCCGGAGACTATGCTTGCCAGTGATCTTGGTCGGCTAAGGCTTACCACAAGGCCGTTGGATTGCGCCTCAAAAACCGTGGGAACGTTGTAGAGTAAATAATCACGATACTTACTTTTCAACGTTGCCACGGTGCCATTTCCAAGCTCACACATTTGTTATCATTGGTCAATGGTTCAACTACATGTTATTATAACCCAAGCTTTGCTATAAGAGTTTGCAACATTGTTAATACTAATAAAAACTAAAGAAACATTTAAATCGCGAGACAGGAAATAAGAAAAGCCATTCATGAATTATATGATCGATGACGTCATCATAATTATTATATCTCACTAATTAAAATACACGTGCCATTTTCGTGCTCTAATTGCTTGCTCTATGGTTGCATAGTATTCTGTATTCCTTTTGTATCTCTGTTTCGGGTTTATAGTCTATGGATAACGTTTGCGCAGGTAGCCACCGGGATGGACGGTTTGAATGTCGAATATAAGTGTGTTGCAAGCGTAGAAAAAGTATTCTCCCACAATTTCATAACGGTTTTCTTGGATATCAGTATTTGAACATGTTAAGATTAACGTATTCCATTGAAAATAATTCACATTTGCCTTATTATAAAATAAAAAAACTGCTAGGCACTTGGACAAATATTAGAAATTAATTCACATTTGTGTTTAATAAGTAACCTGCTTCGGAATAGAAACATCTAAAGAATTTTCAGTAAACAGGTTATTGAGCTATTGAATAAATAGTAAAATAGTTTTTATTTTTACGATAAATGAAGCCAAACGTATATTAGGGTGGTAACATTTGTATGTATACATTTTTCTAATTTCCAATTGGTATAATAACCAAAAAAATGCCTTACATGAACACGAATAAGACCTGTTTACTAGGAATTTTATCACGTGTCCTTAATCCCACCGGTACCGGAGCCTTGAAATATTTACTACCGAAAAGTGGCCGAAATGTCAGAATAATAAAAAATCAAATAATTTAGCGCGCTTAAAACTGAGAAAAGTATTTTATCAAATAAATATTTTTTTAGGTTTTTTGCGATATACCTGTTAGAAACATAATACATAATGTATAAACTTTACCTGTTAGTAATATTGGGGGTTGTTAATAATATTTTAGGCAGTCACTTATGTGTATAAGTGTATTAAGTTAGCTTTTAGCACTTAATATTTTGTGTAGATTATTTTCTGTAATTTAAGAATCATCAAAACGCAAGCTCACTGCTCTGATTTTGTGAATCTGTTTTTATGCTTAACAACATTTTCTGGATAAGTAAAACAACTATTTTTAACAATGACAGGATCCAAAGTCTTGAATAGTTCGTCAGGCAATATCTAGTGCTCGAAAAGAGTTTCCTTAAGGGCTTTGAACCAATTTTACATAACGAATTGATAGCAAGTTAGACAGGCACGTGTGATTTTTTAAGAAATGTTAACAAATTTTAGTAACTGTACCAAATCAAAATTTAAAAAAAGTTTCACCCGCACTAATATTTATATCATAAAAACTATCGAGGAATTAAGTAATTCATACTGCGGAACTCGAACCACATTCATGATGCATCCACCAGCCTTTATAACAGGGCTTCACTCTCTCGAAATTATCAATTTGCAGGTTTTGTCACGCTGTTTATTATCAGCAAAACCAAGTGGTAACTATATGAAATTTAGGTCAGAAATACAGTCATTTGAATAGGACGGGGAGTGTACAAACTATGAACTACTATAATATTCAATACTTTAATAATTAACGAATACTTTTTTAAAGAGAAAATATAAGTATAACTTGCCTTTCTTAAAATCAAATTTATGAAAAAAAAATAGTACCTTAAAATGTTTTAATTTTTCCATAAACACAGTTGTAAGTAAATATATTATCTTTCTCTATATATGTATAATGAACTATATTTAGATTTATGTAGAATTTTGTCTTATAAAACTAAACATTTTCCTTGTAAATTTGTGGCGTATTGAAACTATTTTAGTGATACATAGAAAAAAATTAAATAAAATGTCCTTAAAGGTATCTATTGCTAAACGTATACCTAGTTGTTTGATAAGAAATTGTGGTACGTTTTATTATTTTACGGTTTTTCATTAAAAAACAAAATGTAACAAAACCACTAAAGCTATCAACAATATCATGACCGCATGAACTTTATCATGCTTGATGACCGCACGATCAGCCAACGCGAAAAGCTCTGCGTCATTGCCTACAGACACGTAGCATACATGTCAAGGATCACAACTTTCAAATGAAACGAAATAACCACGTGCATTTCCCACAGTTTGTGCGAAATTTTAAAGATGACAACACAGTCGGGAAGTTCAGGAACCACTTCCCAGAACGATAAAGGGTCTGCGGGGGTAAGGGTGCGGCGTAAAGGGGGGAAGACGGCGCGACAGCTGCGCGCACGTCGCTCTCCCCGCACCGCCCGCCATTCCGACGTCGGCCATCGTGACGAGCGCACGGTTGTTCCGTCACTTTCGCGAAATGCGCGCGTAACATGCAGTTGGGCTCGAGTGCGTGAGTTCTAACTTTTGTTGTAATGAAGCGAGCGAAATGGAAGCAAACTTTGAGGCGCGGAGGCATCGAACCGTCGAAGGACGCGGGCGCAGCGCAGCGCAACGCAGGAGCGGCGCACCATCCTTTGTCCGGGAGGCCCGTGTGGATGGGCGGTGACTGGCGCTATATTCGGTATGTGTGCGATATTGCACCAGTCCCGGCCTATCCAAGCGGGCCCGGCCGTCGAAGACCGCTATTCAAGCCCAGCATCCGCGGCGCGCGATCCCGTTACCCGCCGGCCCCGGCCCGGTCGTTCACTGCGCGGCGGCCACGCTTAGGACGCGATTTGGTGTAAACTTTGTGACTACTATCATATTGCACCAATCCCGGCCTGCCTGTGGTCACCGCAGGGCAATGAGGGAATCGCGTGCAAAAAAAAGCCCTATCACCAAGATCCAGCTAGGATGAAGACCATGCCAGGTAAATGACGTACCCTCACTTTGTGACCGGTGTCGGTTATAATCAAGTTTCTCGACTGAGGTAGGTCAACTAGATCAACTATTTAGGATCTCGTTCGATTTACATTTATGTGTAATACGTAGGTATATAATCTGTAAGCGATGCATGCAGTTTTACAACTTTTTATGTAAGAAACTGTGTAATGTCACGATTTCCGGGTCGTAAAAGTAGAAAGTTCGTTCGATCGAGGAGGCCAGGCAAAGCGGTGAGGCGAGGTAACAGTGAATAATGTACGAAAATTGAGTTCGGACCCGGGTTGTGTCTAAAATGATGTAGTGGACGACCGCTGCACAGGACCGGTTCCGTCGTGATACATAACTGTGTGCCAATAACGATGTAGGTACTAAATGAACGCAGTATAACATTTTTTGGAAACAATTTTTTGCGTGTCACGTCACTAGGAACAGCTGATGCTCATTCTTTATTCATTTATGCTAACTCATTCTATCTGTAACACTTATCTATTCTCTACGTATAAATCTTAGGAGTTTTTCGCGATTCTACATGCGTTCAACCTTAAAGTAGGTATTCGCGGTCAAGGGCGCGATGAGTTCACGATGCGTTGAAAATACGCTCTCCAGAAAACTTACGCGTAGAAAATTCACAACTGAAATAATTTAAAACAATGTAGTAGTAAGTAACTTCGACATTCTTAGAATAAGGAAAAGGCAGGAACGTAGACCATACAATCTGGTCATGTTTTCTTTATTTTAAAAGTATAATGTGCTCCAAATACATTCTCTTTAATCCTCTCGCGTTTTCAATGTGTTTTTGACTTGTCATACAAAATGTAGGTATGTAATTAAGAGATACAAGTTTTGTACTAACCGTCTGTATTTATTTCTTCATCATGGAGTTATGATCGTTTTTAATATTTTAAAAGTAATTATCTTCTATGACATCTCAACATTGACAGGCCGTTGACCTTATTACAATCCGTCTGTATGTTTAAATATTGACATGGTTTTATCATTTTCTATTAAAGATACATTGATAGATAGTAAACTTAAAAGAGTTTGAAATAAGTAAAAAATATGCTGAGAAATATTTAGATCTACTACAATATAAATATTTCTGTATGGCTTTTAATAAAACTAAAAGCCCTGTTCGGGACTTAACTCAACTAAACTACTTTTTATCTGGGAATAATTATGATTCCGCGGGATAACCGAAGAACTTGGTGTAAGTGAAGTCCTGGTAACACTACCGCGTAAACTCTTTATAACGATACTGAAGGGGCTGCATTTTATGGCGTTATAGGGAATTGTCTATAAATGGAGAGGTCTGTTTATTTTTCTGATGTCTTTTCTTGCACCAAGAATTTTGTTGTATTTTATACTTATTTTATTCATATCTTGCGATATTGATACATCTTGATAAAGGGAGTGCTTAGTTCGGTATTTCGGAATTTCTTAGAAATCTGGATATGCATGATGCCGACAGTGGAGTTTATTACAGGCTAGGGTAATAAAGCGATAAAAGAAGGTACACCAGTTGTGCAGTTTCTAATTTTGGCTACTTATAAAGTACTTTTTATTTAATTGTTGTCGTTATTGACAATGGGTGTAATGCTGGTGTGCATTATTGTATGGAAGAAAAGCTAAACCAAATAAAGCCAAGTGATTCCGATGCTAAAGGGAGTTTGTCGTTAAATTAAGTGACGTTACATGGAGTTTACACTCTAGTTAATATTTTACATAATTACATAAGTATTTGATATGAACGTCGTTATTAAATTAAAAATTCATTTCATTAATAATGTTTTTCCGAGGTAGATTGGAATTTATTCACACGGCGCACATGACGTTTCGATATAATTATTATTTTTTTTTGTTAGGGCCAATTAGCGAAAAGGAGAGATCTTATGGGTCTATAAATTATAATTTTTAACTAAACCTCCATAACTAATCACTAAACATTTGTTATGATTTAGTATAGTTCCCGACACGAATCTTGAGCCTTGAGTCTGACGTCAACTTAATACCATAATATTTTCAATAGTCGATAAGTCGCATCACATTGTCTCCGCTCAATGCTTTATGCGATTTCTACTATTCCGCCGACAGCTCAAGATCCGTACCTGGAACTATCTCAAATGTCTAGCGAACTGTGACTTCGTTAAAAACTAGTCATTTTTCTAATGCCTTATCAGTTGGTACTTTACAAGAACTAATTTTTCTTTTAACTAAGTCGAAACCGCCTTCACACTAAAAACCAAAAAATAAACTTTTAATCGACTTCTTTCTACAACATCCTGAAGTGTGAAGTAAAGCATAAAATACCAACAACACTTACAAAATAGTCATTTTTATGTTTTACTTGACACCGGCTAATAGATTATGTACAAAGAAGTCAGTTAAATGTTATTTTTTTGGCTTTTTGTGTGAAACGGTTTTGTTTTTGTTAAAAAAATTATATTTTACCTTTTTAGCTGCGCAAATACTTCAATAGCTTTAGAAATAATATATTAAATAACTTTAAAGTTATTCAACTGGCGCGTATTCACTTCGCGTATAAAGATTTGCTATCTCACTCAAGAGTCAACAAGAGTTACTCTCGATTCCCTTGCGAACCACAAATTAGATCCTGAAGTGTAACTCGATTTCTCTGGATCCACTAATGAGATCCTGATGTAGTGACCATGAAACCGCCTCCGGAGTACATACAACGATAAAAAAAATCAAAATCGATGCACAATAAGATGAAATCGCGTCACATGCAAATAAAGAATTAAGGGTCTGTAGAAAATATAACGCGTATACAACATTTTATGTTTTTTAATTAATCTCGATAGGCCTTTTTTATTGTAGGAGTTCAGCAAACAGACAGACGGCCAACTTGATGGAAAGCGGTTGCCATCGCCTATGGACATTTGCAACGCCAAAAGTGCTACAAATGCGCTGCTACTCTCTTAAGGGAGACTGGAACCTGGTCACTAATGCCGGAACACAACACAAGGTTGTTATGGCGGCATACACCAGGGGTGGTAGCCATACAGTCAGGCAAATACCCTTCCACCTGGCAAAGGTCTGGGATCCGATGTACTCATCAGATCCTGACTTGGTGATTATGGGACTACCTCGGGAGTATACACTTACAAGTAAAATAAACAATTTGAAAATCAGTTAACAATTGACGGAGATATACGAACAAGTTGGTTAACAATTTGCGTGAGTTTCTCTAGTTCCTTGGGATCCACTCATCAGATCCTGACATGGTGACAATGGGATCAATTCGGGAGTATAACCTTACGATTAAAAGAAAGAAAAATGAAAATCGGTCCACAATTCACGCAGAAATCGAGTAACGAACATATAAAGAAATACAGACTAATTGAGAACCTCCTCCTTTCTTAAATTCAAAAAGAAAATACTTTAAAATTAAGAAAACTCAGAAATGATAATAATTGATTTACATAAAGAACAATTAAAGTTAATGAACACGTAACGTTTCTATTTTCAGTCCGTAAAAACTAATATTGAGCCTAGGTACGATAATAGAATCCTCCTATGCGCACACATATTATTGGCAAGAATTTACTTATCGGTAATAATATTATTTGTTTACTGGCAATTGTATTGCTTAGTGTAGGATATGATTGAATTGTTCAATATTATTGCAACCTAGCATTGGCAATAGTATTGTGTGTACCCACACACAAGCCTAAGAGTGACAATTACCCAGTAAAAAAAGAAGTCTTAAAACCTCCAAAACCCCGTAATAATATGGCTAGATGGAATTTACAGGTACTTCTTATATAGCTTTTTGGTGTGACTATGAAGTCCAAAACACTCGCAAAGCAATAATTAAATCAATACAGTGGCCGGGGCTTGTCCCTTGGCTGCATTACTATATGGCGTAGACAGGGATAATCGCCGGTCAGTGTCACGCACATTGCGTTAAATTTGTCAAGGGGCCTCTACGTGTTGGCCTTCCTATGGCCCCACGCAAGCCCTGCAGATGTCCGGGCCATTTCATGGCCCGTGGTCTTGAAAGACATACATTACAATCTATAATAATTTTTGATTGCTCGTCTTTGGTATAGAAGGTTTCTTGGCGCCACTAAGGGTTACAATAATAACAGATTGAACTAGTATCGTAGTGTTATTTTAACTAATTCTATAACACAAGTAATGCTAACGAGTTATTTGATAAATAAATAGGCACAACTTACATTTTTGTACCGGTACACATTACCGGTAGACCGGGACATACATTATGATCAAATGAGAATGAATCATGCACGTTTGATGAATGATACGTGCATGTATGAAGAAGTTTATGAAAGTAAATCAAGCGAAAGCAGTTTGTAAGGAGGGTTGCAAATGGAGATCTCTCTCTGCCTACCCCCATGGGAAACAGACGTGACATTATTGTTGCGCATTACTCAGACTAGAATTAAATGCCGGTGGAATTACTATAGAGTTTAATAGAACTATACTAACACGTATAAAACAGGTACAAATAAAACTGGATACAACCAGTACAAAATGCACGATCCAATAACACGCGCAAAGTCGTCACTATATCGCTTATCGAATGTACTACACACGTCTTGCTAGTATCGTAATTGTCGCTTGACTGCCCCCCCCCCCTCCCATTCGGGCATAGTTTTATACTAAACTGTATAATACATCAAAGGACCGCGTTGACTGAGGTTTTAGAGAAAACTTAATTTGCACACCTGGTTAATTATTCCAGCGAACGGCAAAATTGTATACACAAAGTAAACAAAAGAATTGCTAATGCGGGAAGGGTAATAAGCCAGATGCGCATTTCTTTGTCGGTATGTCAATATGTATGTATGTAACGTCCATTTTAACGGGACAGCTAATTAGACTGTACAATGTTGCGGAGGCAACTTTATGTTAATCACTGCACAAGTTATTGTCAAAGAATAATGGTAAATTCGAAACTTGTTGCTTAAAACCAAAACCTTAGGTTACATTTTAGCACTGGGACATACATTTTAGTAATGTGCGTTATTGAACCAACGAAGGCGGTTCGCTGGCTTTTTATTACATGACTTCAGCTGACAGGCAACCCACTTGACACCTAAAGGGAGTCTGGAACCTGGCCAATAACACTGCTCTGATTGGTCGATTATTAAATCACAATATTCATAACTTTTATTACGTTAGGACGATCTTTAAGTTATAGAAAGATTTAACAGATCAAATTAAATTAAATTAAGAATTTTAAAAGTAATAAAAAATGTAAAAAAATCACAACTCAAGGTTGTTATGGTGGCATACTCTAGACCAGAAGTGGTAGCCATCCAGACGGGCAAATAACTCACCACCTGGGCGTGCGTTGTTTTGTCGCCTCTTACAGGCCGCCTGCCTGCAGGAAATTGTATTCTCCGTTCCTGCACGGATAAAAACTTTATTGAGTCGATATCGAGGCTTCATAATAAATGGGCGTACAAAGTGCAAAAAAAATTGTTAATAAAACAAAACTAGTTGATTGTATAAGGCTGAAATTTGGAATACCCTTCTTTTTAGGTACACTGCATAATGTAAAAACTTTCTAAATTGTACCATGCATAGTTTTTAGTAAACAACAATAAGATCGCATTTTTGCGTATACGCCTATATGTTACGAAGCCCTCGATATGTATGCGGCTTAACAAATTTGAGATACCTGCTTAAATATTTTACAAATTAAATCAAAGTATAATGAGGATGATGTTAATGTTATGTAGCCCCTGGCACAATATTATGGTTACACTGTCCTTTTCTGGTTTAGTTGGTAACACTAATATTTAACTATAGTTTAAAATTTAAAGGAATGGTAAGGAAAGGTAGTGTTAATAATATTTCGAGCCTTTATCCGCCATTTTATTCTAAACTACATTTGAACCGAAGTATATATTTTGTTTCAAAACGTATTTTAAACTATTATTTTGTTTTAAAAGAATGACTAATGCAAAAGTGGATGGATGCAGAAGTCGCGGAAGGCCACGAAACACCTTCCATGATCAAATTGATCGTGTACTAGCAGAAGGTGATGTCAGGAGCCTTAAGAACAGACTAGCGTGCATGACAAGAGCTATGAATGTCAAAGAAGCGAGTGAGGTGTGTAAGAATAAGCCTGAATGGCGCTCTGTTGTTCGTGCCTACCCCGCAAGAGACCTGGCGTGAAGTTATGTATGTATATATTTTGTTTTAAGACAAAATAAATAATAGATTAAAATACATTTTGCAACAAAATATACTTGGTCCAAATGTTTGTCGCTTCGATAAAATAGTGGTGAAGGCTCGATTTGTTCCAAGTATTGTCACCTGTTATCGTAATATTTGCGGGTAGTTGTGTTTTCTAATGGATTGCGAGCAAAATGACGAAATGTCATTTTCATTCCTCTTTAGTTAGATGTATAGTAGCTCTCTAAGGTGTCTAATTATTGTGCGAGAATTATGACTTATAATTAATTGCACTTCAGATCTTCGTTTAGAAGTCAAGTTTTATATATTTTGCTGTATAAATACCCCGATAACAATACATTTAAAACATTTGGAAAAAGTTGCTAACATAGTTTCATTCTGGCGAATTTTTCGTCTGTTACGGAGTGGAGGTTTACAAAATTCTCTACATGGAGTTTATAAATGTTTTTAATTCACAATAAGTACGTATTAGTCGCTACTGTGTCGAGACTTAGGGCCATGGAGTCCTGGAAGAACTTATCAGTCTGTACAAATAGCACTGCTGATAGAAGCGTCACTGAACCACAAAGCTGGTTTGCATTTGTGGCATTGCATAACCGTTGCCATCTAGCGTGGAAACACGGCTAGCATCTTGGAACATTCCCAACGGACGACAATTTGATATGCATAATTATTGTATTTGAAAATCTTTTTACCAAGTCTATGTATTGTTTATATCTTATACTAATATATAAACCTGAAGAGTTTGTTTGTTTGAACGCGCTAATCTCAGAACTACTGGTCTGATTTAAAAAAATATTTCAGTGTTAGATAGCCCATTTATCGAGGAAAGCTTTGGGCTATATATCATCACGCTAAGACTAATAGGAGCGGGGCACCAATGAAGAATGTTTCAAAATCGGGAGGGGTTTGAAAACAAATTCCACGCGGACGACGTCGCGGGCACAGCTAGTTAATTTACAAGATGGTTTAAATTATAGTTTAGTTTCTGTCTATTTTATATTTATGTCTAGAAGTCGTGGTAGCGTCATGGCTGGCACACGCATCCCAACTCAAAGGGTGCAGGTATGATCCTGGCCGGAATGCATAAACCACTTATGCAGTTTTCTGACCTTGTACATATTACCACGTGCTAACAATGGTGAAGGAAAACATACATCGAGATAACCGATGTGTGCAACCAGCCAAGCCGCCTTGGACAAGCGTGACAAGTATACTGTCCGTTCCCCTATAGTGGGAGGCCCGAGTCCAGCAGTGTCACGCTTATGGGCTGTTATAATTATTATGTCTATATTTTTCTTTTAGTTTTAATTTTGCTAGGATGTTTTACCATTTAATCTAACTTGGAAACATAACACAATTAGATAATAGTGTTATTTTTTAAAATGTATTGGTAATAGTATAAAACACTGTTTTATTATTTATTCTTTTTACAAAATTATTAAATTTTACATGCCATATTTACTACCTATTTAAACACTTGAGTTCTTGTCGTAACTCGAAAAGCCACATTTCAATAAACTTTTCCACACAAATATATATTTATAAAATTTAAATATATTCAAATCTATATGTTATTCCTATTTTCAAATCAACCTTGATGTTTATTTTGAAGCCACAGGCGGACTAACTTTGCGATATTATTAATAAGAAATAATAATAATACATAATTATTACTTAAAAACAATCAATATCCGCGAACTGTTGTTTATTACGTAATCATTTAGGCAAAATGAAACTTATTGAAATCTTGCTTTTTTGCATTTAAAAGGAAGATGTTGTCTGTATAGCGCTACAAAGTAATGTAAATGGCGGACAAGTTGGGTTGATGTTTTTAATGGACATTATCGTGTGGGGTTTTAATTACGTTTTAAACATTCTCACACTTAGTTAAGTCAATAGGTAGCGAGATATTACTCCCAAGTGGTAAAAATTGTATCTCCCACAATTTTGCCAATCTCACTTCGCCGGGATGCTCATCTTCTACATTTATTATACACCATGTATACCCTACACTCCTTACCTTGAGGAATGTTTCAACTTCCTTCATACATCACACATTTTCGATTTGCGCTCCTCTAATAACTTCAGTTTTACACCTAGCGAAAACTCTTGAAAGATTCTGTATGTATTTCGTGGAGGAAAAGATGTAGAAATTAAGATACTGCCGATAATATGGGATATAATATGTTTCTGTTTTGATGAGTGTACAAGTTCAAATTTAAGTCACATTACTATGTTACATTGCAAATCGTTTAATATAAAAATTCTGATGTGTGGACCCATTACAGAAGTGCACAGCATTTACAATTCAAATGTCATATACTAATAATTTAATTAATTAGTGTCAATACTATGCATAATGTCAAGTACAAAATTAAATAAAGTACTCTGTAGTCAAGTACAAATATATACTTTCTATATTATGTACACCGCTTCAGAATGCATGTTGTTTATCTTAAATTCAAATTCAAATGTTTTTATTCAAAATAATTTCCATTGGAGAACATTTTTTGAAGGTCATACATATAGGTTAAAATTTAAAATGTAATTTTACTTCCTAATCTATGTACACCGCTTCGCAACGTGTTATTGCTGTTAAGGAGAAGAAGCGGCAAGAAACTCCCCAGCAACACGTCTAGCTAAATATTGTTTTTCTTTATATTTCTTATTCTATTTATATATCAAGTACTTGTTTTCAAGTTTTATACAGAAGTATGTTGCAGAATTACTTTTTGTGGAATTAATGGAGTTGCAGCAAACAGTGCATACTCAATAAGACCAAGACAATAAAAGGAAGGAAAAATTATAATAGCTATAATAATGACATGACGTACTAAAATGTTATGCTGCAATATCTCCATAAATGCCTTACAAGCTTGGCAAGATAAAAACGTTATATAAAATATAGTATAAGAGGATGGAGCGAGCTGCTATGTAAATGAATTTTTGACATTTAATTATTCTTCATTAGTTTAGTACCTATCCCTTTTTAGCAAGATACTTTTTAATTTGGTTTAAATTCTATATATTATCCATTCTATCTCTTCTCTAATATCTGTTGTATACTTGAGTGTGGTATCATCCCTGGGATTGCAAGCGTCCATAGACGGCCATAACCAGTCTCCGTCAGGTCGCTTCACCGCCGTTGAGAAAAATTATTCATTTTTACGAAAATGAAAGGTTTTTGAAAATGACTGCACAACAAAACATCGCTTTTTATGTAAAAAAACGATTAGAATTTACGATCTTAAAATACAATTATATTTCAATAAATACTATAACATAATGTAAAAAGAGTACTAACATTCGTTGATCGTCGTCGTGAATCAAGCGGAAAGATGATTCACTATTTCACCGTCGACTCGAGTTGAGAAATCTTGTAACCGTTATGATTTAAATTGCAACAGCTGTCATAGGGCATTCACGGTTTGCGGTATCTACATACCGTGGACGTGTTATAACGTAAAGATTTGTTCAAGCCATCGAGCATAGATAAAAAATGACAAAGGCGCGTTCCGAGTTGGGTGTGTTTTTGAAGTAACTGTATTCTTTATCTATCAGTGTTTGGAACTTACATTAGTATTCGTTGCATGTCTATGGGTTTAATTTTCATACAGTTTTTGAAAAGAACTTAAAGGCATGACGTTCAACTTGCAGTTCTATTAAAAAAAGAAGTAATACTGAGTTAAAATGCTTAATAGTTGTAAGAGAAGAATTGATTGTTTAAAGCAACAAAGAATTGGTTTTAAAAATGTAAATGTAAAATTAAAAATGTAAACTGTATAATCACCTCCCAGAAGAATTTCAAATAATACAATCAAACGCCATTTTTAGAAAACGTGTAAAAATTTTATTAGTAAATAGTTAAAAAAATATTAAGATAAATATATTAGAAGAAAATATTGTAAGCAGGATACTTATATATATGCATGCCGAAAGGCGGAATTTGGAGAGCTTTACTATGTTAAATTTAACACCTTTTGTATACCCATTTTCGCATTAAATAAATTGAATTGAAATCTCAACTCTTTAGAGAAACGTGTTTTTTTTTCGGATTTTGTAAGAAATTTATCATTTGAACTGAAACTTAATACATCATACGAAGCTGTATAAACTAAGTTCCTTTGTCTCCCATTGTGACGAATAATCACGAATTCTGTTACTACTGCTTTTTGGCGGGAATCTATAATGTAACTTTTTTATGTAAATTTTGTTTGAAATAAACATAAGTTGCAGGTGTTATCTAACTTATGTTATAATATGTTCTTATTTTTTGTACAGATGAACTACTTTTTAAAATTCAGAAGACTTGTTATGAATAATAGTGAAGTGTGGCCTGTCTGTATATACAACAAGGAACTACAAATAAGAACATGCTTCGTCTCATCGTCTTCTTCAGCTAACCCATGTAGTACACTACTGGACGTAAGTGTCTCCAAGTCTGCGCAACATATCCTGGTTTTCCGCCTTCCTCGTCTACCCCGCAGGTCCAGCATCCTCGAAGGTCCACAGACTTTCGTCTTCATGCGTTGTGGAGTGGTCGATGTGAAGAATTAGCGAAGCTGACCGAATGCTGCCCAACTGGCTCCTCCTATTGGCTACCTTCTCGAGTAAGAACATACTGTGGTACATACTGCTAGAACTCTAAGCAATTTAGGAAGAATGTATTAAAAAATCCTGCGTCTACTCTAAAAGTCATCGTATGTAGATGACAATACATATAAACAGCTAGAGTCAAATTAACAATTAATTTAAATATAATCTATTCATTATAACATTAAGGGCCGCTTGCATAAGGTTCCTTAAATTTATTTAAGAAACGCTAAACGCATTTAATAACCTTAAATACGATTGGCGTATTGCACAACGCAAAATTTGTCGCTAAATATGTTTAAAGAACTGTCAATACATTTCGTGTAAAACGTATTAGGCAGTTTAATATGATTAACTAATATTATTTAAAGGCGATCGTTGTGCAAGCGACCCTAAATATTTGTCCTTTTTGCTTTGTTTGTAAAGGTTTTGATGTACATGGGGTCATAACGTCATCAGCAAATCTGTTGCAGGCTTGGTGGCCGATGGAGCCAACGTGTCTTGGAGTGGAGATCAAGACTCGCACACACAATGTAGGACGCCTTCAGCCTGGTGCACCAACAACTTGAGTAAGGTCACTGGTTAGGGCTGGATGAGGAAGGCTTGGAACCGGGATGAGTGGCGCAAACCAGGGGAGGTCTACGTCCAGCAGAGGACGATGATAGGCTGACGTTGTTGGAAATATCGAGAATGGAGGACCTAAATAGTTATATCTTATGTCAACACAAACAATATACATAGATAACTTTGCAAAGCTTGGAAAATTAACCGTATGGCGGAAGTAACTGTACTGCAATTGGTTGTGTTACAGTAATTTATGCTGAAACGAGTGACTGTCGACGTGTTTGTTTGCTTATCTCTTCTCCGGGATTTCTACCGTCAAGTTTTAGTACAATCGCCTGAACAGAAATTTACTTAGAATGGTTTTCCTTGAGTTTTACGCTTTTAATCAATATCTCTGACAAATCGCATGGCAAAAGCATGGGCACAGTTTCATGTTTCGTACTAGGATATGCCTGCGAAAAAATCTTGGTCATCTCATCCCAGTTTATTTATTTATTTTTCAATCAGTGAGAAAATCCTATTACAATTCGATTTTTTAAATCTGCTCATTTTTAATAATTCCCACGGGATTCCCAGAATAAAAAGTAGCGCAGATTTTAAGTCTAAGAGTTTGCTGTCGGTCAGCGAAAAACGCATCGAAATCGGCCCAGTAGTTTTTACGTGAATCCCGAACATATAATAGAGGTATAGTCTTTGACAACAGAACCTTATTATTAATGTTCATACTTTCAATTTAAATTAATTATTATTGTCGAATTTCGACCACGGGCGACCACTAGTATAATAGTAATAGATTAATTTATTACAAAATGATAATCTAAAAAAAACAACAAAATGAATTCGTCCTGACAAAAATGCTAATCAACAAGAAATTAATGTAACACTGCATTTGTTTTTCAAAACGTATGTTTATTATAACACCGAATTTAATTGTTTTTAACTGTAAGATGTGTTGTTATGATAATTATAAAAGCAAATTGTAATGCTCTGATGGTTTCGTGCCAAGGTCTCTGCTCCCCTTATATTGACCACGTGGTGGAAAGTATTATGCTCGTAACGTACTAACATTGTTATTGTAATGGGTTAACCGAATTTTCAAGGTTAAGGGTGGCTTTTATTATTAATAGGACGACAAATTGACGACAGAACAGGGTTTTAGGGTTCCTACGTACGGAATAGTGGTAGCTAAGGCCGGAAAGCATGCATCATTTTAAGCAGCTTTTTAAAATGAAACTTCTTTAGGCATATTGGGCACAACATGCCGACTCAGCAAATTGCATCGAATGTCATGCGACGCGCTCCGAGTGGCAGTTGTCGTCCATCATCCATACCTGCGACGCGTTACTCCTGTAATACAATGAGTTAATAAATAATCTTGGGTTTCTAGAACACGCATTTATTTATTTACAATCCCGGGCATGTGGAAAGAAGTATGACGAAAGAATTACTAAACAGATATACAATGCAAAAGTGTATGGATGCAGAAGTCGCGGAAGGCCACGACGCACCTTCCATGATCAAATTGATCGTGTACTAGCAGAAGGTGATGTCGGGAGCCTTAGGAACAGACGAGCGTGCATGACAAGAGCTATGAATGTCCAAGACGCAAGTGAAATGTGTAAGAATAAGCCTGAATGCCGCTCTGTTGTTCGTGCCTACCCCGCAAGGGACCTGACGTGAAGTTATGTATGTATGTATGTATAACAACATATGTGCATAGTGGGTATACGAAGCTGGATAGTACGATTTGGTACACCCGTCAAACTGACGAGCGACCAAGGCTGCCAGTTCGAAAGTCAACTTTTCAACGAATTGATGAGGACGATGGGTATAATTCAGATTCGCAATACTCCTTACCACCTTCAAGCCAACGGTATGTTAGAGCGCTGGCACAGGTCCCTGAAGGTAGCGCTTACAGCGCGTCTTTCCACCAGCACAACCTCGTGGGTCGATGAGCTACCCGCGGTTATGTTTAGGGCTCAGGACAGCGATGGGGACAAAACACTGAACTCGCGTGACCGTCATGCTCAGATATAAAGTTTTTACTTATGACTTGCACTATTCTACGACTGACACTTTTGACAGACGACCCACCTAATTAAATAAGCGTCGCCTATGGACACTTGTAACACCACAGCTTCTTGCAATGTGCTGCCGCTTGCTAAAGGAAGACTGGAACCTGGTCACTAAAGCCCAAACACAATTCAAGGTTGTTATAGAAGATCTCTAGATCCTGGTTGATAGCCACCCAGACGGGCAATTTCTGACCTATTTGACATATTGTTACGATTGCCAAGTGTTAACTGTGAAGGAAAGTCGCGATGAAACTTGCACATCGAGATAACCGATATGTCAAACACACTAGACCGGGGTCGATAATTTTGAATGCAAAATATAATAGGATGAAACCCATTGGAAAAGGAAGAGAAAATAACAAAAATGAACGGAAACATAATTTACGGATACAATAAAGTATATTCTATTCTATTCTTCATGTAGTTAAATTTTTTACTGTCATGTTTTTTATATATTGTTTCATACGATGTGAACATATATAATAGTATGTCCAATATAACGTAAATATACTTCACTGTTAAGAAAGTATATCTACAATATTATAAGTGTAGCTATTGTTTTTTTATTGTTTGTTGGGATTCACTTAAAAACTATTGGGCCTATTTCGATGCGGTTTTCGCTGATAGATAACGATTTCCCCACTTAAAACTGTGATACTTTATATCCCGGGAATTTTCTTATGAGTGGTTTAAAGAGGTTGAAAAAAAATTCAGATACCGATGTAATCTTTTCACTGATGAATACCAAATTCTCTGTCATAAAATTTGTGACCACATCATGAGTATCCCACGGGATTTTTCCCGAGAGCGATTTCAAGTTGTTAGGACACGTAAAAATTTGCATTGCTTTCCAACGTGGAGTCGCGGCCGAATCCTAGTTTATTATATTGATCAACAAAAATATTAGATCGCACTAGACTTAAAACAAAAATCACTTTCATACAACGTCACGCACAGAAATTGTATTGTGATATAAAAGCTCATACAAAATTCATATGAATTCAATGAATGGTGCAATTGTTCTCTATATAGTTTCATACACACATCATGCTTTATGATAATTTGTTGTTTCGTAATGAGTAATGTAACTTATGTGTACCGTGTTTATAATTCGTTGGCCATAAAATAATAACTTTAAAGCTAGTCGTGAAGTTATTATTTATATCATATTCATCTTAGCGTGAGACAAAGTGTAAACGTAGAAAACAGTGTTTCTCATATTTAATTTTTCTTTAATTACATGTAGGGTGCCCACTAATGGCTCATTATCTATTCACAGATAAGTCAAATTGAAGTGTATGTTTGTAATGTCAAAATTAAAATTAAAAAAGGGGCGTGGTAATTCGGACAGATTCCGACAATGACAGTTTTTAGAATTTTTGTTTAATCTGTCTGTCGGGATATGCCGGGTAATTTCTGATACGGCTGGACCGATTTTGACGCGACTTTCCCTGGCAGATAATTGATTTTATAAGGAGGTTTAGAGGTTTATTATATAACAAATAAAGAAAAACGTAACCCAAAGAGAAACATAACAAAAGTAACAATGGAATAACAACAAATAAACGAAATTGTCTTGGAAACCGTCACATTTACAAACTAACCAATTGTAAAGTCGGCGCTTATAACCCGACCGATATCAAAACAACACATTAAAATGTAAAATGTTCGCACTAACTGTACTCTGTAATATGGTAGTATTAGAAACTGTATCAACTTTGTGATTCACGTTTTTAGCATGTAATATTTTAAATTTATAATTTATTTCAAATGAAGCGGTTGCGCCACCTGTCAAGCCCTAGACAGTAACTTTATTATACTTACACAAAACTTTTTTCGGTTTTTTTACATAATTATAATAATAACAAAGAAACTAAGTCCATAATATAGTCTAGACTCTAGACAACTGCCGAGCAAAATATAGAGGCGAGTCGAAGCCAACCTGTTTTAAAGTTTACACTTCGCACAGCGCATTATTATAACTGCTGCCATCCAGCTTGACAATGCAGCCAGCCTTCTGGAGCCCAATTCTACTATTTCTATATCTATGAAATTATGGATTCAATCGCGATAATGTTCAAAATTCATATTCCACTAAATTTTTAATATCTTCTCGAAAGCGTCGAGGCAGAATTAGGCGAAGTTAATGTTAAAAGTTACCAACATTTTGAATATTTATTTCGAGAGTTTTCAGTTATAAATATTTATAATAGTGGCGTACCACCGGCACGCCGTTGTAATTACCAGAATACCGAAACCAGGCAAACCTATTATTGAAGTGTCCGGCGATTTCGACAAGAAAGTACCTACTAATAGAACAAGGAGGTGGCGGCGTCTGTAAGAACGAGCTCTAAGTATTTATATATATCATTTGATTTCTACTTGATCTTTATTTTAAACAATTGATACATGCTTATATACGATATATTTCTGATTTATGACCGGTTCCTATATTTTAACAACCGCTCATTTACCCTACTATTCTTCAAATTTGAAATAAGCTTCATACAAGTAATCTCAAAATTTCACGGATGGTAGGGCAAGTGAAGGAATAGTAAGATGTAGGAACCGGCTATTAACGGCACTCATAAAATATGTTAGAACCTAAAGACGACGAAATAGGTTCTGTATGTCATTATGTCTAAACTTCTGTCGGGGGCAAAGTAAAAGTTCTTGTGTTATTTTATGCTAAACAACTTAGCACGCCATCTAGTTTACATTCCTTGTTACTACAGAGCCGTAGAAGAATAAATCTTCAATTTACAATATATAAGATAACAGGAATTAAACTACTGATTTGCTTTACATTTTTACAATTAAAAAAAAACGTATACCATTTAAAACCAACTATACACCTAACTCTTTGTTTTAAGCCAGAATAGTGTATTGCTGTAGGAAACTAATTGTTTTAGGAAATGTCACTTTAAGAGTTGCCACAAGAATGAATCTTTCGACGATAACAAATTAACTGAGAATTCGGAAGGTTTTTTTATTACGAAACTTGCAGAAGCAGACGGCTCACCTAGGCGACGTTCCACTTGAGGCTCATAACGCCCAAAATGCTCTTTCAGCCGTTCCATATAGCGACTATGGTCGTGGCGAAAACGTCACTGATATCGTCATAATTTTCGATCACGCGTTCACAACGACCCATGTGAAGAGGTGGGTTGAATAATCTGTTCTACTTGAGTTTACGATTGTAACGCCAGCAAGCAAGTGGAACGGGAAAAATTGCTGTTGTGAGCGTGGTCGTTATGAGACACACAACGCCAAAAATGCTTCTTCAGTCGTTCCACATGGTGAGCACGGTCGTTATGGTCGTGGCGAAAACGTCACTGATGACGTCATAATTTATGATCACGCAGCGCTCACGACCTATGTCTTGAGGTAGGTCTAAGTGAGCGTTACCCACAGAGCATTAATTCTCTCTATCGACACGTTCACTAAGGCGCAATTTTCAAATCAGCAACAACCGATGACATTTGTATATTTCGTCGTATTGATATCAACGCTCCATAATCCGTTCCACTTAAATTTATTATAAACGCTCGCAAGCAAGTGGAACGGTCACAATGGCGGTCGTTGTGAGGCTAATGAGGAAAGCGGTCCAAAGGAATGGGGCTAACGTCGCCTTTAGATGTTTGTAACGACAGGAGCAAAACCAACACGGTGCCAGCCTTCAGTATAGGGTAAAAGGTCAGAAAAGGATAGATAGTAGAGGATACGGGAAGAAGAATCTGGGCCATCAGAACTTACTCACCGTCTTACGATACACGATTAGCTCAAGCCTAAACATTTAACACCGATGTTTCGGTTCTAAGATAGGGCATTGCGACAGTGACAAAAAAGGAAACTGTGCAGGAACGGAAAAGAATACTAATTCCTGCGGCCGGGCAGTCTGCCGTAAGAGGCTACAAACCCACAGTAAGGTAAGGTAAGGTAGGGCATTTGCTCGACTGAATGGCTACCACCCCTAGTCTAGAGTATGTGTTCCATCATCAATGGCCGGGTTCCAGATTCTCTTTCGAGGCCGGCAGCGCATTGGCAGCACGGGCAGCACCTGGTATTGCTAATGTCCATAGGCGACAGTAACCACTTTCCAACACAGTTGGGGCGTAAGCCTGTCTGCTGTGCTTCAGCAATAAAAAAATCGTATTGTACTTAATCCAAAATATGTTCTCAATATCGTCGCGGCGGAATAAAATTAGAAAAAATAGGTATTACTGTTGATGATGTTCCATTGAAATTATAACGTAAGCTTAAATTCTCTTTAATTTATTATTTATGTCTGTTTTTATATGAAACACAGAGTCTTGACACTTAGTGTTGTCACATTATCGATTTGATGAATTGAAAATAATGACTATTAGCAAATCAAATCATTTATTTGCGTAAAAACATTGGTTGACAATATCTTGTGTTTCACATATTTTTGCCCTCTCAGGCATACAAATAGTACTTAAAAGTTGAATGAAATCAACTAATTAGAAATAGCAGATTGTAATCCACTCAGTCCACAGACATTAATTTTACTTTTTTCTAAAATTATACACTAAGTATAGATAAATAACAAGTGCAAAGTTATTCCTTATGAAATATAATGTCAAAAATGAAATATTAGAGTAATACAAATTGTCAAGGTATATAATATTATGACAAATTTAGCAGAAGTTAATATTGAAAAGCTACCAATAATTTGAACATTTATTTCGAGTTTTCGCATAAAAATATTTAGAGTTGCTCGCCACGGGCACCCCATTAGAATTAATACCGAAATCAGGCAGACCTATGATTGACAAGAGTGATTCCAGCATAGTTCCACTACATGAAGTGATAATAGTACCATTAAGTACCAGTACCATATAGCTGTGAAAAGCTCTGTCTTGTTTCTAGAGGGCGCTACATCGCTTGATTCTACGAGTATATAGGCTGTTCCATCAGGGCCGCGCCGACCCCCCACAGCGCTTGTGTGCGAAAACTATGAAGCGCCTCTTTTTTCCCGAAGCTGCATTTTTCAACTTATTTTTTGAAGTGATAACTTCTTATGGGAGGCTAAACCGCTTCGTTACGTAACGCGTTACGGTGCCACTCTGTCTGGCTCCCCTTGCTCTCAAGTTATCACTTCTGCCGGGCGAATTTTGACCGAAATAAATGGTCTCCAGTTATATAAACTTAGATAAGATTTTCCTAAATAGGTACAACCAGTTCGATTCCGCTTGCCAATTACTGCAAAATTCCACTACAAAGAATAATTTTGTTGTTGTGTAAGTGTAACAAAAATCATTTCGATGGCGGCGCCCCTGTTGTCTTGGCGCCTGTGTGCGCCTCACACTTCGCACATAGGGGCGGCGCGGCCCTGTGTTCCATTAGGGACTCACGACGACCACATTTACGACCACTGTCTCAATTGTATGTGCTTGGCCAGATTGATCACGCGGGCGCGGGTGCGGGAACGCGCGCGGCGCACTTGTCCGTAGTGACGCGCGCGGCTCGTCCTAGTGGTGTCGTGTCCAATGTTTGCCAAATACAATATGGATGAAGAGGACTTATCTTTATAAGAATTTTTTCCTTAAAATGGCAAAAAAATTGAAAAATTCCTTAACTGCGGCCACTTGTATGAATGTGCTATGGCTTCAATTTCCCGCGTGCTCAACGCGCTATACCGCCCGCGCGCCTACTACGGACACTCAAATAAGGTTTCATATGTTTAAGTATGCCGCACCGCGACCGTCCCGCGCCCGCGTGTTCAGTCTGGCCCAGCACTATGTGAGATGCAAATTAACAACATACATCCCTATACGGGTCATTTTGGCTGCGTTCCATTAGAGGCACAACGATCACGATATTTCCCGTTCCACTTGCATGCCAGCGTTACAGTCGTAAACCCAAGTGGAACGGCTATTCGACCTACCTTTGACGTGGGTCGTTGTGAAAGTTGTGTGATCGAAAACGATGAAGTCATTAGCGACATTTTCGCCACGGCCACAACGACCGCGGTCGCCTTGTAGAACCGCTAACTGAGCATTTTGGGCGTTGTGAGCTACTAGCGGAACGCCCTGATAGTAAAACACATTTTATTTTCAATCAACGTTTTATTATTTATCAATCAATTCAATATCACTTTAAAATCTTTAAAAAATTAAAACAGTTTAAATGTTTTGAATAATTATCTAAAAATACGATTTAAGCCATTTTATTAAACAAATAAAAAATGACATGAAATATACCTCAAACCGAATTTACATTATTACACATATACATACATATATACAACTTAAAAACAGACACATTTACCTCTTATTATAATGACAGTCTATAGAAATACATTGAAAAATCAAGTGAAAATATTCATATACAATACTTAGTCTAATAAATGACTATTTTTAGAAAATTTCACTGAAGTCTGTCTAAAGAACAGTTTCAAATAAGCTTAACAGCACAAACGATTTCAATTAAATAACACAGATAAAAAAAAACAAAAAAAAACTAGACACATTTCATGTAGAAATGACTTTTGATTTTTCATGGTTCAGAAGATATCTCAATCTTAATTATGTACGCAGCAGAAAGCGACCACAGCTAATTAAATATGAATCATTTTTTAAAATAATTTGTATATTACTTTTATAAAAAATTAAATTAAATTCTATTAAAATACATTAAAACTCATTAATGAAATACTATCTTCATCTTCACAGTGTCACAATGTACAAAAATGTATGGTAAATATTATAATTTTACAGAATACTTTGTAGTATTCTTCCGTACCGCGATAACACTATCAAAAAATCATTTCGAGCTCAACTGTACAATGTATTAAAGCAATTTTAACGTCAAAATCATCTGTCTGTCGTACGCCATCTTTATTTTCACGACCACCTTGATTATACCCGCCATTTTGCACACTAGCGCCGAAGACAGTTTCATAAATTGAGGTGTGGTGTGTGGAAAATACTATTATAATCTTTCTTAGTCCTCTTCCATGCTGCGGCGACAATATCGAAAGCTTGTTTCGAATTCAATGTACTAAGTACTAATCCGAAATTAATGTCAAAATCGACTAACTTTTGTATGCCATCTTGATTTTAACCGGCATTTGGCACACTAGCGCTGCAGCAGTTTCAAACCTTGAGAAAAATATAGAAACAAATACTATACATTAACATAATGTTTTGTAGTCCTCATTCGCGCTGAAGCGACACTATCAAAAACCCACTTCGAGCTCACTGTACCAGATTCTATCCCAATTTTAACGTCAAAATCAGCTGTTTGTGTCGCGCCATCTTGGAAGTCACGGCCATCTTGATGTTGTCCGCCATTTTGCACACTAGCGCCGCACAGTTTCAAGAGTTGCAAAGCCGCGTCCTTTTGTTCGGTGTCAGGCGAAACATACACCCGCATACCTTGGAATACGTTGTACGCGTAATTCGTATGCTGGTAACCAAACGCTATGCGTTCAATACATGCTTTCTGTAAATAAATAAAGTAATTAAAATTTGGTGAGAATTTAATAAAATTTAAATTAAACTTTTAGATTTTGCCTATATAAAAAAGCCAAAATAGGGTAAACAATACAATTGTTGACATAAGCGTGAGTGTTTTCGTAATTTGCATTTTGTAACCATGGAATGAAATGAAAAAAAATGGAGCGACCTCTTAAATATCTTTTTTGACCTGTCTTTTGGGGGGTTGTTAAAACATTAAAAACTATCATTTTTCACTCGAAACTCCAAAAAAAAT
Source organism: Dendrolimus punctatus (assembly GCA_012273795.1). Taxonomy (NCBI): domain Eukaryota; kingdom Metazoa; phylum Arthropoda; class Insecta; order Lepidoptera; family Lasiocampidae; genus Dendrolimus; species Dendrolimus punctatus. Next base: position 785,701 of record CM022547.1, on the reverse strand, counting down.
CCGATTTTTTTGTGCCACCCTAATATATACCTACTTAATGTTTTGAATAGTATCTAAATTTGTAAACAGTAATTTATGTATGTCTTTGTAACTCTATGTACATATATTTTTATACAAATATGTATGTGTATTTTTTACTTACTATTAATATATGTATATTTTGTAAAATATGCGCACTAAATACCGACCCATTATTAGGAATGTAAAATTATCTCCAGAAATTCGCCTGGAAGAAATCGCTGTTAGCAATAAAACCGCCGATTGTACTAGTTATAAGATTGATAATTCATGTGTATTGTAATTTTTATGTGTGCAATAAAGAATTTTATATTCTATTATGTATTCACTCATATATAATTTTTTTACTAACTGCACATTTACTAATTGTTTCTCTAGATCTCATCTACTAAATAAAATGAGTTTTTGTTGTTATTTTATTCACAAGTGTGTTGAAAAACGTCGTATGATACACGTGTGTATTGATGATTACCGTCCTCGGCTCTCTTAAGAGCCTCGCCTACGGCTCGAGTCTCAATGGCGCCTCGGCGGCAATCACCAATGTTACACACTAGTACCATAATGTACTATTTACTTAAAAAAAAAACACCTCAAAGAATGATGAAATGATACCGACCTGTGCGATTTTCTTGAGATGCGGCACCACATAACTGTGATGGTGGAGCCATCTGTTGCGCGACGCGCTGTCCAACGCCCATTGCGCGTTCAAAACGCGACAGCCCCTCGCGGCGCCGCACAACGCGTTCAATGTACGAGCTCTCTGTTCACCGCCGCATTGTATCGCGACTGACGGATTGAACGTGGCCGCTGAAATTGAATGAAAATAATGCAATAATAACGTTATATATAAAACTAGCTGTACACGGCAGACGTTGTCCTGCCTTCTAGAACCCGATTCCAGCGGCATCTACCGGGACCAAATGTTAATCTAAACTATTCTCAAATCCACTTGAAAAAAACAAAAAAACCCATCAAAATCAGGCCCAGCGTTTAGGAGTATCGCGGCGCCACCTACTGGGTCCAATCGTTAATTTAAACCGTTCCGGGACAAACTTCAACACATACAACAACAAAAAGAACACCTACATTCTGGTACCCGATTCTAGCGCCATCTACCTGGTTCAAATTAAATCTAAATCATTCCAGAAGAAAATTAAAAAATACTAATATCGCTATTAAAAAATAGGGGTTGATCGTAGAGGGTCGAAAATTTAGGTTTGTATGTATTTTTTAATTCTGTATCATAAAAAAAATGTTTTTTTATCAAAAATTAAAAAAAATATATTTAGATGTGGACTACCCTTAACATTTAGGAGGATGAAATATTGATGTTGCCCGATTCTCAGACCTACCCAACATGCATACAAAATTTCATGAGAATCGGTCAAGCCGTTTCGGAGGAGTATGGTAACTAACACTGTGACACGAGAATTTTGTATAAATAAGATTATCGTGTCACAATGTTAGTTACCATACTCCTCTGAAACGACTTGACCGATTCTCATGAAATTTTGTATGCATGTTGGGTAGGTCTGAGAATCGGCCAACATCAATATTTCATCCTCCTAAATGTTAAGGGTAGTCCACATCTAAATTTTTCTTTTTAATTTTTGATAAAAAAAAACATTTTTTTTTTATGATACAGAATTAAAAAATACATACAAACCTAAATTTTCGACCCTCTACGATCAACCCCTATTTTTTCGGGCAGGACGACGTCTGCCGGAACAGCTAGTATAATATAATAATCGGCAGACTAACACACACATTGTATATCCCCAAACTAAGCAAGTTACGCTTGTGTTATGGGCAATGCACAACGGATTACTCTGAGGCCGTATTCCAGACACCCAGACCATAGTAAAAAACGGATAAAATTAATTTCCAAAATTTACTATACCAGGAATCGAACCCGGAGCCTCTGCGTTGCAGTGAGGTAGGCCAGCAATGACTTAGCCAGTTCAAACACAGAGGCCGTCAAATTTTAACAAAACCAAAACTGACTTAACTAAAAAATAAAAAAATAAAAAAAATGTTGGTTCATCTTTTATGCTTCACTGTACCAACTTCGAGATGTATTTTTAGTTTATTTTTTGCTTTTCTAGTTGGAAGTCGCTATTCTATTTATTACAATTTTTTCTACATTTTAATACAACTCTCCAAGTCTGTTAGAGCAACGTGATGCACGATTCAATTACACGCGCAAAGTCACGTCTTGCTCGTATCGTAATCGTCGCTTGACTGCCTCACCCCTCCCCGTTCGGGCGTTGTTTTATACTAAACTATACAATACAATACTTGACTGCGTGGCCTGAATTCTCCTAGAACCACACCTGGCTAGCGACCATCATAAAGGATTACAATACACAATTTTCCGATTGCAAATTTTAAACACAAAGTAAACAAAAGAAATAAAAACCTGCAGGTGTGCATTTACTTTTGTCGGCGTGTGACACCATAATAAAAAATAAATTACATGCAACAATGTGTACGTCACTGTGGACACTGGCGGTCTCCTCGCGACACGAGCCGAGCAGCACGTGCGTCGTGCGCTTGTCCACCGCCCTCTGAACGCGGCCGTCCAACGACCGCACCGCATTCGCCACTCTACGCCTCTCCGCACGATTCATGCCACTCAACACCTGCAAAACATTTATCATTTGAATGATCTATTGCACACCAAAATGAATGAATGAATATGCTTTATTGTGTTTTAAAAGTACAGTTAACAGAAACAAAATTTTACAATACAATAGGCGGTCTTATCGCTATTTGCGATTTCTTCCAGACAACCTTTGGATGGACAAAAATAATTTGATAAGAACAGGGGTATGTTGCATTATTCTCACTATCGAATCAGTATCTTATAAATATACATGTCTTATGAATACATACATGATATAATATGCATACATTAATAAAAATATAAATATTATACTAACACGATATATGTAAATAAAATATTATAAAATACATACATAAATAAATATAAGACAAGAAAAATATGACAATGACTGCTGCAAATTATAGAACTAACAGTCTCTAGGCCAGTGTTTTTCAACCTTTTTCATGACACGACCCCTTTAGTATGAAGAAATATTTCGCGATCCCCCCCCCCTACCCGTTGCTTTTTAATACGCTTTTATTAGCTTCACACGTATGTTAGTGTGTAACGAAATATTTCAAGTTCATTTTGATCGACTTCCCGGTTTCCGATTGAGCTGAAATTTTGCACGTATGTGTATATCGCGTGACAATGCAATAATATGGTACCATGGAGCTGATCTGATGATGGAGTCGGAAGGTGGACATAGGAACTTCTGTACTAAAGAAGATAGACCCGTCGTATTTGGGCTCGTTTTACTTCTCTTGGCTAGCACTCTGCTGCTACATGGTATGCAGGATCTCAAAAGCTTGTATTTAAAAACCTTTTAAAAAGTCAACTAAAAATGAAAAATAAATAATAGTAAAAAAAAACTTAAAAAATGCACTTTTATTTTTTCCAACTAAAAATTAGAAAATGATTTTTTTTAATAATATTTATTTTTCATGTATTTTATTATGTGACAAATATTTAATTCAACACGTTTATTAATTTTCATAATTAGGGTTCGACTAAATACATAATTAAGTACGTAAAACACATTTTTTTTTACATGGAATGCGTCGCCAATAGATAACGCAATTTACGCGCATACGTGGACGACCACGTCCGATGCCAGCCGCCCCGCATAAATGAGAAAGCGTTGCTATCGAGTAGCTCTTCGTGTATCTAAAGCAGAAAAACCCCATACTATTGCCGAAAGTTTGATTTTACCAGCGGCTTTAGATATGGCGGAGATTGTTTGGCAAACAAGAGGTCGAAAAACTCAAAAGTATACCTCTGTCTGACAGTACCATTCAACGCAGGATAAGCGATATGGCGAATAATGTTCGTGATCAAGCCATAGTGAAAATAAAAGAAAGTACTTTTGTGTCCTTGCAATTTGATGAATCTACGGATATTGCAGACTTTACTGCAGTAGCTTTCCCAACATTTTGCAACTCCGCTACAGAAGCTTCGCGACCCCCCTAGAGGCATGGCGACCCCTAGGGGGTCGCGACCCACACGTTGAAAAACACTGCTCTAAGCAATACAATAGGCGGCCCTATCGCTCGAAGCGATCTCTACCGGGAACCTAAATGAGTAAAATTTGAATCAGGCCGTGGTGGAAAAATGGCAATAGATACATAAATATTCAAAAGTAATTTAAATACATATATATATGAATACATACATATATACATAATTATGTATATATAAAAAAAAAAAAAAAAAAAAAAAAAAAAAAAAAAAAAAAAAAAAAAAAAAAAAAAAAAAAAAAAAAAAAAATATACAATAATACATAAGTTATTATAATGAATGTATTAGCATATAGTAATTATTAATCTTATACTAATATATAAAGCTGAACAGTTTGTTTGATTGAACGCGCTAATCTCAGGAACTACTGGTCTGATTTGAAAAATTATTTCAGTGTTAGATAGCCCATTTAACGAGAAAGGCTATAGGCTATATATCATCACGCTAAGACCACTAGGAGCGGAGCAGCAATGAAATTCAAATTTCAAACTTGCCTGCGCCTCTGTCAGCACAGTTCCCAGAAAAACATAATTCGGCCATAAACAAGTACAAGAACAATAATAGGCTATTGGCCAATTGCAAATTTTAAACACGAAGTAAACAAAAAGAACTTCAAATGCGGAGGTTAATAAAGCCCTGCTTAATTGCAAGCCGGTGTGCTTCGTGGCTAATTTTGGCTAAGTTGTAACAATATCTTTGTTTTGGAGAATATGCATATAATAACACTTACAATTCTGAATTTGGCTTTGGCAGTGTCCTGCGTATTCACGCTACAATCTTTGAGCAACTTGCGTGCGAGTAACTTTGTTTGCGCCAAAATCTTTTTATCATGTTGGCTCCTCTTTTGTGTTTTGGGATCTCTGTTCTCGTCTTTGTCTGTAAATGAGAAGTAGCAAGACTTTAATGCGTCTCTGAAGTTCGTACGCGTTATTGTGCAGTACAGTTGAATGTAGTGTTGCGCTCTCGCTCGGCCGCTAGCCGGACTAGCATTCCATCTCTTTCGCACAGCACACAGTTTTTCAGAGTGCAGAGTAGTATTCAGTGCTGATGTGAACTAATTTATTTTGGGAACGGTAACCTTAAGTACAACTATAGTAGAATTATTTTCTCATAGTAAATCATAAATCAAATTCGGCCTCAGCCAAGGTAGGGCGGTAAGAATGTTGCCCGCGCGCAACGCCATTATCGATAAAAACTCATTCATATCAAAGAAAGATTATCATTCTTATAAAAATCATTATTATCTTTTTTGCTGTTAATTTTAAACTTAGATATAAGTATTTATTTTTAATATGACTTGTTTACATTCTAAACTTTGTACTCATAGTTTTTAATACATAGTTACATAATTAATAATTTATTTTAAATCATTATTATTCGTATTTTACTAAATACGTTGCTAACCCACAAAATGACATCACTAAATACAATATCGATAACGCTTATCGACAACAATAATGCGAATCACTATACCTGCCCATAAGGCCCGTGAGTGGAAGAGAGAGCGAAGACTAAAGACTCGCTTCACCGCTCCGATTATTTATTACCCAAACTGCACGGAGAAAATAATTCTACTGTAGTACAAGTTGTGAAGTTAGTACAATGTATAGCACAGTGTGTGAGCGGGTCGGATGATGTGCGAGCGAGATAGAGCAACTATTAATACGTGCGCAACCGCATTGCGCTAGCCAGTAGTTCGTTGTCAGCTGCTATGAATAGACGTATGCAGATCTCATAGAATATGAATTTTTGATACCATCGCAATGGAACGGTCACCCGAGTCCACTGCTTCTTAATACTTTTATTACCTTCATACGTATGTTAGTATGTAACGGAATCTTTCAAGTTAAATTTGATCGACTTCCCGGTTTCCGATTGAGCTCAAATTTTGCACGAATTTGTATATCGCGTGACAATGCAATAATATGGTATCATGGAGCTGATCTGATGATGGAGCCGGAAGGTGGCCATAGGAACTCCTGTACTAAACAAGATAGACCTGTCGTGTTTGGGCTCATTTCACTTATCTTGGGTAGCACTCTGCTGCTACATGATATGCAGGATCTTATAAGTTTCTATTTAAAAATCTTTTTAAAAAAGCTTATTTTTACATAACGTTCCATTTTATCATGAGAGTGTATTTAATTCTTTTTTCAAAGTTTCCACGGAGAAGGGATTTAAATCACTAAAAAATGAAAAATATATTGAAAATATATTGAAAAAATATATGTTGAACAAAAAACTAAAAAAAAAAAACACTTATAGAAAATCCGACTAAAAAATAGAAAATAAATATTAATAAATTTGAATTAAAAATAACGTAAGAAAAAATGATTTTATCGTAAAAAAAAGCGTCTCTAAAGCTAGTGTCTTAATTAATTATCACTGACATTATTTACGTAATTTTGTTTGCGAAAATATATTTCAACACTGATGTGTCAGCGCGGTTGGATTTCAATCTTACAAACTATATTATATAAATGAATTACCGATTGTTATCTGTCGTGTTGTTCAAATAAATAAATAAAAATCTGATTACGGAACTGTTGTTTTAATTTGATAATTTCTCGGTTTTAAATATGTGATGTGACGCTAGAGAGGGAGGCCTCGAGGGAGAAGGAGGCGTCGAAGAGTCAAGCAATCCGCGTGACGTCATTTGTTGGTGGCCCATACCTGATTCTTCATCGTCGCTCCTCTCCGTCAAGTCATTCTCTTTCTGGGTCCAAAGTTTTCTTCTCGATTTCGTCGGTTGTTTATTCGTTTCTCTTGTTTTGTCCACGCGACGTCTTGGTGCTGTGTTAATTCTTGTCTCTGGGCATGGAAATTATCTATGTCCAATTTGTCGCTAAATATGTTTAAAGAACTGTCAATACGTTTTGTGTTAAACGTATTTAGGCAGCGGTAATATGATTAAATAATTTTATTTAACTGCGATCGTTATGCAAACGCCCTAAATCAATAAAAAATACATTACCCACACTACCATGTATTTGAAACACACACATATATATATATACTCTTTTGTTTATTGTTACATTGGTGAAATCGGTGATTATAGAAGTATAGTCTTTGACATTAATTATTATGGTCGAAATTCGACCACGGGCGACGACTAGATTACATAAATAGATAAAGTTTACATTAGTAAGTACATATTGTTACATTATCACGAGCCGAAGGCGAAGGAATATATCGTGATGAAACCCGCACATCGAGATCACCGATGTGTCAAACCCGCCAAGCTGTCTTTAACGAGCGTGGCCAGTGTACCTACACAGGCCTTTCCCTTAAGAATAACCATTTTTTTATTGAATGAGTTCAACAGACGGCCCACCTGATGGAAAGCGGTTACCAACCAATGTGCTGCCACTCTCTAAAAGAAGACTAAGCCAGTAATGCCAGAATACAGATCAAGGTCGTTAAGAAGGCATACTCTGAATCAAGAGTGGTAGCCATCCAGACATGCATATACCCTACCACCTGTCTGTGGGTTGTTTTGTCGCCTCTCACGAGAGGCTAACCGGCCCATAGGAAATATTAAATGAATATAATATGCCTAGAAATAAACCTGTTTTCTTTCTTTCTTTCTTAGCCTATTCAACCATAGAAGCCCATATTGGTTTTCCTATTTATTATATGCTGCATAATTTACACAAACCAACAGACAGACAGACAAAATATAAAATTGATATTGTTATAGTTTTTTAGTTTTTAAGCTACATTATGTTCTTTATAGATTCGCTTCGTAGCATTAATTTTTATATCAGTTTTTATATATATTAATGATATCGTTTATTTTTATATTTGTTTGAAATAGTGCAATAGTGCTCGTCATATTTTTTTGGAACGAAGTTCCTTATCGCGCGTTGCGAAAGGGGCTAGACGGAAAAAATTAAGACCAAAAGTTGTAACGACACTTTTTGCTATAGTTGTAAGCCGTGCGGCGTGCGCGTGTTTCTCTCTCTCTCTCTCTCATAGAAAGCAAGCCGTATATATATATAATATATATTAGGGTGGTCGTTAAAAATTAAATTTCTTGCGACGCCCCCTAAAAAGCTTCCTTTTAATGAAAAAAACACTGGGATTTTTTTATAATTTTTTCAAGTCAAGACATCACGTGCCTCAAGACGATTCAAGTTAAAACTAAAAATATAAGAAAAATTGAAAGATAAGCTTGAATCACGAAGAATTTTAAACTTTTTCTGAAACTATAATTTGAAATTCATCACTGAGAATGACAATACGGAAGGTATTTCATTGTTAAAACTTTTCCAATCTTAAAATAATTATTACTTCTAAGTATGAAGAAGTTTCCTGAAAAAACATGATATTACCCAAAAATTAACTTGAATCGTCTTGAGGCACGTGTTGTCTTGACTTGAAAAAAATCCCAGTGTTTTTTCATATATAATATATAATACATATATAATTTATATATATATATATATATATATATATAATATATATTATATATATATATACACACACACACACACACTCTGTTATGTTTACAAAGTCCCGCGCATGTATGACGTGTACGAAATAATAGACAGAGTGCATATATATATATATGTGTGTGTGTGTGTAACTTCGTTCCATCCGGATATCCCTTGACACCTCTCAAGTTTTTTTTTTGTTTCGTTTAGTCTATCCGTGAGTCACTTGAACGCCCCGAACGAAAGACCAGCATCATGCGAGATAGAACCGATTCAGAAATTCATTTCAATTATATTATCTTATTTATAAGTACGTATTTGTGTGCATGTAGTTCTGAATAAATATTTTTCTTTCTTTCTTTCTTTTCCAGTAAAAATGTTAAGAAGGAACACCCACCTGTATTAACATTAGATTCGTTCTGCGCCGTGTCTTTCGACGTGTCTGAAGTCTTCTCTTTGCTCGTGTCACTGGAATACCTCAGTCTGATCGTTTTGCTCTCACTCTCGTCCTCGCTGTCCGACAAGTTCAATGACACGTTCTCCATGTCCGCTTTCTTCTGGAATTTCAAATACAAAACGCTACCGAAAGTCTGCTATATAATATGACTAGGCATTCTTATAAGTAGTAAAGCGACTAAAATTTATATAAACAAAAATTAATCGTAGATCGTTCCTTTTGGGAACGTTCCCGGCAAGTGACAGTGGTTTGGGACCAATATTTTATTTATAATTTTGCACTCTTTTATTTTATTTAGTTTTAGTATTTAATTTTAGTTTTCTATCCTATAGTTTAGTTTTATTTATTTATATAAAATTCTCGTGTCACAGTTTTCGTTGCCATACTCCTCCGAAACGGCTTGACCGATTTCGATGAAATTTTTTGTGCTTATCCGGTATCTATGAGAATCGGCCAACATCTATTTTTCATCCCCCTAAATGTTAGGGGTAGTCCACCCCTAAATTTATTTATTTATTTTTTAGACAAAAATTTTAATTTCAATTTTTTTATGATACAGCATTAAAAGATACATCCAACCCTAAATTTTCAACCCTCTACGATCAGCCCCTATTTTTTACCGGGCAGGACGACGTCTGCCGGGACAGCTAGTTTATTTATAATAATCAAAGATATGTACGCGCATAACTTAAGACCATCTCATCGTAGAATGTATGTATGGGTATAACTTTTGAATGAATTTATCGATTTTGATGGTTTTTTTGTGCGGGTCCCTGGATGGTTGGATTCACAATAGTAACTGGTAGGACGCACTAGTATCTGGTCCTAGATTTTTATTTTTTCAAGGCAGGATGTCTACTGGGAACCCTAGTAATCTGTACTAATATTATAAAGAGTAAAGATTTGTTTGGTTGCATTAAATAGGCTCCGAAATTACCGAACCGATTTGAATCGAAGAATCCCTCACCTTTGGCATAGCTTTATTATATTTTCAAAAAATATTTTTTAATTTATTATTGAATAACCGTGCGAAGCCGGGGCGGGCTGCTAGTAATAAATAAATATATTTAATCTACAAATTTTTCTCGGTATAATATCATAAGTCGCTAATTCACAAGCACACAAAATCACATGATTGCGCACACATATGCACGAATGCACACACAATCTGAGCAAATACTAGAAAAATTGCTGGTAGGTACCAAGGGTGCCGTGGTCTTATAAGGAAACTCCGGATTTTCAATTGAAACAATGTTATAATTTATTTTAGGTAAACTTTATGACTACATATATTTTACAATCACGTATACAGCGTGTTTCAGACCTTACGACAATAAATCAGACCACGTTTCTTCATGACGTACTCTGCCCAAATACAAAAATGAATCAAGGTAACTTCTTTGGTTTAGCCACAGGACCTCATTTTTCATTTCAGAATATTACAACAACATGTATCAGTTATTGTGTCTAAATCGGTAGGTTAGTGACCAATGTATCATGTTGCCAGCTCGTCTCTTCATCATTAAACGCGGAAGTTGTTCATTCTTACGCTCTCGCTCGCGAACCAATATTTACAAGATGTTCTGTTTTTTATTCCCTTTTTATCGTAATTAATTTGTTCGGAAATTTCAAAATTTTAATTTTGACATTACGGTTGATTTAATAGTACCAAAAAATTTGTATGGTGTACGACCGCTAAAGTTATGATTTATTGTCATTTGTCAAATGAAACACGCGTATAAACAAACATAAACGTCACATTTTCAAATATATTTTTTCTATTTCTTTATCTCGCCATGCCGAGATAAAGGTTTAACAAATACTTGGATAGCTTCTTGTATGACTGCTTGGATATCTACTTTAGTATATTAATCTTTTATTCATCTGAACCCTATTATTACAGTAATTTAGTTGAGAATTCCAAAATTTTGCAATTTTTTACTATAGAATAGATATTTTTTATTGCAGCAGTTCAGCACATGCAGACGGACCACTTGATGGAAAGCGGTTACCGTCGCTTATGGACGGGAAGTTCCCGTCGCGTATTCCCTCTACGCTAAGACATGGGCGTTCTTTAAGAAGGGCGTTATCTTATATATAAAATTCTCGTGTCGCAGTTTTTGTAGTTAAACTCCTCCGAAACGGCTTGACCGGTTCTCATGAAATTTTGTGTGCATATTGGGTAGGTCTGAGAATCGAACAACATCTATTTTTCATCCCCCTAAATGTTAAGGGCAGATAACCATTTTTTTTTATGATACAGCACAAAAAAATACATACAACCCTAAATTTTCAACATTCTACGATCAACTCCTATTTATTCGGGCAGGACGTCTGCCGGGACAGCTAGTAATTTATATATTAAAACGTGAAGCAAAAACACAATAAAACTTTGTACCCCATTTTGTAAAAATTGCGCGTACGGAGGAGTATGAAATTTCGCACACTTACAGTTTCTATAGAGAAGAAGGGCAGAATGTAAATTTATTTTTAAATTATGCATAAAAAATACATTAAATCAATTTAAAAAAAAAGCATTAAACACACTAACATGTATTTGACACACATACACGCATATACTCTTTTGTTTATTGTTAATGTCAAATTAACAGTGTAACCTTGGAGAAATCTGTGAATATAGAAGTATAGTCTTTGCAACGGAACCTTTATAATGTTCAAACTTAGCTTTTTTTTTAAAAACGTCCATAGGCGGCGGTAACCGCTTTCCATCAGATAGACCGTCTGCTTGTTGTAGACGATTTAAAAAAACTTTACATCCATAACAAATGGGGATCCGTCATCTCCGCTTACCTCTATGGAAACCAGGCGTGATAATATGTATCGTTTAAAAACTTACCAACATCTGTCTCAAGGTCCTCGGTGATGGTAAGTCTGAAGCTCTCGACGCTGCTGGAAAGGATCTCTCCGGCAGCCGCTTGTTGGAGGCCGCGCAGGCTTCCACCCACAATGGCGAAACCAGCGCCGTGGCCAAAGCACGGGCTTTGGCCCTGATTGCCCTGCAACCACCTGATCAGGGCAACGAAGATTTTATACACTAGTATGTATATATGTATTGTATGCTTGAGAGACGTTCCTTCCTTCCTTCCAATTTTACATATGGATGTCAGACTTGGTCACTCACAGAAAAAGAACTTAGTCAAGATAATTTGTCAGAACAGCATCGAAAAAAGTGTAATAGGAGTCAAGTTGAAAGACAAAATTAACTTATCGACAGTCAATTACTAAGTCAAGTTACTAAGTTCTAAAATGCATCAAGAATAATAAACAATTGAAATGTAAATGGGCCGGACACATAATGAGACAATAAAAACAAATGGACACGAAAAATAACTGAGTGGTACCCCAGAGACGGTAAAAGGCGAAGAGGAAGACAATAGAAGAGGTGGGAGGACGATCTTAAACGAACAGCAGGAACAGTGTGGTCCAGAACTTGCAAAGACAAGGACAAATGGGCAGCAAGCAGCTTGAGGGAGGCCTTTGTCGAAGGACAAGCTGAGAGGAAGACAAAATTAGATACCAATTAACGGATTAGGTTTTCTTATTTGTTTTTTCAGCAGTAAAGGCTATTAATTTTACTTAAGTCTGTAAGAAAACTGTTTCTTGTATTAATTAATGACGTTAGGATAATTTTGACACCACTACCCTTATGTATGGACACAGAAGATTTCTCACATATCTACTCCCTCATTTTAAGTAAGATTCCTCAATTTCCTGCATTGTGTCGGCTTGTCGTAAGAGGTGCTGGTGTTGTGAGGAGCTGTAAGTGCACTTCCTCACAACACCAGCATGTAACAGATACACTCTACATTAGTTTAATATTAAAATTAGAATAAATTAATATAACAAGTTGTTCTTAAGTTACACCACAACTCAAACATACATTCATTAAATGTCACACACAATAACAAAAGTAACAAATAAGCGGGTACAACTTCTAAACTTTTTCTTAAATTTAATTCGAGGGGTGAAAGGCTATTTGTTTTAAGCGACATTTTGTGTGATACTCAACACGATGGATTTTTTATCCTAATATCTCAACTTAAAGAAATATAAAGAACCTGATCTCTAGTGTCAGTCATGTTCTTTTTTTTTAAATATGGGACATAGTTCATTAGTGATGTGTTTTTCTAGGTCATTAGAAACTTTAAACTTTTCTCCGACAATTTATAAAAGTGTCGTTTAAAACAAATAGCCTTTCACCCATCGAATTGTAAAACAAGAGTATGGAACTAGAGTCCCTAGAGTTTTTAATTAAAAAAAATAACCATAATAACCCTGAGTGTTTCAGTTTTAGTGACCAATTTAGTCTCTCTTTAGAGAGCAGCAGCGCATTTGTATCACCATTGGTGTTGTAAATGTCCATAGGCGATGGTAACCACTTTCCATCAAGTGGGCCGTCTGCCTGTCACCTGAACTCATACAAGAACAACAATCAATGAAAGCAAAGTCGATTCTCTGTTACCTTGCGACCAAACCAAGTGCGTGACGAGGGGACTCCATTTGGGAACGACAGTTGCACCGAGAGCAGTCAAAGCAGCCCTAAGCGGCAAAGCGCGGACCTCTTCTCCTACATCTACCAACACAACCACACCACGCAGCACTTCACTTGGCGATCGATATTGCTGGCCAATGGGGTTCTGTAAAATTCATAGTGTTTTATATTAATACTAGCGGCCCCGGCAGACGTTGTCCTGCTATGAAAAATAAAAATCTAGGACCCGATCCCAGCGCCACCTACTGGTTCCAATTGTAGATTTCAATCATGCGGGGACTAAACACACAAAAACAAAATCACCAAAATCGGTCCGGGTGATTAGGAAGATTTTAGTACCCGATCTCAGCGCCACCTACCGTTTCCAACGGGATAAAAATTATCCTATGTCCGTCTCTTGGTATCGCCCCTCATGACTGCCCACCACATCATACATAATGCGCAATACTTAATACTTATTTAGCTATACCACACTAATACCTACATTTTAAATATCGCGATATCTTTTGAATAAAACGTCCGAATTGAATAATTCAAGAAGTTCTAGAAAGGTATTGAATTCGTCTTGAATATGGAGTAATTTATTTTGATAAGGATTAATACCAAGGTACAAAATAAAGAGTTTTTGAAGCGACGGCATTTTAATTATTAAAAAAAAAACACTTATTGTGATATAACTACAATAGTTAGACATATGGTTACGCGATATTTTTTGTAGACAATTATATGTTCTGCAAAGTGCTAGTACATTGTTTTGTTCTATAATCAATAGTTTTCGTAGCGCACGCCGTGTAAGAATTTTTTCGGGTAATTTTTTTACACCTTAGGTTACAATATTGGACTTTTAGTAAGGATCCCTATTTTATTTGAAAATATAATATAGCCTATAGCCTTCCTCGATAAATGTTCTATCCAACTCTGTAAGAATTTTTCAAATCGGACCAGCGGTTCCTGAGATTAGCGCGTTTAAACAAACAAACAGCCAAACAAACTCTTCAGCTTTATAATATTAGTAAAGATAGAGCTTATTTGGTTGTTCCAAGAAAACCTTAGCTGTGGTAGCATAAGTGTCCCAAACTGAAAAGGCACGAATTCAAATCCTCGCCGGAATGCATGCATCCCTTATGCTGTTTTCTGGCTTAATGGTGCATATTGTTACCATCACCACATGCTAACAATGGTGAATGAAAACATCATGGTGAAACCTGCACATCGATAAGCAATGTGTCAAACCTTCCAAGACACCTTAGATAAGCATGGGGGTATATTGTCCGTTTTCCTGTAGTGGGAATTCCTAGCCCAGCAGGGGCATGTTTCTGAGTTGTTGTTATAAGAAAACCTTAGTAAAATCTTCTTCACCGCTCTCGTATAAAGTAATTAGAATAGAATAGAAAACGCTTTATTGTTCACCACATAAACATTAAATCAACCATTATTTACAGTGTCACTAAATAGTAAAGGCAGGAACTATGGGAGGTCTTATTGCTTTAGAGTCATCTTTTCCAGACAACCCCAGCTATGGACTTTAAAGGAATCACTAGTGTGTGATGGTGGTGTGCACATTTAATACATACATATATATTCAATATATAAATATTAATTAATGCTACATTCGAACTTGCTTTAACAAACCACTACATCTCACACATTCCGTCAAAGAAGCAAGTGAGGTGTGTAAGAATGGGCCTGTGTGGCGCTCTGTTGTTCGTGCCTACCCCGCAAGGGACCTGGCGTGAAGTTATGTATGTATGTACAATTGTATAAGATCTATCAAAATCTATCAAGATAACTGATGTGATAAGGAGTAACTTGGGCAAAATTTTTCTAATTAGGGTTCTGCGATAAAAATCGACACAGAAAAAGTCACACAAAAGCACAGCTAATATCACCCTATGTTCAGTTAAAATCGAATCAGCTGTTTCAGAGATTAATCGGAACACCCACAGCGGCTCGGCTAGAGAGCCATAATCAGATATGTTCAATACTTAAAAACAATTATTTTTTTATATAAAGATCATAAATAACTTTAATATGCTTTCTTGTATTGCTGGAGTACAGCAGACAGGCGGCTCACAGCCCAACTATGATAAACATTTACAAGACTAAAAGTGCTACCATTGTGCTGCCAGACTCACATTTAGTAATAAGCTGTTATTCTGACATCACAAACAAACAATCTGATTTATCTGTATAGATGAATATTAAGTCCCAGTTCGACACAAAAGCAAAATGTCCCAGCAGAGGTCATCCTGTCCAGAAAAGCTTCAATAAATATGCCTACAGCATTAAAATTTATAATTAACAAATAAAAATAGGGGTTGAACGTAGAAGGTTGAAAACTAAGGGTTGTATGTATTTTTAATGCTGTATCACAAAAAATAAAAAAAACTATAAATTAAAAAAAAAAATTAGGCGCAGACAACACTTACTACTTAAGGGTATGAAAAATAGATAGTAGCCGATTCTCAGACCTGCTGAATCTATATATATATATATATATAAGCAGTTTGTTTTCTTTGTCCGAGGTAAACTCGAAAACTACTGGACCGATCAGTATGAAACTACAACCATTCAACGCAGAATTAATCTTCTTAGGCTATATATTTTTCAAATTCTATGAGCCATTTGCCATGTTTTCTCAATTTGTTTGTTTATTAATTTATTTGCTCCCATAAAACAAAAGACAGTGATTATCCTTGGTTCATTTCATTTGTTTTCTAGCTCATAAAAGAGGAACATGATTTAACATAACCTCTATGTTAGAAACAATATGATTTTCACTTATAACAAACCGTGATCTGTTTTTAAAAATTCTATAATGTCATCCGCCAGGCGAAGGGGGCGGGAACGACTAGTATACATATAAAATTTCATTAAAATCAGTCAAACCGTTTCAGAGGAGTATGGTAACAAACATTGTGACACGAGAATTTTAAATATAAGATAAATTTAACAGTATATCCTGATTTTTGTAATTAACCGACTTCCAAAAGGAGGAGGTTCTCAACTTGGCTGGTATTTTTTTAATGTATGTATACTAATTACACTGAGATTTATGATCTGATTTACGTGATTCTTTTTTAGTTAGATATGGAATAGTTGCCATTGGTTCCCTAAAAATTCAACATACTTTGGCCCAGTAGTTTTCATTTTATGAACATTTGTTTGTTCTCATTTCTTGGGACCTATATTTTTTAAGGCGTGCGGCACCTAGCTAGACACTAAAAGTAACAACTTTTTTTTTCAAAAACTTCGATAATAAAATCTACTTCAAAAACTAAAAAGTATCAAATAACTTATTTCTAAAGCTATTTTATACATTTTAGTTTCTGAAGTCGGTTTTTTAAAACAAAGTTTTTTTTCACTTACCTTCTTCTTTACAGTTGTACTTTGTGATGAATTTAACCTTTTATCATTAGGTATATAATAGAAATTTTTCTTAACAACAACTTTGGTTGAGTTTTTTGGTGCTAACATATTTAGGGAATCAATCCCCTTTAACGCAGACCATTCCTGTCTAATACGGATTCTTTCTGCCACTGCCGATCTTCTCTGTAACAAAAAAAGTTTTTAAATACAAGCTTTTGAGATCTTAGATATAATGTAGCAGCAGAGTGTTAGCCAAAACAAGTAAAACGAGCCCTAACACGACAGGTCTATCTTGTTTAGTACAGGATTTCCTTTGGCCACCTTCCAGCTCCATATCAGATCAGCTCCACATTATACATATGCGTGCAAAATTTCAACTCAATCGGAAACCGGGAAGTTGGTCAAATTCAACTTGCAAGATTCCACACAAACTTACATACATACAGCCATTGCAATAAAAGCTTGTAAAAAGAAATTGCATAACTATCATTGAGGCACCATTCAACTTATTTCAACCCCCACAGTTGGCAATGTTTTACCCTCCCCCTGATGTTGCAGTGACTACTTTCAATGAACTGGGAAGTCTGCTTATTTTTTACCAGCGTCACAATGATAATAAAATACCAATCATGCCATAAAGGTTCATGTCATTCGCCTGTAATGTAACATTACAGATCCGAACATTACATCTGTGAAGGAGGAGAACAGAGTATTACAGTGTGTAATGTGTTATGTTACAGATTTGAGCATTACAGCAGTGAGGGAGAGCTAAGCATTACAGTGCACAACCTGTAATGTTACAATCTATAATATTTTGATAAAACTTGTAACACAACATCACTTCAGCTGGCATAGTACAGTTATAGGCTAATTAATTATTTTTTTATAACCACCCAAAATTCAGTTTATATTTCAAATTCTGCTATTAGATGCAGATCTTCAAAAAATTAGCAAGTCTTACCATTTAAATTAATATTTATTTTCATAAACTTACCTACTTAGGACAATGCATATGGTATTCCACCTGTACTGTGTGCTAAACTAGGTATGTCTAGGTAGCAATGATGGCAAATTTTATTTTAATTGAATTGTATGGAAGTAGGGACTTACCGATCCAGCTGCACTCCGATTATTTTCTTTATTCATATCGTTAACCCCACTTTTTTCACCAAACATAACACTTCTGTAGAAAATTTATAAGCAATAGTAAACTTACTTGAATGCTAAAGTACAAACTACTTGTCCATAATAGGTACTTTACTCAAGAAAACATTGTGTATTTATTATAGTAATACACTAGTTTGTCATTCAAATAAGTTGTATTTTTTATTATTATTATTATATTGTAAATATTAATATGTAAAAAACCTAGCTGTAAAGTAATGTCACAGACAGTGTTGCCAGATGACCATGTCAATTAGCCCCAATTTTTTCCATAACCCAAAAATAAGCTCATTGAAATTACCCAAAACAGTTTTTACTTATTTTAAAGGAGAAATAAAAAAGCAAAACCACCGTCGTAGCGACAATGTCACTAATGACGTCATCATTTTCCATCACGGGGCGCTCACAACGATCCGTGTCAATAGGTGGGTTAAATAACCATTCCACCTGAGTTTACGATTGTGACGCTAGCAAATAATTGAAACGGGAAAAACCACGGTTGTGATCGTGGTCGTTGTGAGTCTCTAACGGAAAGTAGCCTATGGGATACGAAGTATACGAGTAGAGACGGCATATTGAATAAATAACGTAAATGAACGAACGAATGAACTGAATTATTAAAATGAACTATTGAATTGAAGTATGATTCACTAGTAGAATATATTCTAAGATAATGTAATAATATTTTACTATAACTTGATACAATAATTGTAGTGATGAGGATTGTGTTTGTAGATGAACTGTTGGTACTTAAAAAATGTCAAAAATTTCGCTTAGCAACATTTTTCAAAACCCGGATTTTCAGGGTACGCCCCTCATCTGGCAGCACTGGTCACATATTGTTGTTTTTTGGCGGGAACTGAAAGGAGACGTTGTGCTGTGCAGTTTTATTTTCTAAAAAATGTGTATAATTACTCTAAAATGAACAACAGTTGCAGGATATTGATAGTTTTTGAGTAGAAATTATGTGTTTTTGTGAAAAATGTGAACTGTATAGTCAGATGTGATCCTTCGAATTTTCACAAGATATCCATTGAATGGCGTCGGTTGTAGCCTGCAATACAACTGCTCTACTATACGAAGACCTATTATTTAAAATGTTTCCGACTGAAAGACTTTGATTCTATGGTCGCGAATAAATTTAAATAAAAAATTGTATTTCTTTATAATTAGAGAAGGAGAGATGTAAACCTTAATCGATAGATTACATATGTGAATAATCTATATTTGAATTATAGTGAATCGATTAACATTCGATAAATATGTACCATGTCATGTTAATCGTTTGCGAAATGGTTCTAGAATTAAATACATTTTGTAGTGGATAGATGTAAAATATCACAGCAAAATTCTTTTAAACGTTTAAATTTAATAAAATTTTCTTAAGTTTTCGCGACTTGTTTACACAATAAAATTACGTTTTAAAGTTGGAATAACCAAAATCAAATAAATTGCCGCACTTAAAACCGTTAAAACGTAGTTTTATTACGTTTAATTTAAAATTATAAATTAGATAGATAAACTTTATTGTACACCATTACAGAAAATACAGATGAACTTAGAGCCTAAAAATAATTCTAAATGTGCACAATGGGCGGTCTTATCGCTAAAAAGCGGTCTCTTCCAGACAACCTGTGGCAGGAATAAATACATACTATATTGGTCAAAGGTGGTAATACATAAATATTAGAGGATATGCAGCTGCTTACATATTTTATACTTAATTAGACGTAAATGTCTAGATGTATGATATGAAAGAGATCTGTTTCTTTAAGATGTTGCTCATGATGTGCCTGTTAGATACACAAATGTAGCCCACCTTAATTTTAAGTTTATAAATGTTTAAGAAACTAAATTTAAACACTTTATGCTAAGTTGTTTGATATTTTTATGTTTACACAGTTATATTGTCATAGCCTTGAGTTGTTTTCCAGCATTAGTGGTCAGGTTCCACTTTCCCTATAGAGAGTGGTAGCACATTGGCAGCACCTTTGGTGTTACAAATGTCCGTAGGTGAGGGTAACCGCTTTCCATCAGAGGGGCCGACTGCCTGTCTCCGTATACAAGCAATTAAAAAGAATTGTGATCAAGATAAAAAACAATTTATACAATCACTTTAATTTAATAAATAATTGGTTTTATTTTCAATTAAATAATAAGGAATTCAATATAATTAAAATATGTCATGTTTTAAATCAATTAAATCGATCAGTTATTTACATATTGATATTGATGATTAAGTTGCGTACGTCTCTAAAAAAAAATCTCAAAGACAACGACATTTCTAATGTCATGTAGACGTTACGTTTTACTTCTTTTATCAACTAAATAGTTCGGAAATCAGTTTTTATGCATACGTTTTGAAAAATGATTCCGAGTAGTTAAATTGATAGCGAATACGATTGAATTATTGGTATCTACGAAGAAGTTTGTACTTCAAAGAGACTTTTCAAAGTAAATCCTTCCTTTAGTGGTTCAATAGCAAGTCCTAAATATGAACTGTAGACTGGTAGTTTTTCTTCTGCTTCTTTATTTTGAGCAAGTTGTGATGCTAAATAGAGACTTGGTCCCATTTCACCGCGTGGCTCTCCTATCTCCTCTAGTTCTTCGATATCATCTATTTTCGGGTCTGAAGTCTGTTGGAATGAGTTATATTATACATTAGAAATCTCTGCATTTAAAGTGTAAAAAAATTGGATAGGCAATATCTTTATAAGCTTTAATTATGGATAATTTGATTTAATTTTGAAGAGAGAAAAAATACGTCTTTTATTTTACATCTATGTATGGAATCTCACTTTAAAATACATTGATAAATAATAAAAAAACAACTAAACAAAAAAGGTTCTACATAGACTTCGAACATCTTCCAAACACAAAAGACAGGGTTTAACTTCGAACATAAACCCTAGATAATATCACACACGAGATAATATTTTATAGTAGTGAAATAGTGTTGTCAATATTAAATTATTAAATAAAACTGGAATCAAATAGGGCTTCGGTCCTTGCTCGTTAGTGACTGACTAAATGTATCTTGTTTATAGCTTTAACAATATCGCGTTAATGATAATGAAAATAATGTATTTATTTCAAAATAGAATCTTACAGTTTTGATTGAAAGTCATGAGTGTCTACTACCGCTTCTATAAACTATATTAGTATACATGAGATATCTATCTGTCACTGTTTAAAATCACTAACAATTTCGCGTCGAGAGGCGATAACGCACTAAGCCCTTGGCTATATTTACGTGACACAGCCACTAACATTAAAGTTATCCCAGGTAAAGCAGGCACATTAGAGATATTTGAGGGTATAAAGACAGATATAAAGGAATAACAATAAAGTTTAGA
Organism: Dendrolimus punctatus; assembly: GCA_012273795.1. Classification (NCBI taxonomy): domain Eukaryota; kingdom Metazoa; phylum Arthropoda; class Insecta; order Lepidoptera; family Lasiocampidae; genus Dendrolimus; species Dendrolimus punctatus. The sequence goes on along the minus strand of CM022547.1, from coordinate 764,265 downwards.
ATAGTATAGTAACATATGGAAACATAATATCAAACGAAACCGGACATAAGTCAGATCAGCCTTATCTGCTGGGACCACACCTGCGGTAAAATTATTGACTGTGGCCAAATGCGTCTTATTTAAATCAAATCAGCATTTATTGCATAAAACATGGTACATAAAAAGATGGTGGGATTATTTCATTGTTTCACACGTTAAATTGTTAACGATAAAGCCGTTACGTCATTAGGAATTAAAAACAATATCGCATTACACTCATCGCCACGTCATGTGGAACGCTCTATAGTGTAACATTGTCTGATGAGGCGCCATTTTGAAATTACCTCTTGTTCCCAATTAATCTCCAAACCGAATATTGGTTTATCCGTATACGCTTGATGTAGTGCTTTAAGCTCGGTCAATAAAGGCGGAAGGCGCTCGGCTGGATCAGCTTTAAACCCCAACACATAACCTCCAGAAGACTGACGAATTACAAACACAAGCGCTTTCCCAAATTTCGACTCGCGTATTGTTATCTGTAAAAATTAAAAGGGAAGTACTTATTAGACCATTTTGGCGCAGACACAAGTCTTATAAAATCCCTTCAGGGATTAATCTCATAAACTCGTTTATTCATAACACCAGTGTTGTTACACGTCAAGATTTTATGCGGGATTTGTATTTCTTTTTTTATATAACTAGTGGTCGCCCGTGCTTGATATTCGACCAAATGTGTGATAATGTCAAAGACTATACTTCTATAATCACAGAATTCGCCAAGGCCACACTGTTAATTCGACTTGAACGATAAACAAAAGAGTATACCACAGACCTTTATAATATACTTCAATGGAGTATACATGCGTGTGTGTGTCAAATACATGGTAGTGTGTGTAATGTTTTTATTATTGATTTAATGTATATTTTATGCATAATTTAAAAAAAAATAGCATTCGGCTCTTCTTCTCTATATAAACTACTATAGTTTACCCCGCGGCTGCGCCGCGGGTTAACCTCTAGTGCGTGTCTCTTGTTTATATAGCAAGTGCTAGAGGTTATATTATATTTTTATGTATTTGCCCACGGAAGATTCACTTAATTTTATATCGCTAATTATACCATCTCCCGTCTATCTGTCAACAAAATAAATTACAAAACTTGACCAAAAAAGCCAAAATGGTCTAAATGACCAAAAGACCACAGTGACCGACAAGGCCAAAAAGACGGAATAGGCAAAAACGACCAAAAAGGCCAAAATAATCAAAATGAACAAAGAGGCCAAAATGACCAAAAAGGCCAAAATGACGAAATAGGCCAAAATGACTAAATAGGCCAAAATGACCAAATAGGCCAAAATGACCAAAAAGGCCAAAATTACCAAATAGGCCAAAATTACCAAAAAGGCCAAAATGAAAATTATCCCTTGTCCACCCTCAGTATTCAATTTACATACGTACCGAATTTCAGCCAAATCGGCCTATTAGTTCTTCCGTAAAATTATAACAAACAGAAAGACAAATATATATTTTTATCCCGGAAACTATCCCACTTTTCGGGATAAAAAATATTCTATGTTCATTCTCGGTATCGAAAACACACACACACATATATATATATATATATATATATATATATATATATATATATATATATATATATATATATATATATATACTGAGTTTCAGCCAAATCGGTCCAGTAGTTTTTACGTGAAAACGGAACAGACAGACAGACAGACAGACAGAGTTACTTTCGCATTTATAATATTAATAGGGAAGGGATAATAGAGATAAGTGTGCGAAATTTCATACTCCTACGTCTGTGCAATTTTCCTAATAAGGGGTACAAAGTGTCAAGTATTAATAAAATGATTATGGTAGTTTTAAATAAAACTTTGTTCTTTCTTTCTGTTATCTAAAATTCCATTGACTCTTTCAGGCATCAGCCTGCATCCGATCACGGACGAAATATAACGACGAAACGCTTTTGAGAGTAGGCCTTGTTTCCCATTTCAAAATCGGCTTTCTTTAGCTGGATTCAATCTGAGAGCTAGGCATTCGGTCTACCTATTTTGTTCGTCTGTGGGTGTACAATAAAGAGATCTATCTACTTATATACTTACATTATCAATAGTGATGTAAGGCATTGATACATTGAAAGCTTCGTTAACGTCGGCATACCAGACCACTCGTACATTGGTTATCACCATCGTACCCAGATTGCCAGAATCGCTTGACAGATTCCAAATGCTGTTCTCATTTAGGCAGATCTAAAAAACAGTAATTATGTAGTTTATTTTATTTATTTATATGTTTAAATGATTTATATCATTCTATTCTATATTATTATAAAACTAAATGTGTGTAGACAAATGTACTGGCTCACATTTGTACTTCTAATCACTAGGTAGCTATCACTATAGTAGAATATTTTCTCCATGCAGTTTGGGTCATAAATAATCGGAGCAGTGAAACGAGTATTTCGCTCTCTCTTCCACTCACGGACTTTATGGGCAGGCATAGTTATACGCATTATTGTTGTCGATAAGCGTTATCGATAATGTATTTAGTTTTGTCATTTTGTGGGATAGTGATATAAATGAAAGAAAAAAATAGATAAAACAACGTATTTATTAAAATAAGAATAGATAGATAGATAGATAACACTTTATTGCTCACCAAAAAAAAAATACAAGTACAAAAACAAAATGCATAATTACAATACTTCTTGGCAAAACAACAGGCGGCCTTATCGCTAAAAGCGATCTCTTCCAGGCAACCTAGCTTAAAATAAATTCTTAACTAATCTGGCGATGTAGGTGGAGCAGAAAAATATAGGACTGTACAATTTAAATATACATACTTACAATATTTTATAAATTTAATACATTTATAAATAAAATAGTAATATATATACGTATATACAAAACAATCTAGATAAATATATTTGTTAAAATTATATGTGACAAGCACTTTATATTAATTAACAATATTACAATAGATAAATAAATAAATGTATTACCTATATATTAGACATATTTATTTAAAGATAGATAGTGCTTTCGAAGGGAGTTCCGAAAAGTAGATAATGTTTTGGCCTCTCTGACAGTAAGAGGCAACGCATTCCAGAGTTTGACAGCCTGCACTGTAAAAGAGTTACCGTAAAAGGATGAAGTGTGTGCAGGTGTCAGGAGTCTACGATATATGTCGGAGCGCAAATTGTGAGAATTGGAGAGGCGAAGGAAATCAAAACGTTCCTTAAGATATGGAGGACTATTAGGATTAAATAGTATATTATAAAGGAGAGTTAGAATGTGAGTATTCCGGCGAAAACGAATAGGAAGCCACTTGAGCTTCATACGAAATTCAGAAACATGGTCATATTTTCGCAAACCAAATATGAACCTGATACAGAAATTCTGAAGTCGCTCAAGTTTATTTAGCTGTTCTAAGGTTATGTCTAGATAGCAGGCGTCAGCATAATCAAATATGGGAAGTAGGAGGGACTCTGCAAGCATAATTTTGGTGGTAGTGGGCAAGAAGTTTCTCAGCCTTCTAAGAGACTTAGACGATAGAAAAACTCTGCGACTCAATTCGGACATGTGGGGCCTCCACGACAGTTCACTATCGATTACTATTCCCAAGTTTTTAACTGTTTCACTCAGAGGGATAGTAGTACCGTCAAAAACAACCTTCGGTAAAGCTGGCCAGTTTACTTTGGCTCTCATTCTTGGGCTACCGATGACTATCACTTGAGACTTTTGAGGGTTTACTGCGAGACCAAACATTGTACTCCAATGATGAATGTAATTCAGATCGAAATTAATTCGGTCAACAGCATTAGGTAAGTCATCTGGAGCAGCTTGGGTGTAGATTTGTAAGTCGTCTGCATAGAGGTGATAGGATGAAGTCAAATGATTGGAAATGGAGTTAATGAACACAGCGAACAAAAGTGGAGATAAAACGCCGCCCTGCGGAACTCCGGCAGCTAAATTTAACAGCAAAAAAGATGATAACGATTTTTATATCTTTCTTTGATATGAATAATTTTTTATCGTTAATGGCGTTGCGACCGCGCAACATGCTCACCGCCCTAGCCGGGCTGAGGCCGACTTTGATTTATGACCCAAACTGCACGGAGAAAATAATTCGACTATAGTTATTATTACTCTAAGGATAGAAATACTTGGCGTATTTAAAGAGTTAGCTTGGTCTACTAACGAAGCCTTTCATTTGGTTAGCCTTATAGATATCTGTTATGTGTGAAGTTCAAGTTCTCTATACGGCTTCACGTAAACTGAATCCGTATCCCACGGAAAGTAATTTTATTGACGGGATAATACTATATTCTGTTATCGAGTATGGCCATATGGCCAATAGCATTGAAAACTATTTATAAGAAAGAGATAGCGAAAATGTTTTGAGGTTTATGCGAAAATTTGTTGTGAGGCCAAATCACACAAACTTATGAAGGAACTAACTAAGATTTGCAAAATGTCTATTTACAGTTACCAGGTACTACTTACAGGCAGATTACAGAATTAATAATTCGAAGCATCAAAGCGTTTATAAAAATATAGTCGTCATACCTTTTCCAATGGGAGTAGACGTAAATGCTTATTGTGAATCAAAGCACCTCTTAGCTTGAGATCTCTATACATTCTAGAACCAACGTAGGCCCTAGGAAAAGAATAGTTGATTAATTATTACAAAAAGGCAATGAAAATTAATTGTATACTGTTATTTTTACAGCCACACTTAAATACCTTAAGAATCGATTTTCATACAACCGGGGGCCTTCGTTTGCAGGAGTTCAGAAGACAGGCAGACGGCCCACCTGATGGAAAGCGGTTACCATGGCCTATGGCGATTTGCAACACCAAAGGTGCTTCAAATGCGCTCCTGCTCACCTAAAGGAGACTGGAACCTGGTCATTAATGCCGGAACACAACTCAAAGTTATTATGGCAACATACTTTAGACCAGGGGTGGTAGCCATTCAGTCAGGCAAATGGCCACCCACCTGGCTGTGGGTTGTTTTGTCGTCTGTTACGACTAGCCGCCCGGCCGCAGGAAACCGCATTCTTTCTCTGTTCCTGCATGGATAAAAATATAAGAACGGATATAATACAAGAGTCAATAGCGTTACGTTTTTTTTGTAACAATTTCGAATTTTAACGAAGTCACGATCTAAAATAATATCCATCAGTGCATAGTCCAACCCAAACGTACTTAAGGAGTAAACTACAGTCGTGCGTCGGAACTGACACACATTTTAGAAGTGATAACTTGTTATGGGAGGGTAAACCATCTCGTTACGTAACGCGTTACGGCGCCAGTCTGTCTGGCTTCCCTTTCTTTCACGCATACGGTAGCGGTAGGCAGGCTCCTCCTCTCTCACTCTAACCCACAGCGCTTGACGTATTTCGGTAATAAAATTCAATAATGATACAAAAAATGTATACACACAAAATTCTAATGCACATTGTCAAGAATTGCAACTAATGATAAAATATATCTTATGATCAATAAAATATTTTACATACATACATACATACATAACTTCACGCCAGGTCCCTTGCGGGGTAGGCACGAACAACAGAGCGCCATTTAGGCTTATTCTTATACACCTCACTTGCTTCTTTGACATTCATAGCTCTTGTCATGCACGCTCGTCTGTTCTTAAGGCTCCTAACATCACCTTCTGCTAGTACACGATCAATTTGATCATGGAAGGTGTGTCGTGGCCTTCCGCGACTTCTGCATCCATCCACTTTTGCATTGTATATCAATAATAAAAAATTTATTAACAAATAACCTTTCCTTACATTATGATAGTGAAATGCATAAAATTTAAGTAATAACCTAAGCTTTTCTCAAGTTAAACAATTTCAATATTAAATAGTTCAACTTAGATTAATTAGTTTAAGTTATCACTTCTGTCGGGCGTCCCGAGATGCAAACTTTTTATCTTAATAAAAGTCCACCTTCTTCACTAAGGCCAAAAAAATTATAAACCAAAATATATCTGGGAATGCACTCACTTATGTACTCCAACAACTGAAGTATAATGTCGCACACAGTTCGGGGACAAATTAGTAAAAATGAACTCATATCTATTGGTCTTGTAGGATGCTAGAATATTTAAAGCCTGAGTTGTCCCTCTTAGACCGGAGTTCACGACTTTTGTGCTTGTCGATAACACAGTGTTGAGACCAATGGCTGAAATAGAAACTTTTCTAAAGATGTTGAACTATAAACTTCAAGCCTCTATAATGGCGTCCTCTCTGGCCGTAACAGTGCCTTTAATCATACTACGCCGAGCGCTTAAAAAAACGAGATAGAACAGTAGAAAGAGAAAGATAACTACTTTATAGCTTCTCATGCTGTTTATTATATTGTTACGACTAAATGCCGACAAGGAAAACATTCACACCTGCGTCTGTAGAAACACTTTTTATGACCTTCCCGCATTTGGACTTATTTTGTTTACTTTGTGTTTCAAATTTGCATTTAGAAAAACAGTCTATTGTGTAATACTTTATGTTAGAATTACACAAGTTTTAATCTGGGAAATTATTGTTATGCGGTCGAGTATTATCTCAAAACATTGTATTTGTACAGGATAAAAGGATTGCCCGGACGGAGGGGTAAGCGAGTCAAGCGATAATCGCAAGCTAGGCAAGACGTGTGTATATTCGATAATAGCTTATAGTATTTAGTGACGGACTTTGCGCGTGTTATTGAATCGTGCAGTTTGTACTGGTTGCGTCCAGTTATATTTGTACCTGTGTGTGTTTGTATAGTTTTAAGAAATTCTATAGTAATTCCAACGGCATTTTAATTCGAGTCCTGTAGCTCGTAACAATATGAAGCTATTCATTCATTATGTATAGAATACACTCACATAAATTAATCCTCGGTGAGTGGATGGAATGCCAAATAATCCTGAGGTTGGTGACCACCATCCGGCCTTTGGTGCCACTGTTGCCCTTCGTATCTTCAATAGGCTCTATTCTATCGAAGATCTTTTCACCGGGCCGCAATCTTAAATATCTGTAAAATTTATTTATCTACTTACTTCTATCAATCTGTACATGGTTGGACTTTGTACAATGGGTTTAAAATGGGGAAAAAATTCAGGGGGGCTAATTCGGAGCAGTAGATTCCGAAAACATATTTTATAGAATGGGGATTGTTCACAAAAAATTACCCTCTGATTTTATATTTTTATTACGTAAAATAGGGTATTTTAAGATACTTATTTGAATATTTTTGTATTTTAAGCGTTAGTTTTTTTATAATTCGATTTTAAAGTTATTTCTCCGATGACGTCATAAGGCACAAGTTTACATTGATTTCTTTGCCTAGAAAACAAAAATAATAAAAGTAAGTTTTATCTATATCTAATCATAGTAATCTGTGCTACTTATTTAAATATCACTGTCGTTACTCATTACGTATCGTGATCATTTTAGTGTATTTTGTCGCTAGGCTTATAATTTTTCGTGTTCAACCATTATTATTTTCTATAGTTACCGTTAAATTTTTTAAAGTGGTCTTTAGGGAAAATCCATGTTAGATAACTTAAATCAAATAATGTACAGCTAGATTTTTTTCTACACCTGAAGCAGGCAAACAGGCAGATGGCCCACCTGATTGGATTTAGTAAGGTCAAATAAAGGTCAAACGCATTTCTTACAAAATACAAGAAGATCGTACGTTTTTTGGAATTTTAACTAGACAGAAATGATTAGGGACACTATTCCTCGAAATGGTTTTTCAAATAGCCAGATTGAAAAAAGTGAACAATCCCCATTTTTGTCTGTCATATATATAGCAACGGAATTATAGTGGCCCAGTCATCGTCGTTATAACCGAAATGCACTGTCCCCGTTCACAATAAATTGACTCGAAGGCATTGAGGTATAACATGTCTAGAGAGAGCATTGCGAACAAACAACATCGCCAAAAACGGCATCAAAAACGCGAATCGTTGCTATATTCACTGTAGAAAAACTATCAATGTGTGCGTGATTTCGGGATATCAGTTATAAAAAATCACCCCATTTTTTATATTTTATAATTAAATATTTTTATGTAAGTGAAAAGTTTAAATGATCGTAATGATTTAATCCCTCTTTGTGTTATAAGTTAATATTACTCAGAGGTTTCAGTTTTTCTTCTATAATTAATGAATAAAAATCTATAAAATTAGCAACTAAAGTTATGTCTTGGACCGAATCATAAAAAAATACATGCACAAATGAATTCATAACACATTTTAGTGTATATGTAGTAATTTTAATTCGCAATTAAATGTCTGTACAGATATTAGTACATCTTTATAAGTCTGTTAATTACAAATACTAATTTAACGATTCAAAAAAAAACCATAGTGGCAAATTATTTTTGTGTTACACAATATGTTCACGATGGTTATCAGACGACTAGTTATGGCCCAAAGATTATTTTACCCTAAAAATCAATGAAATAATTTCTAATAGTGGACTTGGGATGATTCGATGGGTTCATACTGGGTGTGTTATATGTAATGTAAATTTATATCAGTAGTAGCAACTAAGGGGTAAGTACACGGAATAGTTTAATGCAGCGACTTAAGAGCAACTAAACCACTTGAAAAGGGCTATTATTAAAATAAAAATATTCATATCCGAAAGTTTTTATTCAAACTTTACGATTTGATTATTTCATAAACTAAAATTTGTTTTCTAACATATCAATATATTAAATTATTATTGATTAGGAATTAATGGAGATGCAGGTAACAGAATATAGACAACAGTAATTTCTTAAATAAGACAATCTACTAAAAAAATGGCAATACACTACATCTCCATAAATTCATTACATGTTTTTAGGTAACATAAAATAAAGCTATACAAAAAATAAGTTTCAAAATCCTTCCCTCTCTCTCTCACTACTTCTCCTCTTTAGCGATAACTAAAATTGCATTAGAAGAAACTAAACAGTAAAAGTTAATTAAAGTAAACTTTAAGAGCACCAAAAATTTACTCTTTGTTAATTTGTTGTAAATTATCTATCCAGCAAAAACAAGCACTATTGCAACAATATATAAATGGTTATTTAAAATTTGCTTGCATGATACTTAAAATATCCCTTATTTTCTGTTTTAAAAAGTATATTATGTTTATTTCCATTACCGCAAGTATATACATATGACAGTATTAAAATAAGTTTGTATTGTCGAGATTCATGGTAAATTAGTTCATTTCCCAAACTAATAAATAGAAAATATTATTATATATTCTAAAATAATATATATATACAGCGTGTTTCAGACCTTACGACAATAAATCAGACCACGTTTTCTTCATGACGTACTCTGCCCAAATACAAAAATGAATCAAGATAACTTCTTTGGTTTAGCCACAGGACCTCATTTTTCATTTCAGAATATTACAACAACATGTATCAGTTATTGTGTCTAAATCGGTAGGTTAGTGACCAATGTATCATGGTTCCAGCTCGTCTCTTCATCATTAAACGCGGAAGTTGTTCATTCTTACGCTCTCGCTCGCGAACCAATATTTACAAGATGTTCTGTTTTTATTCCCTTTTTATTGTAATTAATTTTTTCGGAAATTTCTAAATTTTATTTTTGACATTACGGTTGATTTAATGGTACCAAAAAATTTGTATGGAGTACGACCGCTAAAGTTATCATTTATTATCATTTGAAATGAAACACGCTGTATATTCCTCAAAATAATTGGAAAACACAAACGACCTTTTGTTTGGATTCCAGTGGTGGACATCTTGCGATTCCCAGATTTCTTTTATCCAACGAATTGCTACAATTGGATTCGTAGAAAATTTAAAACGTACTATAAACTGGTTTAAGAAATCCGGACGGACCCACAAACATTACATGTCTGTTTTCTATAGATTTTTCAAATTATTCGTATTTTACAAAAAAAAATCGTAACAAACTCCCCAAATTTTGGAAAATAAGTTCCACTTCTCACCTGACAACATTAGTCAATTCGATAACCTTGGAAATATCGAAATTAAATTTCATGTTTTTACTAAGAAATCATGAAAAAGGTGGTAAGTTTTTCGTTGAAATAACATCATATCCTTATCCTTTCCTCTTTGAAAATAGTTTCGACACATTTTAATAGCGCTGGACGGTATAAAGATATTTTTCGTGAGAGCTCCAGCCAGTAAAGTAGTCAAAACGACACTAACAGGCGTGACCGACCGGCGTGAGGAGCGAGTGCACCAAATTTGGTGCACGGTTTTTGGGGCCGTTTTTGTGCAATTGATGCGTGATCTAGACGTTTATATGATCTAAGCTCGAAGGCTTACCAAATTCTAAAAATGAACATCATATCATGTTATAAAATAAATAGAGATTATTACAAACCGTAAATTATTCATAATTTCTGTTGGAGTTTTCTATTAACTAGTGGTCGTCCGTGGTCGAAATTCAACCATAATAATTAATGTCAAAGATTATACTTCTATAATCACAGATTTCGCCAAAGCTACGCTGTTAATTTAACCTTAACAATCAACAAAAGTATATGAGCGTGTGTGTGTCAAATACATGGTAGTGTGTGTAATGTTTTTTTTATAAATTTAATGAATTTATGCATGATTCAATAAAATATTAGCATTCTGCGTTCCTTATCTATATAAACTATGTGTTAATAAAAAAAAAACCCCGTACGTGCAATTTTCGTAAAAAGGGGCACAAAGTTTCTACTTCACGTATTGACATATAGATTATCGCGATTTTAGGTGTTTATGACTATAAGCTTTAGGTACTAATATTTTTGATTGTTGGTAACCTTGCACGTGAAGCTATCGTGAACTAGGAATAGTTATAAAGATAGTTAATTATTTATCAAAAACAACATTAAAAGTGTTGAAGCCATAACACCAAACAAAGAAGTAGTGGATTATCTATGGTTAGGTCTACAATGACATAATATGAGATGTTCATAACTTTGTTGTTTGAGAATTACATCGCAATCGGTAATTTGAAATTTGACCTTTTTGTTCTCAAACATCGCTTCCAATTTAGTTTCAGGAAATCCTTTGACCTTGCCTCCTTAGTCCATTTCTAATGCAAAACTCGATACTTTTATGTTTATTTTTGTTACAAACAGACCTTTTGGCCTTTGACTGAAATATATCTTAGAAAAAGAATAATCTACTATTTACATTTTATTGCCTGTAAGAGTAAATATTTACAGTACTGTTACGTATTTGTGGGATGTGAATTTAAAATGTCATTGGAATTATCACTAACTTTATTAGGTGCACGTATTTTACAGTTCTGACAAATCAACTCGAATACAACAAGTCCAAACCAAAAAGTAGTGAATCGTAATGACACATACATTGCACAAACCCCGATGTTGTAAGGTAATAAGTGCGGAAAGTACAGTAGATGATGCCTCAATTCCAGTTGAAACCTAACTAACTTATTCCCGTCGCGCCGACTTTATATAAACCGTAAATCAGATATGGCCTCCTAGCAACATGTGCGCTCTTCCTTAGATATCTTAACTTGTAAACTTAACGGCTTCTAAAAATGCGCATGAAACGCAAACACTAGAAAGAAGAATTTATACATGTATGAAGAGATTAGTGCGAACAATAGATCATTCCAATTCAAAGGAGTAAAACACCTGCAAACAGTTGAATCTGAACTGATTCCCAACAGTTTATAAGAAACAGTCAATATATTAATACCTACCTTATGTGTTATATTGTTTTTAGTAAATTAATTTCATAGATGTATTTTTGAAGTGATCAAATCTGACGGGAGGGTAAGCCGCTTCGTTACGCATTACGGCGTCAGTCTGTCTTGCTTCCCTTTCTCTCACGCATAGGGCAGCGGTAGGCAGGCTCCTCCTCTTTCATTCTAACTCACAGCGGTATTTCGGTAATTAAATTATATAATGATACTAAAAATGTACATATACAAAATTCTAATGTACATATTCAAGAATAGTAACTAAAGATAAAATATATTTTATAATCAATAAAATATTTTATTAATAAATAACCTTTCCTTACATTATCATATTAATATACATAAAATTTAAGTAATAACCTAAGCTTTTCTCAAGTTAAACAATTTCATTACGCCATTTGCAGGGACTGCCTTTGCTATAAGAAGGGCAGACACAGTTCCCGCCAAAAACACTAGACTCATAGACCGTGAAAGATGGTGGACATCATAGATAAAAACACTTTAGGAATGTGTTTCTTTAGTCCAAGATTTTTAATAAAAAATATATTGAGCTTCTATAGGTTTTATTCTTGCTTATATATGCTTAAAGTTTTAATTATTCTGAGAGTTTTTAATTGGCTTTGTTGAGGTCGTCTTAACAAAATACATAAACGTCATCAAAAACATCTTAAGAAAAAGGTTCTTACGCAAACGGCAAGTCGAATAATACTTCACGATCTTCCCACACCTCACCATGTTTTGCTTTAGACATTATTAACAATAAGTAAATGAAATAATTTGGAAAAGGATTGTTATGAAAAGAGGTTGCTATGACTACTTTGATAGGCGCGACCGTCATACCATAGATTACGCAGCCTGAGGTTTAAATGTTTTATCTGTGTTTATATATAAAATAATATGTACACGGGAGTTTTTGGCGGGAACTGAAAGGAGATGTTGTGTTGTGCAGTTTTATTTTAGTAGTAGTTATGTGTTTTGTGAGAAATGTGAACTGTATAGTCAAATGTGGCCTTTTGAGTTGTCACAAGAACTCCGTTGACTGGTACTAGCTGATTACCTATAGTTCAACCGTGCTACACATAGGCTTAAGAAAATGGAGAAACTATATTGTAAACTAAGATCTGGCTTAAAGGCCTAACTGCCAAGCCATAAACCTAAATAAATAATAATAATAATAAAATAGTATGTACACAATGTAATTAAATTATATTTAAATTTAAAAACATCCTCTATTGAGTAGGGTGTCTGTACGATAAGAAAACTTTTTAATCTTTTCTTGAAAGAGCCGAGACTTCCGGATTCTTTTATTTCAAGTGGTAGTCTATTGTAGATCAAAGGACTCATTACATACACCGTCTTGCTCATCGATATGGCCGAAAGCTTTCCAATGTTTATGAAAATTACGAAAAAAAAGATTATAGTGAATGCTTTTGCATAATTATCTAATACATTAATTACCATAGCTAGAAATTTCATATTACTGTTAAAGAACCGTGTTAATTCATTATGTAATGTTTATTTTACACTACTAATGTATATTTTATGATACAAATAACTAAAAATGTAGTAATACTATTGACTAAAGTAACTAAAAAAATACAATTGACATTAACATAAACTAAGTTGTAAATAAATTCATATAAAATAAAATAAACTATATTAGGTATAAATATAACTATATACACTTATAAAATAAACATAATCTATAAGTAAAAAGTAGATATTACTTGTATGGGCTTGTATGTAATTTAAACCGATAGTAAAATAATTGTTATTGTTATAGGATTTTTATTATAAAAATCAATTAGCCAGAATTAAAATACAAGCTGCGATAAAGTCCGTCAAACAAAAGACATATCTATAATTTAGATGCAATCGTTGTGGTGTTTTTAGCCAGTGATATGAATTTGAAAAAAATAACGTCGAATATTCATAAATAAGTAATTGATACTGGATGACTCTAAAAACCAAGTGATTGTATTTTAAAAAGAAATTAAATTCGGATTGAAGGTTATTTCATGTACACGAGTGCCAATTTATTTAATTCACCCTTCAATATATTTTTCATAATAAAAAGTAAAACAATGTAGGCATATCCATAGAATTAATACAATTAACCAATGTCACAACCTCAAAAGGTACCTAACCTTTGTCTAGCAATAAAGCATTAATTACCCGTTCCATTACCTTAAATACTTTCAAAATTAAATAACCCCGAAACACTGCGGTCCGCTCATCATTTTAACTTCTAAGAATCTTATCTCCCCTAAATGGAGGTTGGTCATTAAATTAATGAAAATAGCTACGCCATTTTGACGGCCGCGCTTCTACAAGATGGCGACCGTAATTTTATTACGGGCGTCTGTCATTCGTTTTAAAAGCTGTTAAGTGGTTTAAACAAGAGTTCAAATCGTCGAAACCATTTTCTGAAACGTCATTTATGATTATTAAATTTGTCTTTTGTCCTAAAATCAGTTTAAGACCCTGAAGTCGAATCTTGTAAAGTGTTTACTAAGCTTGACACCTGTCAAACTAAACTTAAAAGTGTTATTTGCAATTTAATTCATAAACTTGTGGTAATTTGTGTGTCAGTTTTGACAATATTTTGATATTTTTAGGCACTTTAATTGGTAACAGTGGCTTACTGAAACGCAGTGGTTCCGAGTTCGATTCTTAGCATGGTAAACGTAAATGAACTTTCCGTTTTTACTATGGTCTGGGTGTTTGAGACCGGACCCAGAGTGGTCCATTGTGTATTATCCATAACATAAGGGTAACTCGCTTAGCGTTAGGATATACATATAGTGTGTGTGTTTGTCCGCAGATTGTAAAAAATAATATTTTTTAAAAACGGAATATTAATCAATGATATGAAGCCAAAAGTACGCAGGTGAAGCCGAATGAAAAAAATACCACGAAAATTCGAAAGAAACTTGAAAAGCATCCTGTTTTCTTTTTCACTTTTATTTGTGTCAGATGATTAATGTGTTGGGTTAACAAAAGTTTGCCAGGTGAAGAAAATAATTCACCCTCAAGACAAACAATTGAGAGTTTATTCTGGGAAAGCAATTTAGAGTTTTTGTTTCGACATTGCGTAATTTAATTTCTTTAGTATACTGTACGATCAATATTTTGTTTATAATCGACTAGTTTGACATAATGTAGGAGCCTTTCTTTTCTTTTTTTTATAACAGGTCTGAATTTATTATCAAAAATAGTGACCCAGTGAGGAAAGGTAGGCAACCTTAGAGAGATAGATAACACTTTATTGTACACCATTACAGAAAACCTTATAACCTAAAAATATTCTAAATGTGCACAATGGGCGGTCTTATCGCTAAGAAGCGATCTCTTCCAGACAACCCGTGACAGGTTAGAGGTGGTATACTTAAATATTATAGGATATGCAGTTACGTACATATATTTTATACATTTAAGTATGGAAAATATTATATATATAAAAATGAATGTTTGTCTGTATGTCCTTTATAGAATCGTAAATTATGCATTTGATCATGTGATGATCTTTAGCAAAGTTGTTGTGCATGAGCCAGAGGAGGTTTCTGAGTTGGTTCACAATTGGACCCGATAGGGGGCGCTGCTGTCGGCATATCGTAGTAGTAAGTAAGAATTATGCTTAACAGACATATAAATACACTTTGATATTACATACATAAATATACGTAAAAATATCAAACATCAATATGTTGCAGCTAGTGCTAGTTTCTGGATGTTTTATCCATAGAAGACTGCGACCTAGGCTCAATATTCTGCGTATGGTCTTAAAAGATAATGTTAGAAAACAAGGTTTATTAATTGTCGTAGTTTATCATTTATGTAGGTATATTTTGATGTAATTAGTAAGTACTTAGGCTGTAAACATTGAAACCGTTTATAATCGATAAATTCGTCTAACAATTTTATTTACTTACTTATAGAACACCAAGTGAACTTCCGTCGCGCACCGGAAGCTTTCAAACCGGAAGCGAGTGCCGCCGAGAGGCGTAATTACTCTCTAAATTGTAAATAACAATATGATTGTGCCTTGAGTTCTTTTTGTTCTATACTTTTTAATAATAAATATGTAAAATGTTTTATTCGTTTTTTAAAAAGAAAATCGTGTTTTGTTTGTTTTTGTTGTAATTACACATCCCATTAATGAATTATCTAAACATTCAAAATAATCATATGTAGATGGTTTACTGAAACATCACTGTCATACTGTCAAGAGTGAATGATGCCAATACTCTCGCGGAGCGTCGTAACTTCGGGAGCAGGGCGACACGGGAGTATAACCTCTTCTGGAGAATGGTCGCCAGCGCACCAAGTATTCGACGAACTACGTCATTGCCTTAACCAAAGTGAATTATAACGTAATTAGTGTTAATACCAAGAGAGATGATTGTTATTTAAGCAATAGAAACATTACATTGGTAAAGATCACAAAAGATGTTAATTTCATAAATATACCCACACACATCATGCTATGCCAGGATGAATTCTGATGAATGTCCGTCATGAGCTTATACGTCTCTGACGAGCTTATACATCTTTAAACACTCCAATACACACAAACATTATAAAACATTTACACGAAACACAACAAAGAACTCAAAACGCAAAAACCATAACAACCTGGACTTACACAATTCAAAACCAAAATTAGCCAAATCAGTCCAGCCGTTTTCGAGTTTTAGCGAGACTAAAGAAAAACAATTGATTTTTATATATAAATAAAATGAAATTCGCTTAAAAAGTAGGCCACGACATTAAAATGAAAAAAATCATGAAAGAAAACAAACCAGCAGTTATTTTAATCAGAGTTTTGTGGTTATCTTTACTCCTCTCGTTTGGTAACCATAAACCCGATAGTATTACAATTTGACTGCAACCCCGAGGACAAATTTTAAGGTTATCTTCAAAGGCTTCATTACAAGAAGATAACGTTACAAGCAAAAGTACATAATTATTTTTAAAGATTTTTTGTCTATATATTAATACCTGAAGCAAAAACTTTGTACTCATTTTTACGAAAATTGCACAGACGGAGGAGTATGAAATTTCACACACTTATAGTTTATATAGAGAAGAAGCAACGAATGCTAATATTTTATAAATTTCTGCATAATAAATACATTAAATAAATAAAAAACATTACACACACTACCATGTATTTGACACACACACGCATATATACTCTTTTGTTTATTGTTAAGGTCAAATTAACAGTGTAGCCTTGGTGAAATCTGTAACTACAGAAGTATAGTCTTTGACAAGAAATTATTGTGGTCGAATATCGACCACAGGCGACAACTAGCAATATTAAAATCTGCCTTTTTCACCTTCTCTACAACGGGGAGCGTTACGAGCAATTGTTTGATCTCGTGCCAACACTTTATTGTCAAACTGTCCCGCACTTTCTGTTATTTAATTTGGTGTGGGTATCTGGGATCAGCCCCAGAGTGGTCTGTTGTATATTGCACCCGCGGTATCTCCCGCGTGGTGATTGAAAATCGTCATATTTGATTAATTCACAATTAAATTTCAAAATAGAGTAGCCTAAGTTACTCCTTATTAAATCAGCTACCAGCCAATAAAAGTCCCGTCAAAATCGGTCCCGCCATTTCAGAGATTAGCCGGAACAAACAGACAGACAGAAAATTGTAAGAAATGTTATTTTGGTGTATGTACCGTATATATATTCATATGCATGTAGTAAAAAGCGGTTATTTCAATATTACAAAGAGACACTACGATTTTATTTATATGTATAGATAACAAAAGCATAACTTACTTGGGAATTATATAATGTGTGTGTTTGTCTACCGATTAAATAAAAATATTTTTCATTTCTCGTACTCGGAAAGTGTGCTTAAAGTTATCTGATCAGAGGGACGGAATCAGCACTTTTCAATACCTGGGAAATAATTTTCCCTGTTGTCAACAATGAAAAAAACTACCCGAGAGTGTTAAATCGCGGCAAAAAAATAAAATGACAAAATATCATAAATTTTGTATAATAACACGATTTCATAAGTATAACTAAATTATTATTTAATTTAAGGCCAATTTTTGAACACCAGGTAGAAGTAATTTTATAGAATTAAACATAAGGTGGGAACATTAAAAAGACAATTGCATGAATAAAACAGTAGAATTGTTTCAGTTTTGAATTTAGTTATATTTTTTGGCATACACTTCAACTATTGTGAAGAACAGCCTATTGTCTATTATTTTTGTCTATGGCTGCTCGCAGGCTGCCCCATAGACCAGGTGTTAGGATTATAAAGTACAAGCTGATTCTAGGAAATTCGGTCCACGTTACCGGACAAGCGCATTGCATTTGCGCAGTATAAAACGATGACTGATTGAGGGAGCGGGCAGTCGAGCGAGAACCAGGATCAAAGCGAGACGTGTGTACTACAATCGGGAATCTAATAGTGACGGACTTTGCGCGTTTTATTGGATTGATTTTTGTGTTACTGATTTGTTGTGTTTGGTAATCGGTTATATTTGCACCCGTGTAATACGTGTTTGTATAGTTCCTATAAACTGTATAATAATTCTAATGGTATTTTAATTCGAGTCCCGCAACTCGTAACAATATTTAAATACTACTTTTAAAATTAGTTAGGTCATCTACAATCTACTATTTGTGACCGCCATTGTAATGAGGACACTGACCAGATACAAAAATCGTGTTAAGCCATATATAAAAAAAAGAAGACGTTTAGGAGTGGGTAAATGAAGACAAATGTTCGTACGGGAACCGTTGCAACACTGAATTATATTCACGACCGAGGAAAATCATTATGTTTCCTTTTTCCTTCAGTAGATTGGTAAATGAAATAGGATCACAACTTGTTCTTAGAAGAATTGTTAAGTTTTTTTTTTATATCAAGCTGACAAACGACTGAACGATATACATATTATGAGAATAAAGAAGCGGAAAGTGAAATTAATTCAAACTAATATTGTACGGTTCATTTTTCTAATATGGACAAATCAACCAAAGTGATACATAAATAAAGAAATAAATAAATATACACCAATAAATAACTGTCGGCGCGTCCTCCTTTGTCGGAAGCGGAGCAAGGAATTACGCTCACGCTCCCGTTCCGCTTCCTCCTTCGCAAACATGACTTGCTCACAAAAGGAGGAGACGGCGTCCCATCCGGTGGAGCTCCCGACCATAGTGCGTATCACGGCCGGGAGCGAGGTGTCTAATCCGGTATGGACGACGAGCTCTCGGCGCTGCTCTGTCCAGGCTGAACACTCCTGGAGTGTGTGCAGTGCCGTGTCCTCGTCGCCCATGTCACAGTGATGGCACCCTGACGTGGCCTCGCGGCCGAGGTGACACAGGTACTTTCCGAAGCAACCATGCCCCGTCAGGACCTGCGTCAGTCTGAACGTCAGGGTGCCGTGACTTCCTCCAATCCATTCGTGCAGGACGGGCCGCACCGCCTCAATGGTGGCGGGGCCCGCGCTGGGGCGTCGTAGGCGATCTTCCCAGACCCCCATGGCTACCTGGCGGAGCTCCGACCGGCACACCTCAATCTCGCGAGGCGCGGGTCTGGTGCCCTTGGCCAGGGCTTCTTTGCGCCATACGTATAGTGACGCCAGGACCCTGGCTTTCAGGTCCCATGGGGGGGATCCGGCGAGTAGCGAGGCCACTTCGAAGGACACGGTACGGTATCCTCTTATTGCCCTGACGGCTAGTATGCGTTGCGCTTGACGCAATAGCGCCACGTTTTTGGCCGTCAGGCGGTCTGACCAGACTGGGGCCCCATAAAGGGCCATCGAACGTACGATGCCTTCGAAGAGTTTTCGGCACGTGGCATTAGGCCCCCCGACATTTGGGAGCAAGCGCGTCAGCGCACCGGCTGCCCCCTTAAGTCTGGGGAGCAGCTGCCGAAAGTGTGCCGAAAAATCCCATCGGCCATCGAGGACCATGGTCTCCCCGATGCCGATGCGGATTCCTCCTACTACGATGCTACTGTCTGGAGGTGGACGCTTACGAGGACCGTGAAACATCACGCCGGCCCGCGTACGGCGATCAGCGTGTCGTCTGCGTAACATACGACACTGACGCCCGGGAGGACCCTCAAAGTCCAGTCGTATGCGATGTTCCACAGGAGGGGACCCAGAACCGACCCCTGTGGAATACCGCACACCATGGCTCGCCGATTCCAACCCTCGTGGACCGGGTAAGTGAGGCTCTACTATTTAGGTATGCCCCGACTATACGGCGGAGGTAGGTCGGCACCCCGAAATATCGGAGCGCCTCCATAATGCATGCCCAGGGCAAGGAATTGAATGCGTTGGCGATGTCTAAACTCACCGCCAACAAGACCTCGCCCTGGGAGACTGCGTCCTCCGCCAGGTTTCTCAAGCGCATGATGGCATCGATCGTGGAGCGCTCCGTGCGAAAACCAAACTGGTTGTCCGCCAGATTCGGCCCCGTCGTCGTTAGGTGGTGGACGAGGCGGTGGACGATGATACGCTCAAAGAGCTTTCCGACCTCGTCCAGCAGCACAATGGGCCGGTAAAGGGCGCCCCTCCTTCCGCATCAGGACCAGCTTTCCTGTCTTCCACCGTTGTGGAAACGGGCCCTGCTCTAGGCATGCGCTAAAAAGCCCCATCAGTTGGGGCTCCAGGGCGTCGTAGGACAGAACCCACGCACGCCCTGGTATGCCGTCAAGGCCGGGAGCGGCGTTCTTGGCCTTTAGCCGTAGCATAGCCACCCCCAGCTCTAGTGTGTATATACCTAAGCTAAGTAAGTTCGCATGTGTTATGGGAACAACGAACCACTCTGGGGCAGATCCCAGATACTCAAGCCATAGTAAATAACAGAAAGATCGTTTCCTAAATTTCCCATGGCTGGAATTGAGCCCGGAGCCTCTGTGTTCCAGCGAGTTCGGCCTGCTAAGACTTAGCCCGCTCAACCACAGAAGCTGTCACCAATTTCCAAAACTCAAACGTTTCACCAGTGTTATGTTTAACTCTTTGGAAGCTCGGGCAGTCCGTTATATTTCATAGATTAAATTATCAAACTAAAATGGATTTTAATTTGATAATTTAATCTATGAAACAAACTTAATAATGGAGAACATTCGAAACAACTGTAATTGACTTCAATTTTGAACTTGCAATCATCTAGAAATTCATAGGAAATGATTTTAGAAATGGCAAGGTTCTTAGGCCTGCAGGTTTGTTCCGCACTGCTCCATAGAATTAAAGTTCACACTTTACCGTGCGATGCGATATACAATAATTAACAAAGGCGAGAGTGGTGAATTTTTAATTTTACATTGTAATCTTAGATAAAGGTCAAGTGTGGGGCGCTATAGCCCACAGATAAAATGCTGGCTGAGTATGTAATGGACTGTATGAGAGAGATATGCCCTAGATCCTTGAACTAGAAAAGTAGAAGCTCCGCCAACCTTGAGATCGGCCCTCTCCTGGCTCGGTTCAGGTTACTCACAGGAACAGCACACGGCACTAAACTCCACCTTAGAGCTAACACTTTTGACAAAGTCTAAGCACATATAGTCAGTTCTTGGCACGGCCAGTAATTACAATAAGTAAGAGTATAAGTATGGTATTCAATGATGAGCGCACGGCGCGTTGTCGTCTCGATAAACGTCGACCGAAAAGTGTCCAAAAATGGCTGCTCCTACCCTGCTGTGCATTGGCCGTCGCCTCACACAGAAAGAGGGTAGACAGCAAAATTGATGGAGCGATTTTCTACCTACCTTATACTAGCCAAGGACCGAACATACGCCCCACCGAAATCAATATGATGATTTCCAGTAATGAAAGAAAATAAACATGTAAAGGCTACGAGCCAAAGGAAGTAGGGAGTGGCTATGAGCCGTTAAGAAGTACCCAAAGGTACAGAGGTACCAGCTGAAAGGTTAAGAGGAGTGTGTGTGGTTACGAACCAACTACACAACTAAAGGATTTATGATAAGGATTAAGGTACGATTACGAGACGAATATGAAAAGTGGACTACGAGTCTTCAAACTACGAGCTTACATGAAGAATGAATGAAATAACACAAATTAAGACAAATTAACGTTTTGATTTTTATATTTAATTAATAATGTGGTGCATGATGTGATTGTTACCTGAATTAATTATTACAGTTAATTAATTATAACGAAAATAATATTATCAACGCCCGATGTAATCGATGTCAATTCCAACCAATAATCATTCGGAACGCCATACTATATTCAGTTTTATGAAATCTAATTCTCCCTTTTTGACATTGGATGGCGATAAAAACAAATTCGCTCTCTAGTTATGAATGTGAAATGTGTGGATTGTCAAGGTGACAGACAAGCCGTACATAACATTCAATGTTATTACATCAGATTAAAATGAACCTAGCAATCCTAGCATACTTTCGCCAAGAAAGACTAGCAATTTGTGTAATTGGTGAGATTGTCGACAATACATCAATTGAAATAAATATAAATAATTATGATGATTATGCATGATGATGCAATAAATATCGCAAATATTAATTAAAAGATTTAAATTACAAATCAAAATTAAAAGCGATTGAATCAAAATAATATTGACTGCAACATTATTAATTATATAATAATTCTGGATAACAAAAATTGCTTGCCACTATAGCAAATATAAACAAAAACATTCCTTTGCGATATTGTAAAATCTATTTTAGCTATCGGTATTTGTGAAGTTTAAATGAAAAGATCCCTTTTGTATTCCGTTTCCTTTCATTTAATATTAAATTAGTTGAATTCCAAATTTTTTATTTATTTATAATAATGATATTAATGTCTTTATTAATAAATAGATATATACCGTGCAACTTGCATAGGCTTATAGCTGCTACAAGGTGATTTACTAAAAATCTAAAATTTTAACTTTGAATGACAATGATTAAGTGAACTCTGAGTGGAGTACTAGAACATTAATAAAGCTTAATCTAATAATTTCTGTGCAACGTATGTGGACTAATTATTAAAAACTTAAATCTTCAATCGATAATTTAAAAAAAAAAAAAAGCGACCAAATTTAAATTACACCTTAAAGTCGAATGAAATTAATTTTAGTTCCAAATCATAATAACATGTTAACCATTAAGTGCTGATTAGTGAATACATGATAAGGTAATCAGTCCTTATATCATACACTCTACATCCTGAGAGAAGTATTTCAAATTAGGTTAGGAAAACTTAAGTAGTGAAGTAAATGTAAATTAATTTTGAGACATGTTTTTCTCAGATTGAAAACAAATAGAACGACTATCACGGATAACCGCCTAATTATAGTTCTAACACATAAGAACATGTTTACATATTTGTAACCCAGTTCAAACAAATGACTTTTGACTAAGAAAAACGGTGGTAACGAGCCATCACAAATATTACTTAAATTTCAAAGTTAATTTAAATGAATTTATCCTAATACAAAACAATGTTAATTTTAAAAGTTTTGTTCAGTTAATTATATTTTATTAAAAGCAATGTATTTAGTTATAGTTTTAATTTCAGAATGATCATTTAAGTTAAATTATAATGGATGACTTACGACTATAGTGTACCTACCATGGCGGACCACGGATCCACTCCATGGGTGTTACGACGGTTTTATTGAATCTGGGATTCAGCGTATGGATGTAACTGCTAATCATATCATGATTATTTTCGTTAAATTTGGCAGCAAGAACGTCTTGCGAAAACGAACTTGGAACTTTGCACGGCAAAGATTCCAGCTCCCAAGAAGTTTTGGGAGTAACCGCGGATTTACATTGGGTATTGTTGGCAGTATAGGACATTGCACATAACGAACTAGGGGCGGTGGAAACGTGAACGTCACAACTTCCCGCGTGACACAACTTACCTGTTATCACATAACCAAAAATACTATTTAACGCTTGAGGAATGTCATTACCAAAGTTTAATTTTTTTCCATCAAAAATACCTGGGAAAATATCTCCCGCTAATATAATATCAATGTTTCCACTTTTATAAAAATGCGGGTCGGCTAAAATTATATTTTTATATCGATTAATTATATTTTGATTAATTTGGACTGTCGGTAGATCACCGGTGATCTTAGGGAGCACGACAGCATCTAAGTTAAAAACTGGTTCATTACTATGACGCGGCTTCATAACCAACGACGTCATCCCTTTATTGTTTACCTTTTTGCCCGCGAGACCAAAGATGTTAAGATCGCATTTACGCGAAGACAACCCTAAACGTCGTAAACAATTAGTCGAAATGAAATTGGTTTGTGCGCCCGAGTCGATTAGGACGCGACAAGGCTGATAACAATACTTATGATCTAAAATATGCACCACAGCCGTACCCAACAAGACAGAGGTTCTATGCGTTTCGGTAGATGCTGCGTGATAATTATTATTATTTATCGAAGTTTCACCAGAAGGGTCCGCCGTTCGTTGTTGCATGGATGAAGCGGCATGCGTTGCGCTTGATTCGTTGTGACGAGAGGTCAAAACCGGTTTGCTATCATTGGCATGCAAGCAGGAGTGGTGCGCTTGCTGGCAAACAATACATTTAAACTTACTAATACAATTGTCCGCACTATGGTTCGGTTTTAGGCAATTATGACATAGCATAAGTGCATCTACACGTTTGATACGGTTAGTAATGCTTAGTTTATGAAATTTGTCGCACCTAAATATCATATGTTTTTCGCCACAGTGTGAACATAAATATTTTGATTGGGTTGAAGATGTATGAGTGAATGTCATTTTTTTGATAGGCTTACTATTAGAGGACTGTTGTTTGATTTGCAAAGTCACGGGAATTAAATTATTAGGAAAAGAGACTGAATGATCCAGAACTTTGATGTGGTTATGAATAAAAGATATCAAATCGTTAAAAGAGGGTACTGAACTTTGATCTAAACCTCGCTCAAATAATTTTCTAGACTGTGGGTCTAAGGCCCTGAGTGCAATGTGACACATCACATAACTATTAAGATTATTTATATTTAATGCCTGAATGGCTTTATATGAGTGTTCGAATGTTTCAATAAACGTATTTAGATGAGTTGAAGACTCGTTTCTCAAAGGTGTAAAATTTAGCATTTTTTCTAAATACCGACCAACTAACAAACGGTTGTCATGGTATTTGTCTAAAAGGCTTTTCCACACAAGTTCGTAGTTAGCGGATGTAATCGGCAAGCTCTTAACGATATTTAACGCACTACCATTAGTACACGAAAGCAAGTAATGGAATTTATCTATATTTGGAATATGCGGCTGATCGTGTACTAACGAACAGAAGGTCTCGTAAAATGTCGTGAAGTTTTCAATTTCTCCGTCAAATGTGAATAATTCTAATTTTGGAAGGCGGGGACGAGATTCTATTAAGTTAGAGGGAGTTTCTAAATTCGCACTATC
This sequence comes from Dendrolimus punctatus, assembly GCA_012273795.1. NCBI lineage: Eukaryota > Metazoa > Arthropoda > Insecta > Lepidoptera > Lasiocampidae > Dendrolimus > Dendrolimus punctatus. The sequence continues at coordinate 739,124 of CM022547.1, read as the reverse complement.
CTTCGGCGGCTTCAATTTATTGTATATTAATTTGACACGATAGTAAATTGAATCAAAACTTTTGATTTCATGACTTCGAATCATGGAATTAGGGTCCGATTCCAGTTCGGTTTCTAAAATTTTGTACATAATTTTCTCAAATTTTTGACGCAAGTCGTCAATATCCGATCCGACAATTAAAAACAATTCTTGGTTTTCCAAGGTAGAAATGTCCTTCGACATTTCGTATAAATCTTGTAATCTTTCAAAGATTAATTGCCTTTTTTGGTTCAAGTATGCAATGGTCAGAGAACTATCACGTCTTGGAGACATGACTATGCTTAATTATAAAATTTGTAATACGATAACAAACTGGCTAAATAGTAACGTAATAAACGTAGATGGGAATTAAATATTAACTTGTCTTAAAGTCGGTATTATGTAATAATATACGTACGACGTATATATAGACAATTTTAATTTTTTAAACTTAAATATATGCAAAATGGGTAAAGGACCAAGGCTAAAAAGGATTAACCTAGTGGAAAGACGGAAAAGCAGACACAGTCAGGCTCGAAGGCCAAAATGTGGGGCGCTATAGCCCACAGATAAAATGCTGGCTGAGTATGTAATGGACTGTATGAGAGAGATATGCCCTAGATCCTTGAACTAGAAAAGTAGAAGCTCCGCCAACCTTGAGATCGGCCCTCTCCTGGCTCGGTTCAGGTTACTCACAGGAACAGCACACGGCACTAAACTCCACCTTAGAGCTAACACTTTTGACAAAGTCTAAGCACATATAGTCAGTTCTTGGCACGGCCAGTAATTACAATAAGTAAGAGTATAAGTATGGTATTCAATGATGAGCGCACGGCGCGTTGTCGTCTCGATAAACGTCGACCGAAAAGTGTCCAAAAATGGCTGCTCCTACCCTGCTGTGCATTGGCCGTCGCCTCACACAGAAAGAGGGTAGACAGCAAAATTGATGGAGCGATTTTCTACCTACCTTATACTAGCCAAGGACCGAACATCAAGTTTGAATAAATTCATTAATTCTGGGGCTAATTTGGACCAACAGAAGCTAATAGATTTTGCGTATGTACGCTGGTACAAAATGGCAGATGGAGCAGACGTATCCTGGAGTGGAGACCCTCTAGTTTGCGCATAATCGCCGGTGGGCGCTGGATGAGAATAGTGGAGTCTCTCCGCGTCCTACTTCCAGCAGTGGACAACAATTGGCTGACGACGATGACGTACATGCTTATGGAGTCTCCAATACATACAAGCAAAGGGAGTAAAATGGTGCAATCAGTGTTGTTTAAAGAGTAATTAAAATTATTTCTCTCATGATATTTTAAAAGTAAGATAATTAGAAAGAAAAATATTGATTTCTGAAGTATAACACAACGTAACACAAAAATATATAGAGAAGAAGTGACAAATGCTAATATTTAAAAAAAGGTATAAATAATACATTAAATCAATAAAAAAATATTACACACAAACACTACCATGTATTTGAAACACACATGCATATAATATACTCTATTGTTTATTAATATTAAATTAGCAGTGTAGCCTGGGCTATAGAAGTATCTTTGACTATAGAAGTAGTCTTTGACATTAATTATTATGGTCGAGTTTCGACCACGGGTGACCACTAGTAAATATAATTATACAGACATAATCTGCCATAATATTGAAATGATGTTGGCAATCAGCATTTTGCTGTAACACGTTATGTAAAATACATAGTCATTTTTTATGTAATTTAACGTTAAAATGTCTTTTATATTGGTGTAATTATAGATTTTAGTGATTTTAATATTTTTAGATTGTATATTCGTAAGTCAATCTCAAAGAAAAGGTAAAAGTGGAACAAACCCGGTCAAATTACTTAATACGTCCATTATGAATTTTACCAACTCTCCTGTACTACCTTCATGAACATTAACTCCAAGACTGTAGGTCTATTTTTATATATTTTATATGTATTTAAGTTTGTAATGTTCTAATTGTCTTTTGTAATGAAGTAGAAAGAGTTTGAAAGTAGGTGAACTTGAGAGAGCAGATGCTTAAAATGGTTCAATTAAAAAATGTAGGCATAACTATTAATATTATACTTAGGATTCAGTATTTAGTTAATATGAGTATTTTTGACATGGAATTTATTTTTATTATTATTTATTATATTAAGCATACAAGCTTGTTCGCATAGAGTTGGCGCAAAACATGAATGCGCCTCGACTGAAGTTAGCTCGGTGACTTTTTTTTTTGTTAACACAAATGGAATATCCTTTCTTGCAACACACACATGGGTCGTGGGTACGAGGAAACAACAAAAGCAACGCCTAATGCTGCCTGCTTCGTATTTCTGTGGGACTATTGTACCAAACGGCAACCGGTATCTCCTCTGAGGAAAAGGACGAAAAACTACCCACTAAATCTAACTGCGTTACTACGAGAGCAAAAGTCCACCGGAAAGCAACAAACAAACGCCATCGGATTATGATAGCTGGTAGTGAAAAGCGCGAAAGAGAAGTCATACTAGTCCGAACAATGGACAAGTGAGAGCGCAGCACCTTTATGCACTACCGTGTGAGCCTTATAACTGTGTTCTGCAATATGACTTGTAAAAACTTCAGAGACGCATTAAAGTTTTGCACGTACTATATTATAGTGATAGACGTCGGCTACCAGTTAGTGGGGTCATTCACATAATAGCCAAATGTCCATTAGCTGAGTTTTCAGCCGGCTTTTGTACCGCTATTAGCTAGGTGGTTGTTTTTGAAATTTAAGTTGTTTATAAATAATAATAAATAATATCAGCCCATAAATGTCTCACTGCTGGGCTCGGGCCTCCCATTATAGGGGAAAGGACAGTATACCCGCCACGCTTGTCCAAGGCGGCTTGGCAGGTTTGACATATCGGTTATCTCGATGTGCAAGTTACATCACGATGTTTTCCTTCACCGATTTTAGCACGTGCTAATTGTAACAATATGCACATCAGATCAAGAACTGCCTAAATGGTGCTGCGTTCCAGCCAGGATCGAACCCCCACCCTTCGAGTCTGGAACGCATGCGCTAGCCATTACGCTAGGTTGGTTACCTCTGTATCAGTATCTGCATGATGGCACAAAAGTTAAGATGCATCGTGTTTGGCCAGTTCGTTATAGAAAAATTATAACCAGATCCAAAAAGAAACTATATATTGTAAGCGTCAAAAAACTTCGCATAAACAATCAATAGACACATACATAAATATATCATGTTGTGTCACGTTCATACACCAAATTATTGATGTGTAATTTAGCACAATTAAAGACCATGGCAAATATTGGAATGTGATACGTAAACAAAAAATAACGGATATCGCTGTTAGAGCTGTCGATGAGATCAAGCATCTGTCTGTATCAGTAAAATGCCCAATCTCATAAACGTGTAAATATAATGTTACAACTTAGGTCCCAACATAAAAATATTCCACCTGCATGTCTGAAACAAAGCACATTTATTACCTGTTGGCATTTGAACTTATAAGATTGAAACTAATATTGTATGAATGTAATTCTTCCAGAATCGTTTTCTTTTGTTTACTTATTTATTGGAATGCGTTTACTAATTAGTCTAGAGAACGGTCCATTGTTGTATTATACTCGTTTATGGCCGTTGCGGCCGGGTCATTAGCCAGGTGTGTCGGATTAAGTCGACTACAAATACAGGCACATTTGTATTTGTGAGGTATAAAACCAGGGCCTGATGGAGGGAGGGGCAGTCGAGCGAGAACCACGATCAGGGCGAGACGTGTGTACATTCCGTTTGCGCGTTTTATTAAATTATGACCTTGTGCATTACGTGGATTTGTTGTGTTCGGTTATATTTGTACCTGTGTTACACGTTATTGTATAGTTGTCATGAACTTTATAATAATTCCACCGGCATGTTAATTCGAGTCTCGCATTCGTACCAACAAAATTTAATAATGAATAGAATATGTGTGCACATCACGTGAATGATAAGAGTTTTGTATATGTGGTTCAAGATAAATTAAAAATAAAAATTAATATACTGCAAAAGTACAACAGCTCGTCGTCTTATTTTGTATACCCCTCTTGGGGATTGAGCCATGGGTTCTCGCCAGTGGTGCATCACCCTATCACCTAAGTTCGCAATATTGTAACTTGTATGCGTAGAATAAAAAAAAACACTTATGAAAAAGAAAATTAAAAATTCACACCACACAATTGGCGGGCGGAAAACTTCGGAAAAGTGTATTTTATACGATACATAAGCCTAATGTTATTTACGACGGCAATAAAAGGGAGAGCATAGAATAACAGGCTTATAACATTCTGAAGATGAATGAAAATACTTCTTCGTTCTTTATACATTAAAACTAGGTTTTTCAAAATTAGGTTACAATAAGGCTCTTGTCACACTATGATGCCGTTCGCGGTTTTTTCGGATCAAAAGTTCACGTCGTCCGTATAGAAATCACAATCATAGGTATCCGGTAGGAAATATATTCGGCTCAGATGAAATAATATCCACCAAATGAAAATAAATAAATTTAAGAATTTATTTATTAAATAAATAAGTTGATAAAAAAAAAAAAAAAAAAAAAAAAAAAAAAAAATAAATTAAGAATTTATTTATTAAATAAAAAAGCGTGTAGCGTAGTAGCGCCGTCCAAACTAGATGGGTGGGTTCGATCCTGGCCGGAACGCAATGCACCACTTATTATCTGATCTACTGTATTGTTATAATATGTCATATGCTTACAACGGTGAAGGAAAACATCGTGATGCAACCTGCACATCGAGATAACCGATGTGTCAAACTGCCAAGCCGCCTTGCACAAGCGTGACGAGTACTATCCGCTCCCCTATATTGGGGGCTCGAGCCCAGCAGTGGGACATTTATGGCTGATATTATAATTTGGTTACTTTATAGATATATTTATTTGTTTTGTTGTGTGTGTTGCTACAATGATTTTATATATGTATGTGTTATATAAATGAATGCTTTATTATTATATTATTTTAGTCTGCAATCCAATTACTTTTATTAAATTGCATTATACTGTATATATTGTACTGTATAAGTCTGTCATACGACCAGTAATGCTATATGGGTCGGAATGTTAGGTCACTAAAGTGATAAACCTCAGTCTCCATTCAGCTGAGATGAGAATATTGAGATGGATGTGTGGTGTTACAAGAATGGATAAGGTGAGAAATGAGTACATCATCTTTGAAAGTTGCACCCGTGACTGAAAAATTGAGAGGAAGAATACTAAGTTGGTATGGGCATATAATGAGGAGAGATGAAAGTCACGTGACAAAATTTGACGGAAGATGTATGTCAGAGTAGAGTATGTAGAGTGTGGACGGAAAAGACATATTGTGCCGACCCCAAATAAGAGTTGGGATATGGTGAAAGAAAAGAGAGATATACGGTTTATATTGATGTTGTTGTGTGTGTTGTATTGTATTGTCTACCGTGACTTCACTTTCTGGTCCCAGTCGGAAGAACAGCGCTAGTCTTCGTTGACTAGCATTATGCTGACACTGGGTCTAGTTTAGGAGTTATTGTGTTTTTATTGTCTTCTTATCATGTATAAATTTTGTTTTTCACCTAAATAAAATATTTTTTTATAATTTATGCTTTAGATATCGGTGTGTGTTTACATTTTTACCAAATCAGTTAGAAATGAATCTCTTAATAAATTTCTATTCAAGATAATTGGTCAAAATTTGACAATGATTTTGTTTGTAGTCTGGCCCTGAACAAATAGGTCCCCGAGGCGAAGTCAATTGAGCTCTCGTGGAAGTGCGCTTCGGTCGCTCCCCAACCGTAATTAGAGGGTCGTAATTACGCGTAATTACGTATTGTTGAACGTTCCAAGGACGTAAAAAAGATGTATTCGATTCGTTTGTATCTCATTTTAACCCACACGATTAATATCCATCTAATAATACAAAGAGGAAAAATTTGTATTTTTATATGTTTGAAACGAATAAACTCAAAAACTACTGGACCAATTTCAAACATTATTTCACCATTAGAGTGCTACATTTACACTAGACTAGAATGTAATAGATAACACATTATTGCTCACTAAATATACAATTTCAAAAATGCACAATTACAATATTGTCACAGTAGAAACAATAGGCGGCCATATCGCTTAAAACAACTCTCCCAGGCAACCTAACTTAAGGGATTTTTTTTAAAATATTTATGGCTTGGCAACTAGTTAAGGAATTATTTAACCTAATCTGGCGATGTGGGTGTAGTAACATGTAATCTGTGGAGTCGTCACTGTCAATAGGGGTTGACAGCAGTGACAGAGGTGACTTACCGCCGACCTCCTCGCCCCTCTTAGATAGAATACTGAAACATTAACATATAGGAAGAATAAGATTAATAATATGTATATTAGTCGCAAACACTTAAGAAATATTAAATACTAGTGGCCCCAGCAGACGTTGTTCTGCTCTGAAAAAATATAACCCGATCCCAGCGCCACCTACCGGTTCCAATTGTGGATTTAAACCATCCGGGAACCCACTCAAACACACAAAAACAAAATCGCTCCCCGTTGTTAAGAGATTCTAGAACCCGATCTCAGCGCCACCTACCCGTTCCAACGGTATAAAAACTATCCTATCTTTCAAGTTGGATCAAACTGGACACGGTATGCAAATTTGATTAAAATCGGTTGAGTAGTTTAGGAGTCCACCATCGCGGACAAACATCGTGACACGAGATTTATATATATAAGATAATATAATATACTTGCTGTATAATATTAAAATAAATATAATATTGATTTTAAATAAAAGTTGTTTCATCAAATTACACACAATACTGTGGGTGGGGGAGATTATTAGAGAGATCAAAAACAAACATACTTCAACTAGTACATATTTTCTAAATTAAAAACTTTGTATCTTTTTTACGAGAATTGCGCGGAACGTGTATGAAATTTCTCACACTTATAGTTTTTGTACAGAAGGAGTGTAGAAAGCTAATATTTTTTTTATATTGTGCATAAAAAATACATTAAATCAATAAAAAAAAACATTACACAAACTACCATGTTTTTAACACACACGCATATATACTCTTTTGTTTATTGTTAAAGTCAAATTAACAGTGTAGCCTTGTCGAAATCTGTGATTATAGAAGTATAGTCTTTGACAACAGAACCTTAATAATGTTCAACTGGGCCACTGGGGACCACTGGGCGACCACTGCTATACATTAAATAGTCTAGTATAAGAATTATGCACAATTATTTAAGTAAAAGTAGTGTTTTCTGGGTGCATTATTAAATGTAGACGATGTAATTTAGTTGTTTATAAAGTAATATCGCCTAAACTGCTAATCTAATAATAATGCAAACTAGACATAACACTAACAGAAAACAAGCGCAGTGTCAAACAAAGTTATGAAAAGAAGTTCAAATATAAAGAATCAGAGTAAAAATGTTTTAATTTAAATTCCAAACAAGGTTCTCTCTTTTGTTATATAAAGCTTTCTTCTCCCTGCAGAACCCTAAAAACGGCTATCAAAATACTATTACTCGTCCACCATTACCAAGCAAGCACTTAGAGAAGTTAACTAAAGAATTTAATAGACTTGCGACTAAACGCAATTAATGACATTGTGCCTAGTCGCAATATTTAAAATAAATTTAAAAATTTTGTTGTGTTTTGTTTTTCCGACAGAAGTTTCACAGTATTAGATATATATCGAGTAATTTATTTTAGTGTAGTGTAACACAGAATTACTTTCTGTTCCTATTTCTAGATTATAAGTATCCAATTTGGTTTAGATATAATGTTGTGTAATTATATGTTTGTGCCGTTTGCTGTCGAGACGCTTGGACCGTGGGGTCCTAAGGCCATGAGCCTCTACCAAAATTTTTCAAAACGACTCATCGACTCTTCAGGTGATCAGAGGGCTGGTGTCTACCTCGGCCAACGGATCAGTATGGCGATCCAGCGAGGAAACGTAGCCAGCCTTCTGGGCACCTTACCCATAGAAGACGGTGATCTGGGCTCAGTATTCTACTTATAGTCTTGAGGGACTATGGGTAGAATACAATACAAATAAGTTAAGTTTTCTTACATTGTATTCAATAGTATGTAATTTGTATTATAATTGATGTTGTGTAATGTTAGGCTTTAAATTATGGATATACAGTCCGATACTTAAAAAAAAAAAAATATAAAAAAACTTGATGTTTTATGCGCAGGTTTTTAAATTGGACAAGTACATTGAGGATCTGCCCGTAAAACTTCAAGTTAAAGTTTTGTTGCGATTCCCACTTGTCCGTTGAAGTTTCACTTCTACTATGTGTCCCCAGCAAACATTTCGATTTTTCGCAGGCTTACTGTAAATTATGATTTGATTAGTTTAGGTACCTTTTAATTGGTGCATTTTTTATTTAAACATATTTTGTTTTATCAAACAAAGAAGCTGAATTCGATCTGGAACCAATAAAAACATCGATAGTCTACTCTAACATTATGCCGCCTCTCACCATGTTTATTCTAAATTTATTCCGCGTCTCCATGCGGCCGTAACGCTTTTTCGTGACAGAAAACATCCTAAGACCCCCCACACTCAGACTTTTAAGAAATCTTTGTCTATACTGACAATCATTAAATATATAAATTTTATTATATAAGACCCAAGTCCGTCCCCATGCGGAGTACTGCTTCCATCTCTGGGTTGGGGCACTTCAGTACCAGCTGCTTCCACTTGACTCCTTGCAGCGCCAAGCGGTCTGAATTATCATCGACGCTCCCCAACCTACCAAGATGGTTTAGAACCTTTAAATCTCAGAAGAGACGTTAGCGCTCTAAGCGCGTTCTACCGTCTGTACAATGGGGAGTGTTCTGAGGAGCTATTTGGTTTGGTACCTACGACACCATTTTATCACCGCACTGCTCGCCGGCGACTTGGAATTCATCCACAGTTCTTTGACACCTGGATGTTAATGTATGCAGCGCTTGCTCTTTTATGCTATACGTGAGCAAGCTGTGGAATGAGCTCCCTCCCGCAGCTTTCCTACAGCGCTACAATATGGGGCGTAAACTCCAACTGTTAACTGTTTGTCAGATGGTAGGGCATTTGCCCGATTGGATGGCTACCACCCCTGGTCTAAAGTATGTAGCCATAACAAGTTTAAGCTGTCTTCTGGTATCAGTGGCCAGGTTCCAGTTACTCCTTCAAGACCGGCAGCACACTGGTAACACCACTATTATTGTTAATGTCTATAGGCGACGTTAATCACTTTCCGTCAATATCTGCAGTGATTCAGCAATAAAAAGAAAAAAAACGCTGCTCTACACGGCTGATAGAATCGAGGCTGAAACAGTGTAACCAAAATCGTCCAGCAAGACGTGAATGGAGTTGAATAAATGTAGTCAGTCCCTGAGACTGATATATTTTATTCAAGACAAAAAAGTCGCCAGTCTGCCCAAAGAACTCGACCTAAAACGATTTGGGGTCAAGAAAAAAGTTTTTTTTAATAAAACAAGAAAATTTGAATGGTGCACGCCATCTGGCGGAGAGTTGTTTAAACCCCCCCACCTTCAGTTTAGGGGGTGTTATTCTTCTTGTGAAAGTTATAGGCTTTACTTGAACCGGAATTATTGTTCCCCGGATAACGTTTGCGTTGTACTAGCTATACCAGCGACTTATTCGCGTGGTATATAAATAACTCTAGTAACCTTAGGACGTATTATGCACATCGAGATAAAAAATTGCCTATTTTTTAAACTAGTGGCCGGCTAGTGGTCGAAATTCGATCCTATTTAATTTAAATTATAAGTTTGAACATTATTAAGAATTGGAATGAAACACCTACGTTTGTAGCATAGAGTTTATAATTTGACTTTTGTAATTTTTCGTTGGATTTGAAATATATAAATATATGAATGAATGAATGAATGAATGAAAAATCTTTATTGCTCACCAGAATCTTAAATCTATACAATTGATGTGGATACATTTGTATTAGAACAATGGGCGGTCTTGTCGCTTATCGATCTCTTCCAGGCAACCCAGTGTCTAAGGAGATTTTAAAGAAAATTACAAGAAACCATTTTGGTGGTATACGAAACTAAAATAAAATATACATAAACTATTATATAAACATATATAATATATATACGGTGATATTGTAAATTAGATATATACTCGTATACATTCAAACAATACATACATACATGTAATGCAATCATTTTATTTAATAGACCAATAATGGTCAGTGACCATACGTTTAAATGTCGTCATTTGTTTAGCTTGTCTGATTGGTAAGGGGAGGGCATTCCACAGTCGAACAGCCTGTATGGTAAAAGAATTTTAAGTGTGTGCAGGTATTGTTAACAAAAGATTTTTATTTGAGCGCAAATTACAGGAATGAGATTGATATAGAAAACTAAAAAGTTCCTTTAAATATGAGGGAGTACCGGGATTGTAAAGGATATTGTGCAAAAGTGAGAGTAAGTGAATAAACATGGAACTTGCTTTTTAACCGACTTTGAAAAAAGGAGGAGGTTCTCAATTCGTCGGTTTTTTTTATATTTTTTTAATGTATGTTCACCGATTACTCCGAGATTTATGATTCGATTTACGTTGTTCTTTTTTTGTTTGACGCGGAATAGCTGCCATGTGGTTCCCTAAAAATTTGACATAGTTTGGCCCAGTAGTTTTCATTTTACGAACATTTTTTTGTTCCCGTTTCTTGGGACCTATTTTTTAAGCGTGGCACCATTCGCAGGTCCATACATAGATAGACACTAAAAAGTAACAAATAAAAAATAAAAACTTCGTTTAAAAAAAACGACTTCAAAACTAAAAAACTAAAATATATAAAATAACTTATTTCTAAAGCTATTATTATATATTATCTAAAACATCTTGAAGTCTATATATATATATATATATAGCCTTAAGGGCTCAGCGGCAGACCAGCGCTGGTTTAAAAGACCAGCATTATGCTGAATCTCATGCCCATTTCAGGACAAGATTATGTTGTTAGTTTTAAATTTGGTATCAATTATACCTACACTACACCAATGTAATTTAGCCTGAATAAAATTATTTTCTTTTTTTTCCATATTCACCGCCAGTAACAATGACGCATCTCCAATAACGCGTTAAAACCACGCCATTTCTGCGTGAAATGGTATATATATTTAATATTATTGCAGGTGAAGTCGCACCTCAGCGACATGTTTCAGGCATCTTCAGCTGTAGGTAGTAACAGGAAGATAGAAAAAAAGTAATTTTCTACCTTTAGGTCTATAGATATACAAGAATTCAAAAAAGTCGGTGAAAGCGAAGATAGTTGATGTTAAATATTCACAAAAGTGACGTGTGATGGAGGGACAGCTCGTGCGGGTCGGCCATTGCATCCAAATTCTTTTATTCCGACGTTGTTTAAACCTCTCGAAGCCATCTTTTAAGAACGCATTTGACCCACAGCCTGTACTTGTTTGTTTATTTCATTCTTTTTTCAAATTTATTATTCACACTATCCCACAACCTGTTTTTCTTTATTTAAATTTTTTTTTAGTATTAACATCACATCACAACTATCCTATATTACATGAAAGTGTTTATTTCTTTAAAAAATATATTATTAACAATACCCCACAACATGCAAGTGTTTATTTATTTAATTATTTTTTAAATTTATTATTAACACTTTCCCACAACCTGTAAGCATTTCTGGTGCACTACTATCAGATGAATAGAATAAGTTATAAGATCTCTAAATTTGGAATTTCATATAGTTATTTAAATTCATTTGTAGATGTATGTATCATTAAAATATAATTTTTTAATCATTGTGAGAAACTCGTTTTTACTTAATACTGTTACGAGTTGCAGGAATCGAATTAAAATGCCGTTGAAATTAATATATAATTTATTAGAACTAAACAAACACGTATAACACAGGTATACAACCAGTCCTAACGTAATGCACGACTCACACACGCAAGTCCGGCACTAACGTCTTGCTTCGCTTGTGGTTACCGCTAGACTGCTCATCCCTCCATTGGGCCATTGCTTTATATTGTACAAATGCAATATGTCTGCTCGGCCACGTGGACTGAATTTCCTAGAATCACACCTGTCTAATGACTACCATAAAAGATTACAATACATAATGAGCTGTTTTTGTAATCACAAATTTTAGACACAAAGTAAGTTCAAATGCCGAAGAGGTAATAACATGTGTACAGGTATACAGGTGTAAATTTGTGTTTTGTCAGCGTTCAGGTAGTAACACGAAAATATTATTTGTTAATTAAATTATATATATTATATGTCGGAGGGAAGTTATAATTGGATGTATTATTGACTGGATGTATAACGCACAATATCATTTGTAACATTTTAATTACTTCTAAAATTCTTAATTTAATTTAATTAGATTTGTTAAATGTTTCTATAACTTAAAGATCGTTCTAACCTAATAAAAGTTATGAATGCTGTAATTTAATAAACGACCAATGAGAGCAGAGCATGTCTAGAGCGGGGTCAGCGCCCTCTATACTTTGAGTAACTACTTGGGTAGACTGAGGAGTTTTTGTGACACATTCGGTTGATGGCAATAGGTCGAGTTGGACCATGGAGTATTTTAAAGAAAGTATTGAAGCTTGGAAGTATGAGCGGTACCCTGAACCCGCTACTCGGTTTAAACTACGTTAAAATGTTTTTTAAATCTAAATTAAAAGTGTATAAACCGTTGGCCTTGTGTTTTATGCTCGCATTTTATCCTGATGACGCCCACTAAACCTGCAATAACTAAAGGAGATGTCGTGAGAACGAGGCCGTTCTGCGACATATATATAAAAATATTTAAATTCCTGTCAAAAACCGTAACTACGACAATAACACTATTAAAAAGTTAATTAAAATAATGCAATATTATCTATGGCTATAAATTATTTTCGGTTTCCGTTCTACTGCCCTTTTAGACTATATAAAATGTAAATGGACGTAAATAAAAAATATTTTAAAGTACCCCCTCATATTTCCTTTGCAAATGGCGAAATAATATGTAATACAAACGAGCGTTTCAACCGTTAAATTTTTTATCGCGGTTTTGGTACGACTGTATTATCTGTATTCAACTGATCGTTTTGTTATTTTTGGTTTTATTTGTTTTTGCAACTGCTTTATTTCATGAAACCTCATTATATCATAACATTATATTATTTTAAATCACATATGTCACTCGCCTAAGTCTAATACAAAATACCATGTTATTTCTTTAAAAAACACAATTAATGTAAAAAGGCCGTGAAATAAAAAAATGTACAAATATGTGAATGAATGAATGAATGAAAACTCTTTATTGTTCACCATAAACTTAAATCTAGACAATTGATATGGATACATTTGTATTAGAACAATGGGCGGCCTTATCGCTTATAGCGATCTCTTCCAGGCAACCCGGTGTTAGGAGATTTTGAACGAAATTTAAATATAAGAGTTTTGGTGGTGTATTATAAAAAAAAAAAATTAAATATAATTCAAAATCAAGTTTAATTTAACATAATACCAAATAATTTAGTCCTAAATTGATTCGGATTAAACCAGCAAATATAGATTACTATATTTTCAAAAAATCATTATTTAGGATGTGGATTTGATAACTTAAAACAAAACGTACAACAATAAAAGAAAAACTTAATCAGCTTCATAACTACATTTTGCAAGAAAACTAAGACATATCACAAATTCTAAACAGATACTACAATCCGGCTCGAAGGACCAAATGATCGAGGAATTTGCTATTCTATTAAATTAAACTTGGTTTCGATTTTAAATAAAGAAATATACACTGAAATCAAGGTTCATTTAACAGAATACTAAATCAATATGTATATTTATTTACATAATTTCGGCCTTACACTTTCAATTTTAATTGCGTAAGCTTCTAAGGCTAAGCCCGGACTACAATTAGCAATAATGGAATAATCCTTTCTTAGCTGAGTCTAGTATTGGTAAATTGATCAGAGATCGTGAATAAATCTTAAAGGTAAGACAGGGCTACGATTGTCTGTGGGTTGAAATCACACGTAGTAGGCTTATAACTTTTAAAACTGTACAACGTTACAACACGTAAAACTTTTTTAGAAAACAGCTTCTCCCAGATGATATTGGTCTGGTGGATGAAGACGCGGTGGCACTTCAAATCAAACTGGACAGGTGGCGGCAAGAGAACCTTGGGTTAACCAGCAGAACCAAAACGACCGCCTGTTTTACGATTTTTGCCGTACTTTTAGTGCTGAGCTACTTACATGAAAATCAGTCACATTACTATCTAACCCATAATTCAGGTACTTCGGTTCATTACTGCAAAGTTATTGTCATATAGAGATGAATGTTAGAAGAATAAATGTGTCGTGGCTAAAGTGGCGTTTCACCTTCTTGCTACTATGTAAGCGGGATCGATAAGACACATGATTTACTTTTAAAAAAACTACAAAAAATTGCTACTATGTAGCCGGGTCATAAGATACATAATTTACTTTAAAAAACCCGCTCGTCTGAACCGACAAATGAAGATAAACGCCGCGGTGCGCCCATCTCGGAATATTTAATTTAACGGCGTAAACTGAATTAAAATAATAAATTGCAAACGATTACTATCTTATTGTCGCCCTCTTTCTGACTTTTGTTTATATTTTTGATATATTGTCTGGTTACAGATCTAAATATAAACATTTATTATTAAGATACATAGGAAAATACCAAAGGCAAATCAAGAGAGAAGAAAAAATCAATCATTGTTTAGTTATACTATAGAAACCTTCCAAAATGATCATGTGGTTGAAAGGGCTAAGCCTTGGCTGACCTACCTCACTGCAATGCAGAGGTTCTGAGTTCGATCAATTTCGGAAGTACATTTTGTACTATATTACTTTTCTGTAATAAAAAGTAAAATTGAATAAAATATAGTAGTACGACAATATTGTTACGACCGAATGCCGACAAAAGCCAAAATACACACATACGTCTGTATGGCCTAAGATGGAGCACGCTTACCTAAAAGGTACCTATTCATACGAGACACACCCAGGTTCTAAGTATCGGGAAATCTAGACTCCGGCAATGAGTTCCACTCCTTTGCGATGCGTATGATGAAGTAGACGCAAAGCCCTTCGTTCTTATAGGTGGAATATCCACCATATATCAGTGCCGCCCGGTGTGTCTGGTTGTCCGATGATGGAACTGATGGATGAAACTAGGTTAGAGATTGCCTAAGTGGTGCATGTTTTCAGATTAGGCTTTGATACCATGAGGTTGGAAACGCGAATGCGTTACTCACTTGATGGAAAACGGTTACTATCGCCTATGGCATTTGCAACTTCAAAGGTGGTACAAATGCGCTGCTGCTCTGTTAAGGTAGACTGAAACTTGGTCACTAAGTCCGGAACACAACACAAGGTTGTTATGGTGGCATATCCTTCCATCTGACTGTGGGTTGTTTTGTTTCCTCTTACGATAGGCCGCCCGGCCGCAGGAAATTTTATTCTTTCTCCGTTCCAGCACGAATAGTAGCTTAGCTTTTTAGACTAGCAATTCTACAGGGATTTAAACTGCCAAAAAGTCAGCGAGCAGATTTCCTAGTAAGTTTCCCTAACATGTTCGGTCTGGTAAGAAAGTTGAGTTTTTTCTAAGTATGAACAAAACTGTAAATGTATTATTATAATTGAGTTGTAGCCATCAATCACGCTGGCGCCATCTGTTTGTAAGCTCAGGGAAACTTATCGCGGTATTCATAGTCCCGACCCGCCCTTGATAGTCGTACTTTTTTTTGACACGCCCGAAAATTTGCATACGTGGTAAAGACTGATGACATTGCAATGATGTCATAACTTTGTCTTCGTGTCCTGCCAGTGTCACCATAATAAAACAGGTTAACTATAAACTAAGAGTCGAGTTACTGGATTATATTATTTAACAACCTTTTGTTGTGTTCCGGCATGAGTGACCAGGTCCCAGTCTCCCTTAAGAGAGCAGCAGCGCATTTGTAGCACCTTTGGTGTTGCAAATGTCCATAGGCGATGATAACCGCTTTCCATCAAGTGGGCCGTCTGCCTGTCTGCTGAACTCCTGCTATAAAAAATATATAAAAAACAACCTTTATTCCGATTAATTTTTAGGTATGAGGAGTTTGTTCACAAAAATATATTATGTTCATTCGTGTCAAGAACCTCACGTGTTTTTCAATAAAATATTTTTTATGCGGTTTGGATTTCTTGAAACATATCTAAATAGCTATGTCTGATTAACACAATATAATCATGCTAATACATTTATTATAATAACATATGTATTTTGTGACATATTATTGTACTAGCGGCCCCGGCAGACGTTGTCCTGCTCTGAAAAAATATGACCCGATCCCAGCGCCATCTACCGGTTCCAATTGTAGATTAAACCATCCGGGGACCCACTCAAACACACAAAAACAAATCGCTCCCCGTTGTTAAGAGGATTCTAGAACCCGATCTCAGCGCCACCTACCGGTTCCAACGGTATAAAAACTATCCTATCTTTCAAGTTGGATCAAACTGCCCACGGTGTGCAAATTTGATTAAAATCGGTTGAGTAGTTTAGGAGTCCATCGCGGACAAACATCGTGACACGAGATTTATATATATAAGATATTATATTTATGGCTATGTATATATGTATGTATTTATATATTAATTTATTAAATTAGTTTGAGTATTTATGTATCCATTGCCTTTGTCCTGCACTACCTACATCGCATGATTCAAATTTATTTTTGATTTAGGTTGCCTGGAAGAAATCGCTTTGAGCGATAAGGCCGCCTATTGTATTGCCTGGAAAATATTGTAAATATGGTCTGTTTTTGTGATTGTATGTTTTGGTGTGCAATAAAGAGTTATCTCTCTCTCTCAAATTCCAGTGCCCTTGTGGAAAGAATACATGAGCGTCGCAATTTGTAAGCGAACTATAGATAGGGCCCAAACCCCAAAGGGAGTTTACATACAGCCAACTTTCTCGCAAATATATTCATCCTAATTGGTTATTCTTCGCGCAGGTAAGTTATTATGTAGGCAGCCTCGTTTCACTTGTCGATTGAATAATTACTTGGTTTGGCTAAGGGAATGGCGGACCTGCCAAACAATTGAATTGAAGACGTCAGTGGATGAAGGTGATATGGCGCATATTCGGTTTTTTGCTTTTCTTGGCGTAGATAAAGGTTATAAGTCGATACCAAATTACTACTGACCTTAATCCATAGATATAAGGCATATTTAAACAAATAAAAAGTTGAAAAAGGTGTTGTGCTCAGTTCAGTTTAAAGTAAAAGTTTAAACAGTTTAAACTTTTATCTCGATTTACTCAGAATTGGAATTATGCGACTTATCACCTTCAGCCACTCATGTCTTCAATTATTGAAATATGTTGTTACATGCCGACAAAAGTGAATGCACACCTACCTGTCATAAAGCGCAGTTTATTACCTTTCCCCTCATTTAGACTTCTTTTGTTTACAATGTGTTTAAAATTTGCAATTATACAATATCCTATTGTTATTGTACTCGTTTATGGCTGCACGTGTGAAGATTGGAAAAAATCCAGTCTACGCGGTCGAGTGTTGTATAGTTAGTATAAAACACTGCCCGAACGGAGGGGTAAAGCAGTTTAGCGAGAATCACGATTAAAGCAAGACGTGATTCGATAAGCGATATAGTGACGGACTTTGCGCGTGTTATTGGTGCAATTTGTACTGGTTGTGTCCAGTTCTATTTGTACTTGTGTTATACGTGTTTGTACAGTTCTAATAAAGTCTATAGTAATTCCAACGGCATTTTAATTCGAGTGCTGCAACTCGCAACAATATAATTTACAACGCTTGTACAAATCTAAATGCTTCGGCCATTTGTAAGTTGATAAAATTCTTGTATAGTCTCACACATTTGCCCTATTTTGTTTCTGATATCTTATATATAAAATTCTCGTGTCACAATGTTAGTTACCATACTCCTGCGAAACGCCTTGACCGATTCTCATGAAATTTTGTGTGCATATTGGGTAGGTCTGAGAATTGGACAACATCTATTTTTCATTCCCCTAAATGTTAAGGGTAGTCCACCCCTTTTTTTAATATTTAGATTATATTTTTATGATACAGCATTAAAAATACATACAACCCTAAATTTTCAACCCTCTACGATCAACCCCTATTTTTAAATAGCGATATTAGTACTGTAATCATTTAACTTGCTTGAAATTACTAAAAATAATTCAAAATCTATATAACCCTAAATATAACTAAAGCTGTTTAATATAAGCTACTTGTGTTCCATCCAGTAATCTAAAAATTGGCTATTGACCTCTTCCATCATTTATTCTGAGAGTTGCCGAAATTCCCTCTAAAAAAAGTTGTAAGCCTTGCAAAAAGTTCTTATATTGAAAACTTTTATTTGCTCTCGCGTCCATAAAATTTTGATGAGAAAATTTCATATATCCTTATTTTATTTACAACTGAGCCACAAATTGTTTCAGTTTGAAACTAATTCCGTGCTTGATTTTCAACCTTATATGTCGTGTGTTAAAGTCTAATTTCAATTGCGATATAAGTAGAATCGAGTAGCGGATGATCATAATGCCTCATATTGAAAACAACCGTTCAAATGGATTGGTTTTTAAATGAACCATTAGGGATGTTATATTTATATTTAGTTGTTTTATCGATATAATAACTAACTAAGTCAAGTTGGATCATGTGGACACTTACACGATTCTCTGCGGCACGAATAAACCTGTGAGGTTTCTGTGCCATAGAATAATATGATTTATAATTATGTATGAATGTAAGAATATTAGAAAAAACAAAATAAAAAAAGAACTTATAGCGAATGCAAAATAAGGTAAACTTTATAAATTTATACCTAAAACAAGCTGGACTTGAAATTTTCGCGAGATTCCCGGGATACAAATTACCGGAGAATTTAAAAAAGAATGTATGCTGTCGTTTTAGTGAAAACTGTGTGAGAATAAGCTATTATGCACCCGAAGAACTTCAAACCACTCCCGTGTAAATACCCGCAAGATTCCTGCGATAAAAAATATCACACATTTGATCACATTATTTTTTTTATCGATCAGTGAAAAATTTCATTGGAGTTTGATTTTTTTTAATCGGGCCATTTTAAATCGTTCCCAGAAAAAAAAGCAGGTTTCCCAGGGTAAAAAGTAGCGCAGATTTTACGTCTAAAAATTTTCTGTCGATCAGCGAAATCCGCATCGAAATATGTCCAGTAGTTTTTACGTGATTCTGTATGATTTTTTAAAACAATAAATTTAAAATAAAACCTATTTAAAATTCTATGCATATTTTGATAAAAACGTGGCCGGCATTTCATTTTAAATTAAATTAACAGTTTATTAAGAATGAATCAAAATGTTGGCAAATCATACGTCAATAGGTATTTTTAGTTGAAAATATGATTTAATAATTACATGTTAATTTACGGACCACAAACGCCAACTAGCACCTAGTTCTTTTTTGCAAAGCTGGCAAACAAGCCGACGCAGGAGGAATCATGGAAACTGGTTACTATCGCCTATAGATGTTTAGAACACCAGACGCGAACCCAGCGTGTTGCTAGCCTTTGGGATAGGAAAACAGAACAGGATGAACAGGACAGAAAAAAAATGAAAACACACAAAAAGCTTTAAGCCTAGACAATCCAGTTTGTGTCCGGAGAGAGGAATCAGCCCACTTGATGGAAAGCAGTTACCATCGCTTATGGACATTTGCAACACCAAATATGCTACAAATACGCTGCTATTCTCTTAAAGGAGAATGGAGCCTGGTCACTAATGCCGAAACACAACTCAAGGTTGTTATGGCGGCATACTATAGACCAGAGGTGGTAGCCACCCAGACGGGCAAATCCTACCACCTAGCTGTGGGTTGTTTTGTCGCCTTTTACGACAGGCCGCCTGGCCATAGGAAATTGTATTCTTTCTCCGTTCCTGCACGGATAAAAACTTATATTGATATAAATATATTAAATCCTCGAGGAAAGTTAATAATCGATAAATCTTGTTTTCTGTAAATAGTTACGTCACTAACTTACTACCGCGAATCATCTCTGCCGATAAATATTTAAATGTATCGTTTATTTGTTTTGTGGTATTAGAGAGCTTGGTGGCTTTTATTTAAATCCATACAAATATCAAAAAAAGTAAAAATGACTTTCTTCTTCAGGTTCATATTTCACAACCTTTGGGAATGTAACGATTATCTTGAACTTTGTACAAATGTTCTTTCGTAGGAAAGATTCTAAATAGAAATCGTAATTCTATAAGTAAATCCCGGTTGCATCATAAGCCATAAGCCACTTGGAGCCCGAGATCCGCTTTCCTAATTTTTTCCTCTTCGCTTGGTCTTTGAGATGTAAAAAAGTGAGACTGCGTTACTTCAGGTGCTTGTTAGTTTCTTGTTCACGGCATTAATGTTTTGTTATAAATTTTTATGTATCTATAGGTATGTTGTAGAAAGCGGAAGGTGTTATCATCGGTAAACTTTCTGCGCACGACTTATGTGAATCTTGTGTAAAATCTTATAGCTTAAGAGCCCACGACGGCTACTGAAACGTCGGAATAACAAAAAATCTAATAAATGACTGCGCTTAAAACTGTTAAAATTTAATTTATTTATGTATACAAGTCGCGAAAACTTAAAAAAAAATATATGACACCTTGTCTGAATCAAAACGATTTTCTTGTGAAACATTTATAAGTTTTGTAATTTTGTAATACGCATTTGTCGTATGTAATTTCTATGAATTTAAATCTTTTAAAATATAAGCCTGAGCAAAATGGCGGACTCCATTTAGGTAATAATAACAGCCCATAAATGTCCCACTGCAGGGTTCCCGCCTCTCGTTATAGGAGGAGCGGACAGTATACCCGGCAGGCTTATCCAAGGCGGCTTGGCAGGTTTGACACCTGTTATCTCGATGTGCAAATTGCATCACGATGTTTTCCTTCACCGTTGTTAGCACGAGTAATTGTAACAATAGGTCAGAAAAATGCATAAGCGGTGCATGCGTTCCGGCCTGGATCGAGCCCGCGCCCTTTGAGTATGGGACGTGTACGCTGGCCATTACGCTACCGAGACTGTTAGTTATCTGGGTAGATCCTTAAGAAAACGCTATTTGTAGAAAGAGCAGATATTTTCACGCAATGTTAAAGTAGATATGGGACCTTGGGATTCGAGTATAAAATATCACATAAAGACTATTTGTGGCCCATTATCGTCCCAAGGACGTAAGGGACAGGGCCGATAGCCGCCGGAAGGGGTGGTAACTTATATTTATTGGAACTTTAGTAAGCAGAAGGGGGCAGTTTAATACGATAACGCGGGATTAGTTTAGTAGCAAAATCTATTAAACTTTTTTTGTATGAGTTCAGTACACAGACAGGCGGCCAAAGTGGAGCTCAATTCTGACCTTTCAATATCTTAGTTACTTTACGTTCCTCACTTCCTATTCTATGTACATCGCTTCGCAACGTGTTGTTAGGAGAATATGGTTCTAATGTTGATAAGCATGTTATCCTTCACAATGTTAAGAAGCCAACATTTCTTGGGCCTTCCTCTACAACCGGTACCTCGCGGAGGCGGCATGGTTAGACATTTGTTCCCCAAAAATTGTGCGGGTGGTGAAGTATGAAATTTCGCACATTTATAGTTTATATGTATTTGACACACACACGCATATATACTCTTTTGTTTTTTGTTGCCTTAGCGAAATCTGTGATTATAAAAGTACCTATATTCTTCGACACAAATTCAGACACAATAGCAATTAGGTTCTGCTCGAAGCTTTGGTCTTATGAATAGTTGCTATTGTGACATTGACACATTGTCAAGTTAAATGTCACAATAGCAGTGACATATAAAAAACGAACAAACTTCACGTTACTACATTCATTACGTGATATACGAAAATGTTTAAATTAACGAATATGTAAAGGAAATAACGAATATATAGGAAAATTCAATCATTTTGATATCTCGTTCCTGTATCTACAAAATTATTATGGTCGAATTTCGACCACGAGCGACCACTAGTGTGCGTAAAACTCTATTGGCCAAACTTATATGTGTTGATTTTTGTTTTTTCTTTTTAAATAAAGCGATCTTAATGCCTCTAAATGAATACTGCAGTGTGTTACGATTTAATTTTTAGTGGGAAATTGTTATTCTTATGTAGTACTTCTTTCTCTCTCTATCCTTCCCAAATTATTTGGGATCAGTACAATATATCATTTTTTCCATACTCTTTATGGGAGTATAAGTAAGTTGCATCTATGTTGTGGCCCTGCAGCATCTAGGGAGCGGAGGATTCATCCCCCTGTTGACGAAATGAGTTTGTCCTGCTTCCCGGGGCACTCTCAAGCACCGATGCGCAGGATCAGCGTGGGCGTAACTACGTTCTAAGTCACACGCTCTTCCTGCCATAAGCGCAGGGCACATGTGGAGGAGGGTGGTTTTAGTGGAGTGTTGGCCCATGGGTGACCTCTCCACAGAGAGGGAAGTACCTTTGATTTGATTGACTTTTGTGGCTGCGCTATATTCAGTGGCTTACCTCTATTGACTTTGACTTTTGATTTACCCGGTAGTTTAAGAAACGTATTTCCCCAGTCTCAAAAACAATGAGGTTGGACATATTTGATGATTTAGACAAATGCCCAATCTTTTCGGCAGCTCTATCAGCGATATCTATCTGTATTTACATAGCATCGCGTTCTTGTATTAACCATGGTCTTAACTATGCTAAATTATTCATCAATAGATTGCTGGATGAAACGTGACGCAACACTCCTCTATTCTGATATACGTCCTCTGTTATTTATTTTTTGGTCTATCTTTACATTTGTCCTCGACAATATTTCAATTAAACATCCTTTTTGTCACGTGACCACCTAACTTTCATCCCTTCTCTTCACATACTTATACCACCTTAATCTTCTTCATCTAATTAAAAAAATATATATTGCAGTAGTTGAACAGTCAGGTAGACGGCCCACTTGATAGAAAGCGGCTACCATCGCCTATGTACATTTGCAACAACAAAGGTGCTACAAATGCGCTGCTGCTCTCTTAAGGGAGACTGGAACCTGGCCACTAATGCCGGAATACAACACGAGGTTGTTATGGCGGCATGCTCTAGATCAGGGGTGGTCACCATCCAGTCGGGCAAAAACCCTACCACCTGGCAAATAAATATAAATATTTTTTCAGTCACGTTTGTAACTTTCGAATATTATGAACCTACTTATTTCTCAACTCCATTTTTGTATTCTTTGAGCGAAGATTAAGCAATAATTAAGACGGGCGCGCTTTAATCTTACAATTTCGGAAATATGATTACGTGACTACGTAACGAAGTGTATGAAGTAAAAACATGAGGCCCTTTTTCAAGCGTTGATATACAACCTAAATGTGAATTTTACGTGTTTTTAAATCTCCACGAGTTGTTGGTATGAGTTTTTTGCAGTTTTATTTTGAACCGTTTTGAAAAAACACCTCCGTTTTCAATTAGTCGTGTAAATATTTTTTATGTAATTATGCTCAGTAGTAACTCTTTTGTGTTGGATTCAGTATAGCTTAATATGGTCTTATTTTTATATATAAAAATCGTGTGTTCGAGTGTATGTCACTGAACACCTGCTAAACGTTTATCCGTGCTGGAACGGAGAAAGAATACAATTTCCTGCGGCCGGGCGGCCTGTCGTAAGAGGTGACAAAACAACCCACAGCCAGGTGGTAGGGCCATAACAACCTTGAGTTGGGTTCCGGCATTAGAGACCAGGTTCCAGTCTCTCTTGAGAGAACAGTAGCGCATTTGTAGCATCTTTGATGTTGCAAATGTCCATAGGCGAATGTAACCGCTTGCCATCACGTGGGTCGTCTGCCTGTCTGCTGGATTCATATAATAAAAAAAATGATTGCGTGTATTAGTGTACACACGTAAGAAGTGTTTATTTTCGAAAAATGATCTACTATATGTAACTTCACCGAAATTGGTTAAATAAATATAGCCCCGTGGTAGGGGCAAGAAAACAGATAGCGCGTAACCGAAAAAAGTGACGGTAAATTTTTTTCCAACGCCGATAAAGAAGATTCACTTAAAAAAAACGGTTGGATCGATTTTGATGTAATTTTTTTGTGTTAACGTCTATTCAATAATGTTTAGATATGGATGTAATGTTTAGAATGGTTTAGATACACAACGATTTTTTTGTGTTTATGTGCGTTGGTGGATTAAATCCACACAGTAGGTGGCGTTGCAATCGGATCTTTGATTTTTATGTTTTAGAGTAGGACAACGTCCAACGAGTCCGCTACTGGTTATATAGGTATAAAAGTTATCATTGTAGTGCGATTATGACGTCAGTGACCGACCAATTCGACATGATTGTAATGGTAGACTTGGGGCCCTAGATCTATTATCGAATTCGCCATAACAGTTAAACGAGCCGCTACACCGACCCAATTAGCAGTTAGCACCCAACAAGCTCCTGGGGAGTAAGTAAATAGTTATGGAGTATATTATTAACTAACTTACAACGCGAGAACTTAAATTAATAACAAATAAACAATAAATAAATTAGTAAAAATATGACATGACTAATAAGCTTTTTTAAAAAGATTTTTAAGTACAAGCTTTTGAGATCCTGGATATCATGCATCAGCAGAGTGTTAGCCAAAACAAGTAAAACGAGTCCAAACATGACGGGTCTATCTTGTTTTGTACAGGATTTCCTATAGCCACCTTCCGACTCCACCATCAGATCAGCTCCATGGTACCATATTATTGCAACGTGACGCGATATACACGTTCATGCAAAATTTCAGCTCAATCGAAACCGGGAAGTTGGTCACAACATTCCACCCGAACTTACATACAAGCCTCCATTGCAAGTTAAATAAAAGCTTGTAAAAAGCATTACCTGCAACATGGTTATGTTTGATATATATTTTACTAGCTGATCATGCACGCTTCGTACCGCTTCACTATCATAAAAAAAAACGTTGATTTCTGAACGATTGGACGAACATCAAACGTTTGACATTCAAAACTAAAAGTATGAGAGTTTTTGGCGGGAACTGAAAGGAGACGTTTGCTGTGCAGTTTTATTTTCTAAAATTGTGTAAAATTACTCTAAAATGAACATAGTTGTAGGATATCGATAGTTTTTGAGTAGGAATTACGTGTTTTTGTGAGAAATGTGAACTGTATAGTCAGATGTGGCCTTTCGACTTTTCACAAAAACTCCATTGAATGGCGTCGGTTGTAGCCTGCAATACAACTGAGCTCTATACGAAGATATAATAAACACACCAGAATTGCTGTATGGACTAAGATTCTTTGCCTGCCTTTGTAGCGAATAAATAAACAACAACAACAACAAAAGTATGAAATAAACTTCATTTTAAATTTAATTTAATTTCTGAACGACGGGACGAACATCGAATGTTTGACAGGAAGGAACAGTTTCTAAGCGAAAGCGAAATTGATGTTTTTACTATATTCCAAGCCTTTTATTTATATTTACTCACCTTTTAAACCTTCCCTGGACTTCCACAAATAATTCAAAACCAAAATTAGACAAATCAGTCCAGCCGTTCTCGAGTTTTAGCGAGACTAACGAACAGCAATTGATTTTTATATAACTATAGATAAAGTATATATTCTATAGTAGAATTATTTTCTCCGTGCAGTTTGGGTCATAAATATAACTCGGCTTCAGCCAGGTTAGGGCGGTGAGATTGTTGCGCGAGCGCAACGCCATCATCGATAAAAACTCATTCTTATGAAAGAAAAAATATCATTCTTATAAAAATCATTATTATCTTTTTTGCTGTTAATTTTAAACTTAGATATAAGTATGTATATTTATTTTTAATATAACTTGTTACATTCTAAACTTTTGTACTTATAGTTTTTTAATACATAGATACCTAATTAATAATTTATTTTAAATCATTATTCTTATTTTAGTATATACGTTGATTTGTCATTTTTTTCCGTCATTTATATCACTAACCCACAAAATGACAAAACTAAATACACTATTAATAACGCTCATCTACAATAAAAATGCTTATCACTATGCCTGCCCATAAGGCCCGTGAGTGGAAGAGAAAGCGAAATACTCGCTTCACAGCTCCGATTATTTATGACCTAAACTGCACGGACAAAATAATTCTACTATAGTCTAATATATTCTATGTGTATCAATACAATCAACATTCTGAAAAGAAATATTGTCTATGGACTGTCATGTACTTGGTCGTTTTTTTGGCCTACCTTTACTCTTAGGAGTATGGTCAATAGATAATAATACAAACAAGGATAACAGGCGTATAAATCACAATCTTCATAAAATAAAACTTAGTCCCGTACTACATAGGTAATGTAAGGTTTGGGTATAAGGCGTTGCGCACACCTGCGGCGCGGCGTGCGCTGTCAGCGGGGCCCCTTGCGATTTATGTAACCATTGCTTTACCTTTAGTGTGGAGCCTATTTTTAAACGTATTGTTATTAAGTCATTTCTTGCTTATTTTGAAGTGGAAACTCTTGTATAACCTAGAAACATTTGCTTTGTATTGTCACGGCCTAGACACCGACACTCATCAACTCCTTTTATTACATAATAAAACTACGTTATAGCGGTTTTAAGCGCCGTTGATTTTGGTTTATCTGACGTTTCGGCCGCTTTTCAGTGGCCGTGGTTACGGACGACAAAGATGACATTTGTCCAACGTATATTGTTAAAGTTTTATTTAGGCTACCGCCAACTTGGTCATTTTAATTATTTAATTTTAGTTTTGTTTATGGATATTATTTACTCTAAAGGAGTCTAATCTAATTTACCACCGCTTCACAACTTGTTGTGGCTTGAAGAGAAGAAGCGGCGCAAGAAACTCTTCAGCTAACATACCTAGCTCTAATAGTTCTATATGATATTAAAATGGATGGAAAGAAAATTCAAGTTGGATCAAACTGCACACGGTGTGCAAATTTGATTAAATCGGTCCATAGTGGACTAACAACGTGACACGTAATTTACATATATTAAGATATATTAATAAGTGAAGTAAAAACTTTTTACCCCTGTTAACGAAAATTGAGCGGACAGAGTATGAAATTTCGCGCACCAATAATTTATATAGAGAAGAATAAATAAAATAAATCATTAAACACTATCATAATATATTTGACATTATTGTTCAAGTCAAATTAACAGCCTTGCCGAAAGCTGTGGTTGTAGAAGTGTCTTTGAGAAGAAATGATTATGGTCGAATTTCGACCACTACTTATAATTAATGTGTGTTTAAAAATGACTAATTTTTA
The DNA here is from genome assembly GCA_012273795.1 of Dendrolimus punctatus. Taxonomy (NCBI): domain Eukaryota; kingdom Metazoa; phylum Arthropoda; class Insecta; order Lepidoptera; family Lasiocampidae; genus Dendrolimus; species Dendrolimus punctatus. Next base: position 711,681 of record CM022547.1, on the reverse strand, counting down.
GGAATTAATATTAAAGTAGGATTTATAACTATAAATCTTATTTAAATACTAATTCCTAAAAATTCTAAGAAATAATTTTATGCATAGTTCTATCATATAGGTACTGTTGAAACAGTGCCGTTAAATTGTTAATTAATTAAAATTATCATTATAAGAGAAGAGCAAATGTGTTTTCCTAAAGTTTTCAGAAAATTTCCACTGTAACAACTAATAATGCTTTTAGCAATTGCATCAGAGCGAGGTCGTCCGTCACGCGACGCAGAACTTGGTACCGCCTGATGTCGTCCTGGAAAATAATTCGGTGGCCACTAACTTCACGGTGAAAGACGGCGAGACAAATCCTCGAAATGAAATAGATTTGTACAATGCTATAACCAACATATATAATATTAAGTGGTTACCGTCGCCTGTAGACCTAATACATAAAGACAATGTACAGTCGCGGTATTAAAAGGTTTGTTGTATGAATCTTATTTTTTTGCACGGAAACAAGAAACGGTAAGTAACAGTAGCGTAAGTATTTAATGAAAGTTACTTTTATAAACCTACTCGATTTCGTTCTACAAGATCTTGAAGTCGGCATCAAGTAAAAAGTAAAAAAAACATCAAAGCAAAAAAAAATTGTATGAATGTAGACGCTTGGCGTTCTTTAATAAGGTTTACTCTCGATTTCTTTGGAATCCATTCACTAGATCCTGAATTGATGACCATAGGACCATCTCGGGAGCTTTGATATAGGGCATTTTATTATATTGAAATCAACCCAACTAATGTCATTGATTTGGGTCATCGCACTTTACATTTGCAAACATTGGTTTAAATATAAGGCTAGTATATTAATAAGCATTTAATTGACGAAAAATGTGACGTGACGGTTAACCGAAAAATGTTACAGTAATTTTTTTTTCAACGCCGATAAAGAAGATTCCCTTCAATATCTCTTCCAAACGGGCATTTGTCAAATGAATGATACGCTACAGGAATTAACCTGCCGAATTGCTTAGACGCGTTAGACGTACGTACGAAGTTTTACCGACGCGATGTAATGTATAAACCATAAACTACTATTTTTACTACATCCCATTTCACTTCCACCTCCGCCTCCGTTAACCTCCGCGTCCGCGGAGGTGAAACCTGTCGCCTCCGCATCCGCCTCCGCCTCCGCTAAGAAGGCCTCCGTTACAACCCTACTACAAACCTATGTATGTATCCATCCACAGTGATATCACACCGATCGAGCAGAGCGAGCTGTGTTCTTCAAATGATCACAGCCTTTTCATGACGAAGAGAAATCCACTGATATTTTCTCAACGAGTGGAGATCACGACGAGGGAATGTGAAGACTCGCCGGCTTTGTCCTACTGTTGGTTGTAAGTTACCAGGGTTGAATACCGACTAAATCTCCCCGTGTTCCTTCGTTTCGCCTATAGCCAGCGCCGCGTGTAATGCAATTCCAATCAATTACAATCGCCGGTTAATCGGCGGTTGCAATCAACTGTAGATATTTGATCTACCAAAGGTATTACCAATGTGCTACCTAAAATGTGCTCTCGAAAAAAGAGATTAGAACCTAGCCACTAATGACGGAACACAACTCAAGGTTGATATTGCTTCATAGTCTAGACCAGGGGTGGTAGCCATCCAGACGGGCGAATGCTCTACCTGGCTGTGGGTTTTTTTGTCGCTTCTTACGACAGGCCTGCACGGATAAAAACAAATCGCTATTTTCATGGCCCAGCCTTGCAGAATTAAAACTGAATTCGTATTCAAGGGCCGACTGAAGTTCTCCAGTGGTGGACAATTTAAATCAATCCACGGAAGCGGGGTGCTTGTGTCGTAAACCGGAAGCGAGCTTACGGAAGTGCGCGCTCCGGTCGATATCCTTTATTTGGGTTAATTATGAGAAAGCACTTCAATTGTCAAGTCGGTTCACAATGTTTTCTATTGACTTGATTCTCTATACTCAAATTTTTCATTACCTGGACTAAAACGAGAACTCTGCCCTATTAATTGCACTTGCGTAATCGACCTTTTTGGGTTTTTCATTTTTTGCTGAAATGATATCCAAAGGCGCTAATCTTATTCTAATACTAGCTGTACCCGGCAGACTTTTCCTGTCCTGTCCTTTAAAAAATAAAAATCTAGAAACCGATTCCAGCGTCATCTACCGGGACCAAATGTTAATCTAAACTATTCTCAAATCCACTTGAACATACAAAAAAAATCGTCAAAACCAGGCCCAGCGTTTAGGAGTATCGCGGCGCCATCTACTGGGTCCAATCGTTAATTAAACCATTCCGGGACAAACCAACACATACAACAACAAAAAGAACACCTACATTCTGGTACCCGATTGCAGCGTCATCTACCTGGTTCACATTAAAATCTAAATCATCCCAATAGAAAATTATAAAAATACTAATATCGCTATTAAAAAATAGGGGTTGATCGTAGAGGGTTGAAAATTTAGGGTTGTATGCATTTTTTAATGCTGTATTATAAAAAAAATAAAAAAATAGGGGCGGACAACCCTTATCACTTAGGGGTATGAAAAACAGATAGTAGCCGATTCTTAGACCTACCCAATATGCACACAAAATTTCATGAGAATCGGTCAAGCCGTTTCGGAGGAGTATGGGAACAAACATTGTAACACGAGAATTTTGTATAGTAATATATAAAGCTGAAGAGTTTGTTTGTTTGTTTGCTTGAATGCGCTAATTTGAAAATTCTTTCAGTGTTAGGTAGCCCATTTATCGAGGAAGACTACATATCATCACGCTAAGACCAATAGGAGTGGAGTACAAATGAAGAATGTTTCAAAATCGGGGGATTTTCTTTAACTATTTTACGCGGACGAATTTCTAAAGCTATTGAAGTTGATTATTGAATAGTAAAACGAAAGTCGGTGTCAAGTAAAATAGAACAATTATAATGTTACAAGCTACACAGGACTCGAATTAAAATGCCGTTGGAATTACTATAGAGTTTATTAGAACTGCACAAACACGTATAAAACAGGTACAAATAACTAGACAATGTATAAACTTACGATTCAATAACACGCGTAAAGTCCGTCACTTTATCGCTAAGCGAAAGTACTACACGTCTTGCTAGTATCGTAATCGTCGCTTGACTGCCGCCACTCCATTCGGTCATGTTTTATACAAACTGTATAATAGAACAAAGGACCGCGTTCACCGAGTTGATCCGCACACCTGGCAAGCTTCGACGCAACAACAACGAGGATTAGTTCGACACTAATGACGGCCATAAAACAAGTTCAATAACAATAGCATATTTTTCTGAATTACAAATTCTAAACACAAAGTAAACAAAATAATTCATAAATCAAAGAAGGCAATAAACTGCATTTTATGACGGGCAGGTTTGGGCATTTCTTTGTCGGTATATAACAATAATATAATTTTAAATCTGTTGTTGTTCTTTTATCTTTCACTTAGCATCGACTTCGAGATGTTAGAAATTGATTAAATATTTGTTTTTAGTTTTTAGTGCGAAGTCGGTTAGGTTTTTGTTAAAAAAATATTTACTTAATTTTTTTTAATGTTGTACAATTCTATCTATCCATACAATGTATATGTTTGTATGCCTGTCTACGAAGTATTTACTATGTAAATCGGTAGATATTGTTACGACCGAGGTGCCGACAAAGGAAAATTCACACCTGCGTCTGTAGAATCACATTTTATTACCGGCACTTGGAATTCTTTTGTTTGCTTTGTGTTTAAAATCTGTAATTAGAAAAACAGCCCATTACGTATTGTAATCTTTTATGGTAGTTATTAGCCAGGTGTGATTCCTAGAAATCAGTCCACGCGGCCGAGATACATATTGTATTTGTGCAGTGTAAAGAATAAAGATAATCACAAGACTTGTGTACATTCGGTAATTTATTTAGTGATGGACTTTGCGCGTGTTATTAAATTGTGCATTAAGTTTGGGCTGGTTGTGTTCCGTTATATTTGCACCTGTGTTATACGTGTTTGTATAGTTTCTAATAAATTCTATAATAACTCCAACGGCATTCTAATCGAGTCCTGCAACAATATTAATCATCTAGCTCTCCAACATATTGCACCTAAGAAGTATCGACGCAGATTTAACCGACACGCTGACCTATATCGAGCGGAGGCATGTCCAAAGGCTAATATATCTTCCAGCCTCGTCGTGAACACTAACCTGCGCATTACAATACCTGTTTAACATATAAATTGTTTGAACAACGTGTAATTACGCTGGACGGCCTCATAAATATTCTTTATGTTTAACAAATTTGCCCATCGGACATCGGATGAGCTATTCTGAAAATGCGCTTTGTTGTACTCCGGAGGACGGTTTCGCTGATAGAGTGATCCATGTTTTTTGGCCCGTTTGTGTGTGATTAGTAGAATAGAATAGAATATACTTTATAGCGTAACATTAAGATACCATTCAAGAAGTTTAAGTACAGAAGACAATAGCCAGTCTTATCACTAAAAGCAATTGCTTCCAGACTACCTTATATATATATATAAGATTTTGAAATGGCAAGTATAAATAGACAAGGAAATAAGACAGTAGTATGTATATCAATTAATATAGTGTTACGTCCTAAATGCCGACAAAGAAAAATTCACACCTGCAGAAACACATCACCTTTCGGCATTTGTACTTCTTTTGTTTATTTTGTGTTTAAAATGTGTGATTAAGAAACAGCCTATTGTGTATTGTAATCTTTTATGGCACTCATTAGACGGGTGTGATTCTAGGAATTTCCGCCCACGCGGCCGGGAAGACATGTTTTATTTTTGCAGTATAAAGCATGGACGAAGCAGTCAAGCGATAACCATGAACGAAGCAAGATTTTTGTGCATTCGGTAATCTATTTAGTGACGGACTTTGCGCGTGTATTGAATCGGGCATTACGTTTGGACTGGTTTTGTTCAGTTATATTTGCACCTGTGTTATACGTGTTTGTATAGTTCTAATAAACTCTATAGTAATTATAACAGCCTTTTAATTCGAGGCCTGCAACTCGTAACAATATATTAATCCATACCTTATAGCTGCTTCTAAATAATCATACGTTTTATCCACATCACATGTGACAAGACGAGAATATTGAAAAAAATAATTTTCTTCAAATAAAAATTTCGCAATGAAAAAAGGAATTTTCTATAGATATGAAATGAAAGGTGCTTTGTTAATACAAAATACGTATTAAACGGGTGCGGTTCCATTGTCTCACATAAGATATCTAATTTTTTTAAATATCGCACTGCGTGTGTGACATTTACTGACAAATATTCTTGAATATTTAAAATTAAATTAATCTACGAGTACCAAGTGAGCATCAGGCAAAAGTCGGACTCATGACATACAAATCTCAGCGAAATTATATCTCTTTAACTGACACCAAAAAAGAAGTTACTGTCACAACAAGATACTTTGAAACTTTTACTAAACAGTTGAGATTTTCCACACACACCATCATAACTTTTGCTTTAAAATAATCAATACAGTACAAGTATTCTTCATGTTTAACAGGTATCATTCACTGTTTTGTAAATAAAATTGAACATTAAAACTTGTTTGATTTGGTTATTACTTCGCTAATTTGTGCGATTTAATGTATATTCGTGGATTAGGTTGTCCAAGGAAATGTCTACACACCGATGCGGATATTAGAAGAAGACTTTATTTGGTATTGCCATACATCGATTCAGTTTCCTACTACCTGTCCGTGTTGCCAGGCTCACAAACCCAAATTTGGCAACCTCTAGTGTTGCCACTAATACCTATATTACTTTTATGCCAAGCCGTGTCGTAGACAAAACTACACCGCAAAAACTTCATGTCTCTCAAAGTATAGAGGGACTTTTATAAATATCATTAAGTATGGAAACAATGGGATATATAGTGTAAAGTTAGTTATATACCATGTTAATTGTGTATATAATTGTTGTTCTTTAATTCATAAAAAGGGTAGACAAAGGCACCAAGTCCATACAGCCTAGTTATATGTAATTAGTGCCAATAGGTCAACCAAAGAACATTGAATGACTAAACTCTTGTCACTCAATGACGAAAGGCTACAAGATCTTCTAACAATATGACTGTTTGACTTGTTTAACTATTAAATTAATAAAACTTATTTTGGCCGAGCTAACTAACTAACTAATTCTGTTGGCTTTGCGACTCAAAGTGAGTCTTGGCCTCTTAAACGAAACCACGTCACTTTCCTCTGTCTTGCGGAGTGTCTTGCCAGTTATGGCCTTTCGGAGATACTTAGGACACTGGTCGCCTCAAGCGTGCTTACTCAACCCTCGTTTTCGGTTTCCACAACCCTCGAAATGCTGGAGGACCACACCTATGATTGGTCAGCGAGTCCATCAGACTAAGCCGCGACTAAGCGAGTAGTCAGCCCCTTATACCGAGGATTCCTACATACGCTACCAGGGAGACGCTACTACTCTACGCTGCGAGAGCCTGTGTGAGAATTTGGCCGAACAAAAGTTTAAATTTTAGACAGTATTACCACCTAGATCCCGACAAAAGACAAATTCACGTCTGCATATCTGTAGAAACACATTTTATTACCTTCCGGCATTTGGACTTCGTTTATTTACTTTTTGTTTAAAATTAGTGATAAAAAAACAGCCCATTATGTATTGTAATCTTTTACGGCCTATTATTGTAGTGATCACTGCAAGGCGTCTTGGATTTTAAAGTACAAACTGATTCTAGGAAATTCGGTCTACGCGGCCGGGCATACATATTGCATATGTGCAGTATAAAGCATGCCCCAGTTGAGAGAGTTGAGCTTTTATAGATAGTCTATGCACGCCATTCCGCCGATCCTACACCTATTCCGTTTAAGTCATCATATTCATATATTAGCTTCCCATTTGCCCGTCCTTTACACTCAGTCTCCATCCAGCTTCCAATCAAGACGGTCGTCTCTTAAAATATAACATTGTTTCAATTATCCTTTTTTAAAAAGGGGTTAACCCGGTCCCGCATAGCCGAGCGATAACCACTCGTGGCTCGAATCAATAGCGATGGCATATTTCCGTCACTCTTACTTATAGTTATCGGATAAAAATCGAATTGAATGTAATGGAAACACATCATAGCGACACGTGCCAACGCACAAAGGCGGAAATATTCAATGAGTAATTAAGAATCGATCGAAAACACCTGTGTCGTAACCAATCGACAAAAAAAAAAGCTTTTTCAATTTCACGTCTTTGAAAGTTGCTAAGTCATACAGGGGACAGTCCTTGGATTATATGTCGTGTTTGAAAAATGAAATGAAAAAATAGCTATAGGAAAATCAGTGTAATACAGGGAAAGCTAAAGGAAAGTATTTTTTGTTAATTTAATGTATAAAGGTTTTCGTGTCTGCGACCTCCGGCAAGCTTAAGTTTAAAATATTACACATACATACAATAACAAAAAAAATCTTTGTCTCTAGTATTTAAGATTAGATATTTTAAAGCTATTTAAAAATATATAAAAATAGCACCTTTTCCAATGTCTACGATTTTTAAAAATTACGTCATCGATGAAACTTAAACCCCTAACTCAGTTAATTTCGACCGGAGGAAAAAAGTCATACAACATTATTATTAGAAGTTTTTTTTCTAACTTTTATGTTTTTCGAGTAATTGCAAAAAAAGCTTAAAAATAATAATCAGCCCTTGTACTTTAGATTGTAGATACAAAAACCTTTGCACATTGTCTTTGTATTAATAAAACTGCATTACATCAAAAATCACACTTGAGTGATAAATTTTGATTTCAGACTTAATGCCTGGAGTAAGGCATCTGGACCTCATTCTAAGAACTCCCGTTCGTGTCTTGGTCGTCAGAAACTGGTTTATCTGCTTACTATCGTGAATTTAGTTGTTTCACCGATAGGTACAGTTGTGGAATGAATAGGTTGGTCAGTTTCCAAATTGATTCATTTAACGTTGCACGAGTACATGTTACCTTATCAAACGAAGTCACAGAACAGACTGTGCCACAGAAAATTTTGATTAATAGTTTGACAATAGAGTTTAAAATTACCTATCAAAGTTGTTTGATTTTCTATTTATTTATTTATTTTATACGTACACCAACAGCATAGTACACATTAATAAGATTATGACATAATAATAAATATAACAATTAAATAAATGCCAATAACACGCGTACACAGCTTTGTCTACACTTTGTCATATTTCTAAATTAGAATTACAGAATTTATATAAATTTAAATTGCTGTAGATAAATGAGGTGAATAACTTAATTTACATGAAAATATGTGATTAATTTCCTTTTAAAAATTTCTAAAGAGTCGCAAAAGATATCTATGTTCGGAATCTTACCGGCTATTTCATTGTATTTGTTGCACATTCTCGACAATGGTAGGTGCTGGCCAAGATTGGTTCTGCACGGGGGAATCCGAAATACTCCAGGCCGAAAATTACGTGGACAATTATAAGGAACATTGATGCGTATACGAGCAAGGAGATGTTGGCATTTGATTTTATTATTGATATCTTATGGAGAAATATTAATCACTCATTATACGGCGATGACGAAGGGTGGACATGTGAAAGAATTTCAGTCTTTCCACATATGGTTGAGTGTACACGATTTGTGGAGTTAAATAAGCGAGATGGCGGGTGAAGGCACGTTGTATACTCTCAAATCTCTGAGAATTAACACTACACAGGGTTCCATGCGACACTAGCAAACTCAAGATGACTTCGTACAAAACTGTTATACAGAAGTATGCGTGTGATAGGCCGCTTAAACCCTCGCGTACTGCGCTTCAAAAAACCTAACACTTGAGCAGCTTTACTAATTTTACATCAAGATGGGTAGAAAACTTGAGCTCTATTTTATCTAAGAAGGTAGTTTAGAGACGTAAAACCTTTTTACGGGTTTTAATATTTATGAATAAGCGTAGTGATTATATACCTAAGCTTTCTTGGTTTAAGAGGAGTTTAGTGACATACACACGAACGGAAGAATTATTTAGATAAAGACTAGCTGTAGCCGGCAGACGATGTCCTGCCTTTAAAAAAAAAAATTTAGAACCCGATTCCAGCGTCATCTACCGGGACCAAATGTTAATTCTATATTTTTTCAAATCCACTTGACCAACAAACAAAAAATTCATCAAAATCAGGCCCAGCGTTAGAAGGAGTATCGCGGCGCCACCTGCTGGGTCCAATCGTTAATTTAAACCATTCCGGGACAAACTTCAACACATACAATAACAAAAAAAATACCTAAATTTGGTACCCGATTGCAGCGCCATCTACCTGGTTTAAAATAAAATCTAAATCATCCCAGTAGAAAATTATAAAAATACTAATATCGCTATTAAAAAATAGGGGTTGATTGAAGAGAGTTCAAAATTTAGGTTTGTATGTATTTCATACTGCTGTATCATAAAACAATAAAAAATAAATCTAAAAAAAAAAATATTTAGGGGTGGACTACCCTTAACATACATACCAAAATTTCATGAGCATCGGTCAAGCCGTTTCGGAGGAGTATGGGAATGCACATTGTGACACGAGAATTGTATAAATAAGATTAATAGCAAGTTTTTTTTCCTCTTCCATGATAGAAGTAGCAAGTAAGACGTAAGTAAGTAGTAAGTAAGACAAATAAATACATAGTAAGGCAAAACAATGGTTGGTAGCCATAAACTGCTTGATCTCTTGAGCGAATCTCTTTGCAGAAAACGGTGCATTTTAATTACAATGCAAGCTCGGTACTTTTCCCAAAGTATCCGGGTCCTAACATAGGTGATTAATAACTTTAAAGAAGAATTAACCTGTATTATCTGTGGAGAATGGCAGAATGCAGCGCCGGTGCGGAATACAAATACCGGATCGAGCTGTGTTAAATGTACGTGATTACGCTGCTAGCGTAATGAGCGAATCGATTTTGGTGCACACCGGAATGTAATCGTGGGATATCTAATATATATTAATTTATTATAATAAAAAAATAAAGAAACTTCGTATAAAAAAACCAACTTCAAAAACCAAAAAGTATAAAATAACTTATTTCTAAAGCTATTATTATTAATATATAATATCTAGAACATCTAAGTTTTAAGTCTTAAAGTTAAAAGTATATTTTTTAGTTTTTGAAGTCGGTTTTTTTAAACGAAGTTTCTTTATTTTAATTGTTGCTTTTTAGTGTCTAGCTATGTATGGATAGACCTACGAAAGGTGCCGCGCTTCTTAAAACATATAGGTCCCAAGAAACGGGAACAAAAAAATTATCGTAAAATGAAAATAACTAAGCCAACAATGTTAATTTTAGAGGACTAAATAGCAACTATTCCGCATCAAACTAAATAAGAATCGCGTAAATCTGATCATAAATCTCAGCGTAATTGGTGTACATATAGAACGAAATGGATTTATTTTCATAAAAAATGTTCATAAAATGAAAAGTACTGGGCCAAACTAGGTCAAATTTTTAGAGAACCAAATGTAAGCTATTCCACGTCGAACAAAAAAGAACCACGTAAATCGGATCATAAATCTTAGAACAATCGGTGCACATATGAAGGGAATGGAATTTTTTTTCATAAAAAATGTTCATAAAATGAAAAGTACTAGGCCAAACTATGTCAAATTATTAGGGAACCAATTGGAAGCTATTCCTCATCGAATAAAAAAAGAATCACGTAAATCCGATCATAAATCTCGGAGTAATCGGTGAACATACATTAAAAAAAACCCCGACGAATTGAGAACTTCCTCCTTTTTTGGAATTTATTTGGAACCATACAATACAGAAATATACATAAAATAGAAGAAGATAATTTAGGGATGCGATGTGAGAGTCGAATGTCACCAGTGAGGAGGTGCCCCAAAAAGTAGAGAAGCGAGATGGAATGCTCCTTAAAGGAAGATTTTCCAGCGAGGCTAATGTTGTTCCACGCAGGCCTAAGCCTATTTATTTTTGTTGAGAATTTGCATATATTATTTATATGCTTCGGGAAACGTTTGCGACCTCAATTATTGCACAGCGCCATCTATTGGTTTGTAAGTGTTCCACTACAATAGAACAAAAAGAAAGAACAAATTAAAGAAAATGAAGTTCTAAATTCGTTCTAGCTCACCTGAACACTTCTTAAATCCACAAGGCTGATTTTCCTAGAAGGTTATTAAAGTGAATCATGGGCACAGAAGCAAAATAGTGAAAGAAGTAAAAAAATAGCAATATTTAATCATTACATTTTCAGTAGAGCTTTTATTGCTGACCGTGTAGGTACCCTCGTGGCCCACTTGATTGAAGTTGATTGATGTCGCCTATGTCACTTGCAACACCAATGTGTTGCCGATCTTCAGAGTTTTGGATTCAAGCCACTGATGAGTGAAAACTATCCAAGCTGTTTATGGCATACTCTAGACCAGGAATTGTAGCTATCTAACGCGCAAACGCCCTACCTGGCTGTGGATTGTTTTGTCACATCTTATAACTGCAGGAATTATTATTATTCTTTCATTCTTGCACGAATAAGACAGCTTCGGTTCTCTAGGTTCAGAGTGTAGAGATGTATGTAATGCAGTAAGTGTAGATCAAATATTAGGATGTGTGCCTCCATACATGTGTGAGTGTGTGGGTGAATATCTACGTCGGTAAAGAATGCTTTCAGTATATCTATCACTTGAATTAGACTTTCTGAACACCCAACAAAGCGAATTGGACTTAGAAGTAGTTAGTACTTCCCAATGAACGACAATAGAAGACTATGAAAACTTTGTTATAGAGTATGTAAAATAGGAAACAGTCAGAAAGGAAAAATACCCAATTTTAATGACAGTTGTTATTAAATCTTTGTTTCACAAGAATACGTCTTATTCCAAAATAATCTTAAGCTCTTTATCTTGCGTATGTCTCAAAATATACGTAAATAAAATCCTTTTACTTGCGTATATTATTGTATATAAATTACGCCTCTAGGGCAATACAAATCGAAGCAGGAATGTATTATTTCCGCTATAGTATAATTTCCTTAAGTTATCATAAGTAACGAGTGTTGTCAGGTACGTCACGTGAAATTAATAATAAACAAAATTAAAGTTTCTGTAATTCTGAAATTAATGCGAAAGTTTAAGTGAAAATTGCTATGAATGGTTGTTTTCAAAATGTCAGTTTATGTCAAGCTTTCTGAAATAGATTTACAAAAAGCTTAACGTTTCATGGGTTAAAATGCGTTTTTTTTATATATTTTCATTTATTTTTCACATATCATGCAGAATTTAGAAGTTATGGGTATACATATACATACATAGATACGTACACATACATTTTATAAATGTGATTGTATGTATTTAATTTATAAAGTAATTTGAGTATGTGTATTTACTTTATAAAATATGTGGTTTAAGTATGATTATTTGAAATCTACCTAATAATCTGCACCACCTACATCGCTAGATTAGGTTAAATTATTCGTTAAGATAGGCTACCTGGATGAAATTGCTTTAAGCGATGCCTATTGTTTCCACCATGATAATATTGTAATTGTACATTTTTAAATTAAATTGAATATTTGGTGAGCAATAAATACGTAGCAACAGTACAAGTTCCAGTGATTTAGAGTCCATGCTTACTCTATTAGACTAGAGAGACAATCAAGATGCTTTTTTGAGGGTCCTTTGCCTTCCCTATCAAATAGTAGTTTCATAAAATGTAAAATATAAAAAACTGTAAAAAGAACACTATTTGGAAGCATACGAAGAGGGAACGTTTCAAATAACTAATATTCTTAAAACCTGCTATAATTACATTACATTGCAGCCAGATGGTAGGGTATTTGTCCATCTGGATGGCTATCACCCCTGGTCTAGAGTATGCCGCCATAACAACCTCGAGTTGTGTTCAAGCATTAGTGGCCTGGTTCAAGACTACATTTAGAGTGCAACCGTGCATTTACGGCACCTTTGGTATTACAAATGTCCTTAGGTAATGGTAACCGCTTTCCATCAGGTGGGCTCTCTGCTTATCTGCTGCAATAAAAAAATATGCTGACGGTGAAGGATATTATTTTTGCGGAATTGGCAAGCAGATAAACGGCCCGCATACTCGAAAGTTGTTACTGCCGCGTAAAGGCGTTTGCAATACCATATACGTAGCCACCATGAGGATTATTAGGAAACCTGCACATTGAGAGTATTGATGTACAAAATCCGCTGATTTATCTTGAATAAGCATGTTCAGGTAATAATATTCGCTTTTGAAATTCCGGGAATAAAATTAACAGTACACTAAAAATACCAATGTTCCGTTAAAATCATTTCACATTGCAACACTGATACTTTGTAAGACAACTAACTTTGTGTACAGTAAACGTGATTTATCGAATAAAATTACGAAAAGAATGAAAGGGTTGTTTCTTATTTACTTTAATGGAAAGAAGAATATTTAATAGAAAATATTTGTTTGAATAAGGGGACAGCTACATCATTATTAGAAAGTTATGTTTATTTTTGACTATGATTTACCCTCGACTTCGTCTATGTTAGACTAGAAGTAAATCATACTGGAATAAACCAATTTTTATGCACTCTGACTAAATCTAACTAAACTAAACTACCTTCGAGAAATCCCACGGGCTAACAACCTTGAGTTGTTCCAGTATTAGTGACCAGGTTCTTGTTTCCCTTTAGAGAGCGGCGGCACATTGGTAGTACTTTTGATATTACAAGTGTCCATAGTCGGCGGTAAGCGCTTTCCGTCAAATGGACTGTCTGTTTAACTGCTTAACTCTGCAATAAAAAAAGTCAGAAAAGTATAGAATCGGTATTAATTTAATTATCTGGATACGATTTTTATACATACATTGAACATGCATATATTTAAATTATGTTGTTTCATAGCTTAGTATATAGTTACGCTAATACTAAACTAACTGTCAGATATACAGACAAACATAATGAATATTTAATCTTACCTTTAGCAACATTTGCGTTCATATGTACTGACCCCGCCAGGTGTACTCGCGTCATGGATTATTTATTCGTTGTCGAACTCATCGATATAAATGTATATGCATTAACCACCAATTGCACCACATCACTAGCAGACAATTGTGCAGTGTAAAAATGCATTTATATCTATTATTAAAAATGTATCTATTAGCGACGGTATTGTTAAAGCCTTTGTAATATTTTAGAATTTAGATATCTAATCTTGGTTGCAATTAACAACAACAAGAAAATTAATTAGCAATTATAGGAATTGATAAGATATGAATGGCTACTTAGTCGGAGCAAACCCTGGTTCTCTATTAGACCTGCCGCCTCGCAAATCCAAGTGAAGCAAGCAGAAAAAAATGAACACTTACCGTCACTGGAACAGGGTAAGGAATAATGCATGGTTTTGGTCCTTCGAGCCTGATTTGCGTGTCCTGGTTTTATATAAACACTACACTGATGTCCGGGACAGTTGGCACTTTAGAGCGGATTTAGGACATAATGCAGTAGTATTACGACGGTTTTGGACTATTTATTGGCGAGCATGGCGTCGCGACGATGTTTAGGCAGCCATTGAAAGATTCGACTCGGCCAATGAGATGTATGTGTGTGCGTAGCGCCCTCTGGTAAAAACCAGCCGAACGAAGGTGGAAGAGGAAATGTTGCCGGGAAAAGGATGCTTTCCGGGAATGTGACGGGATATCGTAACAGGAATTTTCTTTTTAGTATATCTACCTAAAGAACTATATAGTTCGCTGAGACTTCTTCAATATTAATATCTATACAAAATAATATTTTCGCTTTTAACTCAAGAATATACATGAATTGTAAAATTATTAAAATAAAATGTGTGCGTTTATTAATGTACACACGTAAGAAGTGAAACTTCTTTAATATATACAACTTGCCGTCTCACAATCCACCTATCAACAACTCGAAAAATGTGACGGTAAATTTTTTCCAACACCGATAAAGTTTCACTTCAATAATACTGTAAAATATTCAAAGAAAGAAAGACTTTATTTGAAGAAATAGCGACTTAATTATATTCCTAATACATTATTATACACACAGCATATTTTGGGATTAGTACGCCGAATTTTCAGCAAACAAGGTTTCCACTCAGCATATTGCTGTGCCGGAATTATATCCGACACAACGCTAATATTCAGTGCAAACCTTCCTTTTCGCGTAAGACCAAAACCACCCAATTTTGTTAAATTATAATTATTTGAATGTATAGTATAGAGTTGATAGTAAGTGTGTGAGATGAGTGTGTGTGCGTTTTGGTCATTACAGAGTGTATGACACAAGAGTAGAAAAGCATATATACGTAATGTATTTCAGTCTCGTCTTATATGTAGATTGACTAAATGCCGGGATAGCCACACAATCCGCGTTATTACCGGACAAGCCTTTCCCAGTTTCATTTCCTTTGTACACTCATACAAACAAATGCTTGTGCGTGTGGCCCCAGTGACAGCGGCGCGATACACGGAGAGTTTCTGCATCGAGTTTCGAAATTGATTTATGTATTTTTCATCATTTTTATTGTGCTTCGTTTGAGTGCTTCTATTTTTGAAACGAAAAGTTCTTTCATAATTTAATATAATTGTTCGGTCAGCGGATGCGAACTTAAACTATTAATATAATAAATCTGTTGGAAGTGTCGAGGCTGTAAAACGCATTTAAAAACGTGAAAAACTAAAGAAAATCAGGGGGATTATTTCGGACCAGCAAAATCCGAAAAGGCAATTTCTAGGTTTTTGTTCTGTCTGTCCTAAAATCATGTGAAAGTTATATATTTTTATACTGCAATTGACTAATATGTCGTTGTCATGGCAACGCGAACGAAGTTTCACTGGCACATGTTAGTTATTAAGAAGTATTATTAAAACTATATTCTTACAGTTTTGAGCGGGGAATTTAATTCATTTCATTTTTATTTCGGAAAACAAAGTATTTGTTAAAACTAATACGTTTAAATGAAAATAACTTTTATTCAATCAAACGTACAATGTAAGAAAATTTAACTTATTTGTATTGTATTCTACCCATAGTTCATAGATTATAAATAGAATACTGAGCCCAGATCATCGTCTTCTCTGGGTAAGGTGCCCAGAAGGCTGGCTACGTTTCCTCGCTGGATCGCCATACTGATCCGTTGGCCGAGGTAGGCACCAGCCTTCTGATCACCTGAAGAGTCAATGAGTTGTTTCGATAAATTTTAGTAGAGGCTCATGGCATCAGTACCCCACAGTCCAAGCGTCTCAACAGCAAACGACACAAACATATAACTTTCACTGAGGGTTGCATATTTGCGCCGCTTGAGTGATTCAGCTGTTTCCGTTACCGAATCCGGTGATCTAGATATGTTTGGTAAATGGCATGCGGCCAACGTGTCTACGCAAGTCACATCCCACACCAAAGGCTTGCCATGCAGCCAGGGAATTATTTTAAATTATATATGTAAGCTTTGTGATGACGTTGACACATGAGTATTTACACTGACATTTGAGTATGTACCTAGCAGTGCAGCGACAAGAGGGAGCCGCCAGTGGGACAATGTAAAAACGTACTTTTTACTTTGTTCGAATCGAATAATTTCAGATAGTTAAATTACAAATGTTTTTTTTTATAACTTCTCTATAACTCAGTTGTGTTTGTGAATTTGATTAAATTTAGAAGTGCAAAAGACGATTTAAGTTTTTATAATAACAATAGTAAAGCATGAACATTTAATTGTCGATTCTCTGTTTTTAGATGAATCAAATTGTGTTATGCTTAACAAGAAAATAACTCATGGTCTTATATATATACTAGAATATCAGGAAGTATTGTCTTTTTGAAATATGTGCAGCGATACTTCGTTTCGAAAGTTCGAAACTCTTCAGACACTGGCACCCCAACTTTAGGTAGGCCTTCAATTTCCTTTTTCCAGTCTATGATATTGAATCGCCTTCGTCGAGTATAATAGTACACTTATGTCATGTGCAAAATCGACCGGGTAATGCATGGTCGTGTCTCCATACTTATGGTTTCATCCCTTATTGGACATAATATATGGAATAATGCCTATATTTCCTTAAACTTATGAGAGTTTAAATATTTTGGCAACTTATTTTTATTGCCATGTGTTCACCGTGGCCTATAGACATTTGCAACACCTTTCGTTGCCGGCCACAAACAAATTTAATAACGCGCTTTTTATATTATCCATGGCGTAGCGCAGAGTGACAACTTGCAACGCCTTTTATTAGCAGAAGCTTGTGTGAAGTGTCAGTCAATAATTAATTGCCTATAATTTTTATCCGTGCAGGAACGGAGAAAGAATACAATTTCCTGCGGCCCGGCGGCCTGCCGTAAGAGGCGACAAAACAACCCACAGCCAGGTGGTAAGGCATTTGCCCGACTGGATGGCTACCACCCCTTGTCTAAAGAATGTCGCCATAATAATCTTGATTCGGCATTAGTGACCAGGTTTCAGTTTTCCTTAAGAGAGCAGCAGCGCATTTGTAACACCTTCAGTGTTGCAAATGTCCATAGGCGATTTTAACCGCTTTCCATCAAGTGGGCCGTCTGCCTTTCTGCTGACCTCCTGCAATATATATATATATATATATTGCTAATAATAACTAGCTGTCCCGGCAGACGTCGTCCTGCTCGGAAAAGCTTCAATCGATATGCCGACAGCAGCGGTCCAATTGTGAACTCAGAAGCCTTCTCTGTCTCATGCACAACAACTCTGCTAAAGATCATCACTTGATCAACTGTATAGCTCATGATTCTATAAAGGACATACAGACAAACATTCATTTTTATATATAAGAAAAAGATTATGTTTTATACGAAAGTACTGGGGCACGCGTCCCAAACTCAAAGAGCGCGAGTTCGAATCCTACTTGGATCGCATGCACCACTTAGGAAGTTTTGTGACCTAATGCATATTTTTACAATTATCTCGTGACGGTGAAGGAAAACATCGTGCTGCACCTTGCACATCGAGATAACTGATGTGTCAAATCTGCCAGGCCGCTTTGGACAAGCGTGGCGGGTATACTGTCCGTTCCCCTATAGAGGGAGGCCCGAGCCCAGCAGTGGGACATTTATGGTTTGTTATTATATTTATTATAATAATAAGTAAATGTCAGTCACTGACTTTAAATTTATACACATTTTATAGGCAAACAAGCTGTGGTAGACTTTCTTCTTAAAAGCTTAGGTGAAAGTATGGAGCCTACTTAAAACTAGAAGTTGATATGTGAAAAGTTTCCAAACTAGCTACTTTGGAACGGGGCAATACGTCACGCCACCGGTCGTTTGAGTTCCGAAGTTAGCAGTTTCGAAGAACAAACGCCGCGCATAAATATTCCCAGCCGATTTGCATTTGGATCTACTAATGTCGAAGATGTTAGAGGCGATTTTTTACTTTTACAAAGAAATACGACATAAAAATACAAGTAGTTTCACTTAGTAACATGAAAATAAAGTAAGAGGGGAATAATAAAAAAATGCTGGTTTCATATAACCAGGATTTTCAGGGTTAACTTAAGTTTACTTAATCTTCTAGCATTACCCGTGACATATTGTTACAACCTAGAGCCCCGACAAAGACAAATTCCACGTATAGGCTGTAAAAGCACATTTTATTACCTGTCGGCATTTGAACTAATTTTAATACCTTTATGACCGTCTTCTTTTGTTCACTTATTTATTGACATACGTTTCTAGAGAGCAGCCTATTGTTCTATTGTGCTAGTTTACAGCCGCTTGCGGCTGAATAATTAGTCAGGTGTTGCGGATTACGTCGACTACGATACGGGCACATTTGTATTTGTGAGGTATAAAATGACGGCCTGATGGAGAGAGGGGGCAGTTGAGCGACAACGACGATCAGACGTGACGTGTGTACAATCGAGAATCTAATAGTGACGGATTTTTCGCATTTTATGAATTACGACCTTCTGCATTACGTTTAGATTTGTTGTGTTCGGTTATATTTGTACCTGTGTTATACGTGTTTGTATAGTTTTAATAAACTCTATAATAATTCCAATGGTATTTTAATTCGAGTCTCGCAACTCGTAACAATATATATATGTCTCAAGTACTTCTTGTATAACAATAAACGCCGCCGCTAGAAAAGGCTCTTTATTTGTATATTTATTTAATCCTTATCAAAATAAATTACTTCATATTGAAGACTGCTTCAATAACTTTATATAACTTTTTGAATAATTCAATTCGGACATTCCATTCGAAAGATATCACGAGTTTAAAAATGTAAGTATTAGAACACACGGCAGTGACTCTTTTTCGTGACAGAAAAATCGTAAGACCCCGTCTATATAGCAGTTTCACTACAATAATAAGCGCTGATCAATTGTAGTGAAACATGTATGATCTAGCAGTAGTTTAAAATCTAGTTGCGTGCTATGATGCGCTTTGGAGTATCGCCCCAAAGAGAATTGCTATATAGCGGATGAGGCAATAATACAGAGAGGTATAGAAGAGTGACAATTAAGCGGAGAGGGCGCACATCAACGTGCCACTGCAGTGGGCTAAATGATTGACGCTGATATAACGATACGCTCCAGTTCATCGTGGCACAGTCCAAAACATAGGAGAATAAATACTGAATCAATTTTACATAGTAATCTAGTTTTTGTTATTATAGATGTTTTCATTTTTTTCTCCTTTAGCTCAGGCGAACGAGATTTGCCCGAGTGGTTTCTTTTTATTTTTACTATTTACATTTTTAGACTTATTTATTATACATACATACAAACATAACTTCACGCCAGGTCCCTTGCGGGGTAGGCACGAACAACAGAGTGCCATACAGGCTTATTCTTACACACCTCACTTGCTTCTTTGACATTCATAGCTCTTGTCATGCACGCTCGTCTATTCTTAAGGCGCCTGATATCGCCTTCTGCTAATACACGATCAATTTGATCATGGAAGGTGTGTCGTGGCCTTCCGCGACTTCTGCATCCATCCACTTTTGCATTGTATATCTGTTTAGTCATTCTTTCATCATACATTCTTTCCACATGCCCGAACCACCGGAGCATTCCTTTTCTTACCTTTACCCCGACACTCTCTTTCTGACCAACTCTCTTTCTTATTTCGGTATTACGAACGCGGTCCGCGAGCGTCACTCCGCAGATTTTGCGCAGTAATCGCATCTCGACCGCGTTTACTCTACTTTCATGCTCTCTCTTCCATACCCAACTCTCGCTTCCATACGTGAGCGTAGGTACCAGCACCGCGTTGTGTATGGCAAGCTGGGCCTTCTGGCTGAGGTTCTTAGTATTTATTATACTATCTATAATACGTGCTATCAGGGTAAATAACATTTTGCTACTAGGATGTTTTTTTGGAAAAGGTTAGGAATAGTTGGTGGAGGGGGTGAGAGTAAGTGGATGGATTTGTGTTGGATGGATGGTTGGTAGGTGAATGCATTCATTGATTTTATTTAGTAAATTTTTACATTATGTTCTTATTATAAGGTATATTACATTTTAGTGTTTCTTAAATTCTATTACAATTTTGAATCTAGAGTATCTTATCGCCAAAGTTTATTCTAATTTTTTTCTTACATAGTCGTGTACATTAGTTGTTAAATTATTTTCTTGTTTAACAATTTTGAATTTCGTTAATTTACATTCTAATAGTTTATTACAGCTGTTAGCCCCCCAAATGAAATAGAGTTAAATAAATATGTAAGCTCTGTGTGACTCTTCAGGTTATCAGAAGGCTGGTGCATACGTCGGGCAATGGATCAGTATGTCGATCCAGCGAGGAAACGTAGCCAGCCTTCTGGGCATCTTACCCATAGAAGACGGTGATCTGGGCTCAATATTCTTCTTATACTCTTTAGAGTCTATGGGTAGAATACAATATAAATAATTAAGTTTTCTTTTATTGTATATATATACTTTCTTCATTGTGAGCTAATAATGCAATGACCGAGAATAGCAATAATAATCGGACCTGAAACATTATTATCAAAGTTTATAACACTTAAATTACTACAATTACAATATTAAATGCTAGCTATCTCGGCAGATGTGGTATTGCTCTGAAAAAATAAAAATCTAGAACTCGATCAAAGCGCCACCTACCGGGTCTTTTTGGATATAAACCCGTAATCCACTCAAACAAACATCATATTCTTAAGTTTTCGCGACTCGTATACATAATAAAACTACGTTACGTTTTAACGGGTTTTTTAAGGTACCACCAGGTAATAATATAAATAAATAGTTATTAGTATAGTTATTTATTCTAATTACCGAAACCCGGCTAGCGCTGTGGGTTAGAGTGAGAGAGGATGAGCCTGTCTACCTCTGGTATATGCGCGAGAGAAGGGGAAGCCAGACAGACTGGAACCGTGACGCGCTACATAATGAAGCGGTTTACCCCCCGATAAGAAGTTATCACATCAAAAATTTTCTACTTTTTAAAAATAATAATTGTAGGATTCAGCAGACAGGCAGATGGCCCACTTGATGGAAAGCGGTTACAATCGCCTATGACATTTGCAACACCAAAGGTGCTACAAATGCGCTCCTGCACTCTTAAGACCTGGTCAATAATGCCGAAACACAACTCAAGGTTGCTGTGGCGACATACTTTAGACCAGGGGTGGTAGCCATCCGGTCGGGTACATGCCCTATCACCTGGCTATCTATAGTTACGTAACTCCAAATAGACTCACATCGAAATATCTTATGTCTTAGACCATCCTTCACAGAGATGGCAGTGAAGCGTCAAACGGTGTAGTTGGGATCCCATATACAAATAATGCGAATTAATTTAAATCCATCACAATATATGCATAATGCTGTGTATTTGGAATAAAAACACGATTGCAGCGCCATCTACCGGGACCAACTGTTAATCTAAGCCCTTCCGTCATCCACTTGTCCACATACAAAATTCATCAAAATCGGTCCAATCGTTTAGGATGAAAGAGTCCAGTGACATACTTACGTATACATATAATAAAACTGTAGAGTTCGAATTTCTGTAAATGAAAAAAATGCTAGAAACCGAGTCAGGGGGATGTAAGAAGTGAAATAGAATGAATTTAGATATTTTTGAATTTTTTGTTTCTCTGTTTGTCTGTCGGTTTGTACCGGCTAATCTCCGAAACGACTGGACCGATCGAAATGAAATTTTGTACGGTGGTAGCTTATATTCCTGGTCAACGTATAGGATACTTTTGATCCCGAAAATTTAAAGGCTTCCCGGGGGATAGTTAAAAAACCGCACCACGCGGACGAAATCATATAAGACTGATCGTTGTTGATCGGTCAACCTTTTTACAGTTGTTTCTTTATATCTTTATGTCAGCGACGGCATGTTCATGATTCTGAAAATACGATTCTAAGATATTTTGTCTGTCTGGCGGCTACATACATACAATGCATATGAGAAATAAATAAAGTGTACACACAATACCCACATTTGTAAAGCAACGGAACAAGTTTAATTAACACAAAATAAAAAGCAGCGTGGAGCTGAGACAAATGCATTGTGCACTTTTAGTTCTTTCGTGTAACTAGTTTTTTTTACTGAAATAAAATTAGACCCGATGTTATTCTGTCTTTTGGGTTCCGCAATCATTTTGGTAAAAACAAAATCCCCTTTTATAATGACGCAGGGGAATGTCTGTTCTTAGGACACCGCCCTCGAGCCTGGGGAGAAGACTCGCCGATGGATGTGTGCTTTTGATTGGCCGTGTGTCCCCATGGCCTCCATGCAAACCGCTCCCGGAAAAAGTTTCGCGATATTCAGGGGATAAAAATTAAAAAAAACATTCTATTAAATTAAAATTCCTCTCAGTCAGTAAAATTAAAAAAGTCATTTTAAATCAATCCCAGAAAAGTTCCCGCTGGATTCCCAGGATAAATAGTAATACAAATTTTAAGTCTAAGAATTTGCTGTCGATCAGTGAAAACCGCAACGAAATCGACCAAGTTTCGAGAATGCTGAAGAAACAGATAAGAAATCTAAAAAAAATGCATCATGTTCTCCATCGTTTATATAGTCTATTCGAGTTGTTTTTTTCATAGCTTCAATGTACGGACACAGCATGTTTAAAATGTTATAATACTGTTACGAGTCGCAAGATTCGAATTAAAATGCCGTTAAAATTACAATAGAGTTTAATAGAACTATTCATATATATATATATGTTTAACAAACACATATAACATAGGTTTAGACTTATTGTGTTCGGTAATATTTGTATAACCGAACACAATAAGTCCAAACGTAATGCAGAAGGTCATTATTCTATAAAACACGCAGTCTGTCACTAAAAGTTTCCCGATTGTATTACACACGTCTTGCTTTGTTGTGGTTATCGTTCGACTGCCTCGTTTCTCAATTGGGGCATTGATTTATACTGTACAGATGCAATATGTCTGCCTGGTCGCGTGGACGGAATTTCCTAGAATCAGTTTGTACTTTAAATCCGAGACACTTGGCAGTGATCACAATACAAAAATAGGCCCTAAAAGATTACAATACATAATGGGCTGTTTTTTACAATTTTTAAAAATAAAGCAAACAAAAGAAGCCCAAATTCTGAAAGCTAATAAAATGTGTTTCTACAGGTTGGCAGGTGTTAAATTGTCTTTGTCGGCGTCGCGTCTTTACATTCTATACAACGCCAGAACGCAGCCATAGGAAACTGCTCGCGTACATATTGTAATGTTGTTTTAAAAATCTGTGTTGCGAACTCATCGTGTATAGTTTGAATCGTGGATGCTCGCGTCTTTGTTTCTAAGTATATTGAATTACTTCACTTGACAGGAGTGTTAAAAGTCTAAGTAGTTTTTTGATTCAGTTAAAATATGGAATTATAATTATTTGAACTTTATTAGGTAGGATAAATTAGTCCCTATGCATACTAGCGCTGTACATTATGGAACTAGATATACTTCTATGTCACTACAAAGTAATACGCAAGTATTTGCGTACTACTCTGATTGGAAGAACTTCGTAAAATACTTATTTCCAATCTAAACGTGATTAGTTTCATACCCTTGCGTTCTGGCCTTGTACAGAATGGAAAGACGCCTCGGCGTCTACGTCGTAACAATATTGTAGATTTATAATATTATAGATATATAATATCATAATATATACATACATACATATACACACACACACATATATATGTCGCAGAACGGCCTCATTCTCACGACATCATCTTTAGTTATTGCAGGTTTAGTGGGCGTCCTCAGGATAAAATGCGAGCATAAAACACAAGGCCAACGGTTTATACAATTTTAATTTAGATTCGATCAACATTTTGACATAGATTGGACCGAGCAGCGGGTTCAGGGCACCCGCTCATACTTCTAACTTAAAACACTTTCTTTAAAAATACTCTAAGGTCCAACTCGACCTGCTGACATCAACCCAATGTGCCACAAAAACTCCTCAGTCTACCGAAGTAGATATTACTCAAAGTATAGAGGGCGCTGACCCCGCTCTGACATATGCTCTGCTCCGATCGGTCGTTTATTAAATTACAATATTCATAACTTTAGACCGCTAAACTATGTTAAAATGTCTCTTAAATCTAAATTAAAAGTGTATAAACCGTGGCTATCGTGTTTTATGCTCGCATTTTATCCTGATGACGCCCACTTAACCTGCAATAACTAAAGAGATGTCGTGAGAACGAGGCCTTCTGCGACATATATATATAGGAGTAATATTCATATCGTTGGAAAGTTTACTATAACGCTACAGGTTACGTTTTATGGATCTGTGAGTCATATTTAGTCCTATTTGTGATAGACTTAAGTTAATTTATATTATTGAATAGAACCTACGTTTAATGAAATCTAAGCGTGGACGCCTTTGTACTCGGACTGCTATATTCATTGATGTAACAATAATAAAGGTTAATTGCTACAACAATGGCCATATTGATTTGGACTGTTTATTTCTGTAATTCCGTTTATAGACGTACAGGTACCGCGCAAGTCAACTTTTTCACAGGGAAATGTTTATTTTACTTAGAATTGGGGCAAATCTAACAATAAAGCTTTTTGGGTCCCGCAGTACTTTTGGAAAAAACGGAACGCTATTCTAGTAGTCATGTTCTTCCGTGCCACTGTCTGAGTAGTTTTCCCACAGAATTCTATGTGAATAAAATATGACATGGAAGTCTGCTACTACTACACAACCTTGTAATGAATTTGCCAAAAAAAACTAAAAAAAGAAAGAAATTAATTTTGAATAAATAGCGACGTACATACATTGTTTTCATGAGTTTAAAAATTAAAAACATATTTGGCGAATTTGTACGCTGTGTGTATGGTAATATTAATATTAATAGTATAAAATAATAATGATATTCCCAATGACTTTTTTATATATAGGTATGTCAATATGTAGATACTGTTACGAGTTTAGCGGGACTAGAATTAAATTGCCGTTGGAATTATTATAGATCTTATTAGAACTATACGAACACGTATAATGCCTGTACAAAAATAACCGAATACAACAAATCCAAACGTATTGGAACTCCATGGAATTCAATGAAACGCGCAAAGTCATTATGGTTCCCGATTGTATACACGTCTCGCCTTCATCGTGGTTCTCGCTCGATTGCACCCTCCTTCAATCGGGCCATTGCTTTATACTGCACAAATGTAATAAATATGTCTGCCCGGCGACGTTGACGAATACAATCAGGTCGTACTTTAAAATCCTTAACACCTCGCTAATTATTACAGCCGCAGGTGGCTGTAAACGATTACAATACAACAATAGGCCGTATGCCAATAAAGGTAAACAAAGGAAGACGATCGTAAAAGAATTACAATAATTTCAATGTTATTTGTTCAAATGCCGTTCAAATAAATGTGCTTTTACAGATATGCAGGTGTGAATTTATTTTTGTCAGCGCCTAGATTGTAAAAATACCATTTCCATAGTTGTAAAAAGTATATCAAATTTTGAAATGCCTCTTAGTCAATCCTAATGAAGAGCGATAGTTATGGAACAATACAATAGATCGTGCTTTTGTACACTAAATATTCTGAGTACTGCTCGTCTGCACACTTAGTTTTCCGTGTACCGCTCGTCTACTCATTGAGTAGACTGTGTACCGCCTGCCAGTCCCAATGAAATGAAAATAAGTTACACTCGCGTCAACAAACCGTCTTTGGTTTATTTTTGTTCGCGTCATTCCTCACCCATTTTACACTATCCGTAAATAACGAATGCACTGCGACTGCTTGAAATTATTTTTGTATTTTAAGGGCTCCGTAGATTTTATAATAATATTATTATAGAAGTGATACTTTTATAATATAAATAGTCGATTATCTATCTATTTTTGCCTTCACATTTTTCATGTGATATATATATATATATATATCACATATATATATAATTTTACTACGAAAATGCACCGTATGTCGTTACACAAAGCTGTCTTGAAAAATTCGAAGATTACGGGTGGCCGCCATTTCTGTAGCTGAAGGTTGTAAATTTTTTCAGTGTATAGAGTTGAGACTGAGATAGCGTAATAGCTAGTATCCCAAACTGTAAGGGTTTGAATCCCGGCACCACTTAGGTAGTTTTCTGACGTAATGTTACATATTGAGCGTAATGGATAGCGTCCCAAAATGAAAGGGTTTAAATCCTGGCACCACTTAGGCAGTTTTCTGACGTTATGTCAAATATTGTTAAAATTAACACGTGCTTACAACGGTGAAGGAAAACATCGTGATGCAACCTGCACATCGAGATAGCCGATGTGTCAAACCTGCCAAGCCGCCTCTAACAAGCGTGGCGGGTATATTGTCCGTTCCCCTATAGAGGAAGGCCGGAGCCTATTGGGACATAGTCAAGTAGTGCATTATTAGTCAGTTGGTAAAAATGAATAATGTTTTTATAATACGTGAATAAATATACGACGCGTTATTTACTCTCATTGGTGATCATGATGTCCGTTTCTCGAATTAAGACTTCTTGCATAGCACTTACTCAAAACTTAAAATGAATGTGGGTAAAGCAAAATATGTATTTCAAGGTAGTAGCAAGTGGAAATCTATTTTCTCTGCTTACCCCAATGAGAAACAGGTGAGATAGTATCAATCAAATCAAAAAATGTTATCAGACCTTTTTTGTAGAGCGTTCAATTCTCTATAAAGATTGGAACAGCGATTTATCAGTCAACCAGTCGTTTGAACGGTATTAAAATCAGAAGAAGCAAAAAAAATTTTCCTGTGTTATTCTTATGGGAATTAAAAAAATGCGATGAGGACTATCTTAATATTAATATTATAGGCTCATCTTTCACATAAATTTTTTTACACCCAAAAGAAACTTTTGTGCCTGTTTAGAAAAAATAAATAAAAAAATATTTTTTTGGATCACCCTAGTATATATACTACTCTATGTATATATTGAGGGCTTCATAACATACAGGCGTATACGCAAAAATGCTATTTTTTGTTGTTTACTATAAACTACACATGTTACAATTTAGAAAATCTTACCATTACGCAAGTGTACCGAAACAGACGAGTATTCTAAATTTCAGCCTTATATTATCAACTTGTTTTAAGTCAAAATTTTATCCCTTTGAAAAACTGCACTTTTTTTGTACGCCCATTTGTTATGCTGATATACTACTCTATGTATATATGTATATATAAAAAGTCGCTTGAAAGTTTCAGTTAGCTGCGATGCGGTGGTGGTGTGGTGACGACGTCGTGTACACGCGTGTTTACGGTGGCAATAAAATAATTGACAATTACAAATTGAGTAATTTCTTTAGTTTTCGCGATTTGTACACACATTTAAAACTAAGTTTTAACGGTTTTGAGTGCAGCATTTTATTTGATGATTTGATTTGATTTTATTTCGACGTTTCGGCCACTTTAAAGTAGCAGTGATTAAATAATAACTTTTACATTACTCATTGACACTTGACATCTTTGTCTGCCGTGATCCCGGCTACTGAAAAGTGGCCGAAACGTTGAAATAAAAATAAACTAAAATACCGCGTTTAAAACCGTTTATGTGTTAATGTTATGTACAAATTCAATTTAGGAACACTTTTATTTTCTTAATGAGACCATTGAACTCCGTGGCATTAAACACGAATCAAAACAGCTGTCTGTCAAAGTAAAGTTGATTTGTTTGTTCATATTGCGCTTTGTTCAAGCGATGAGTGCTTCTTCTTAAGCTATGAGATTAAAGGATTGTTTTCATTTGTTTTGCTTACTTAACAACAACATAGATCAAGAGTTGCTACTGTTTTTATTATGGTCAAAAGGTAGCTAACAGGCAAACGGCGCACCTGATGGACAGGCAACCTTGCACAGGTCATCGGTCCATTCATATGGCCGCCTTGTTTCCAGAGACACAACACATTGACAACAACATGTTAAAGTTTGTAAGAAGAATGGGTATTTAGTATTGAGATAAATAATTAAAGCAAATAATATTCGAGTGACAATCTGTAATCGACTTTTAGTAACTGACCATTTCATCATCTTCTTCTTCAGCTAATCTCAGTCCACTGCTGAACGTAGGCCTCCCCAAGTACGCGCAACATATCCCGGTCTCCTGTCTTCCTCATGCAGCCTTTGCCGGCGATCTTACGCAGGTCGTCAGTCCACCGGGCTCCACTCCAGGACTCGTCTACTCCATCGGCCATCAGTCCTGCGGCAGACGCGACCGGTCCAATTCCACTTCAAATTGCTAAAGTTGTGAGCTATGTCGGTTACCAAGGTTCTCTTACGAATATCCTCATTTCTAATTTTATCCATAAGAGAAACACCCAAACTATAATTTACTGTTGTTAAAATGTAATGAATAATAATGATTGTGTGATTTTTGTAAATAATTCAATTATAGAAGTAATAATGTGTGCGTTACTTCGGGATCAACGAGTTTCTTTGTCACTTCCGTTGATAAAATCAAATTATGAGAACTGTTTACTAAAATACTGATGTGAGCGACATTTCCGGTTAATTCCCTTCATAAACTTGTCTTTTTTCGATTTTATAGTATTAAACCTGGCAGTAAAGTGTGAGGACGAAAAGTCCTGTGCAAGTCATTGTCATCGGAGCGTTAAATCCCGGTGCGTTCGGAGCGTTCACTCCGACGCCCAGGGTCCGCTTTTCTGCTTTTTCTACTCTACTTCGCGCGGTCTTCAGCATCCCCCGTTTTGAGACCATTGATACGCATTCATCGTTCACAACGTCAAGCCAATATTTCTTGGGTGATAAGCCTTGGCCAAGTGTTCTGATAAATCTGAAGAATAATGTGATTTATGGATTGATATGAAAAAGTCCTGGTAGCGTAATGGCTAGCCTACGCGGTCCAAAATTCAAAGGGCGCGGCTTTGGTACTAGCCGGAACGCATGCCAGTTAGTCAGCTTTCTGATCTAATGTGCATATTGTTACAATTACCACGTGCTAACATTGTTGAAGGAAACATCGTAATGCAACCTGTACATCGAGATAACCGATGTGTAATAGCCGCCTTGGATAAACGTGGCGGTTATACTGTCCGTTATAATGGGAGGCCCGAGCCCAGCAGTTGGACATTTATGGTCAGATATTATATATTATGTTATGGCTTGATAATATCATCTACACATATAATAAAATTGTGAAGGTCGAATTTTTGTACAATGAAAAAAACATCTAAAAACCGAGTCAGGGAATGTAAGAAGTGAAATAGAAGTAATTTAGATTATTTTAGAATTTTTTGTTTCTCTGCTTGTCTGCCTTTTTGTAACAGCTAATCTCCGAAACGACTGGACCGATTGAATAAAATTTTGTATGTTGATAGTTGATATCCCTGGTCAACATATAGGATACTTTGATCCCGAAAAATTAAAGAGTTCCCGTGGGATAGCTAAAAAGCTAATTACTTAAACAGCTTATAACAGACTAAAAGTAACTTCTCTGCAACGTAACATAAAGAAGCAGATATTTTGACAGGGTGTGATGTCGGTGAGAGAGTTTTATTTTATATATACAATATAAAGCTGATAAGTTTGTTTACTTGAACACGCTAATCTGAGGAACTACTGGTCTGAATTGATTTTTTTTCATTGTTGGATAGTCAATTTATCGAGGAAGGTTATAGGCTATAAACCATCACGCTAAGAGCAAAAGCAGCGGAGCACCAATGAAGAATGTTTCAAAATCACGGGGTTTTTTTAACTTACTTTTGTTTTAACTATTCCACGCGAACGAA
The DNA here is from genome assembly GCA_012273795.1 of Dendrolimus punctatus. Lineage (NCBI taxonomy): Eukaryota > Metazoa > Arthropoda > Insecta > Lepidoptera > Lasiocampidae > Dendrolimus > Dendrolimus punctatus. The sequence goes on along the minus strand of CM022547.1, from coordinate 681,405 downwards.
GTCGCGGACAGAAGCTAGTATATAATATCTGCTTTTCATTTCTGGAACTTTTAATAGACAGATGACACTTATTTTACAATAATACAAAAATGAACTAAAAAACCTAATTATGCAAAGGGCTTAAAAGTATACCCCACTGTATAGTACTTTTGGGATTCTGATATAATTGAAAATTTAAATTCAAAAAGTTTTTTCGAACCTTTTTTGAAACTATGCAAATTACCAAATTACCATAGACGATGATAACCGCTTTCCATGAGGTGGGTCGGTGGCCTGTCTGCAGAACTGGAGAACATTTATTGAAGATCATACATATCTATGTCTCATATATGTCTCATTGGAAATCATACTATACATCTTTTAAACTGATGGTTACTAAATATCTTAGGTCCTCTCAGCTCTACAAAATGCTGCTGATTTTATATATATAGTATTATATTATGTATGTATACTACAGAAAGTATATTATTGCTAACTACTCCCCGCGGGTTTAACCGCGTGGTGATGGAAAATCGTTATACTTTGGATAATTCACACTATAGCTTTATAAATTATAGCCTGTGTTATTCTGACGCGTAAGCTATATTATTGTAGAAGTTTCATCAAAAAAATAAAAAATCACTACACATATCCTCTCCATACGGATAGGGTACGTGTAGGGATTTTTTTATAAGGTGTAACCTTATAAAAATATAATATAAATAATATACGTTTTGGTTGGTGTTGCCAACCAAAACATATATGTGTCCCCGCCGAGTTCCATTCATTCACATTCATTCATTCATGTGTATACAGTGTAAATAAGTTGCTTTTCTTGTTTTTAAATTCGTATATTTCGTTTTAACAATAATTATTCGTTAACGCTGGTAAAATTTTAAACGTATAATAATGAAGTAAAGTTCGTAGAGACTTAAAGTACGTAAAAACGTTTGTAGCTGTCACTGCTAATGTGACGTTTACGTATAGAGAATGTCGTGATTGTAGATGGCAACTATCCACAAGGCCAAAGGTCTTGGAGCCAGAACCGACATTGGCGTATTGTGCCTGAATAGAATGTATTGTGTGTAAAATTAACTCGATTACGATTAAGTATGAAAATAAGTATGGAATAGGTAGATGAGTTCAAATAATAATTTTCCTTTTTAATTGAACAAACATACATACATAACTTCACGCCAGGTCCCTTGCGGGGTAGGCACAACAACAGAGCGCCATACAGGCTTATTCTTACACACCTCACTTGCTTCTTTGACATTCATAGCTCTTGTCATGCACGCTCGTCTGTTCTTAAGGCTCTAATTGAAGAATGATTGAATTGAAAATTGAATTTAAACAATGTATCCGACTGAAAGATTTTGTGTCTATGGTCATGAATAAATATAAAAAAAAAACATATGTGTAGAACTACGAAATCTGGTTACACGGGAAACAGATTCAAATGTAACTAAGCTGAGATATTCCATAAGCAATTCGGAATACCATGGAATTATTGATGGTGAAGGGTCGCCTTTGGCCGCAACTGGAATTTTCAATAAAACGAAAATTTATTCGCCAAAACCCATTCGCGTTGACGATTGTAGTAAGGGAGGAAATACAATGTACTCTGATACCCTAACATTATAGATGCCAATGTGAGTTTGTTTATTCCTGCAGTTTTTACATCTTAACTACGGATTAGTTCATCACGAATTTTGCATACACGTTGTCAGGGGTCTAGAAATAGACGTACGGTACTTTCTTTAACAAGAAATATAGACCCAAAGATGACGCCCCGATTTAGTTTTTGGCAGCACCGTTGAAAGAAAAAAGAAAGGAAATAATGTTTATTTTAAATAGAGTTATTTATTCGCCGCTGACTATTCTTTACTACTACTATTTATCCGTGCAGGAACGGGGAAAGAATACAGTTTCCTGCGGCAGGGCGGCCTATTTAAGAGACAAAACAACCCACAGACAGGTGGAAGGGCATTTGCCCGATTGGATGGCTATCACCCCTGGTTTAGAGTATGCCGCCATACCAATTTCGTGTTGTGTTCCGGTGACCAGGTTCCACGCTCCCTTTAAGGAGCGCATGCGCATCGGTAGTATTTTTGGTGTTATAAATATAAACATCTTTCAGTAGACAGAGCCATCTGCCTGTGTCTGCTGAAATCAAGCATTAAAAAAACTGATTTACTATAGCGTAGATTGTTAGATAGAATTAAAAATAAAGGTGTACTGCAAAACACTGCTGTTCAATTTCCAAAAATCTTCCTAGTATTATTTTACACAGCGAATCCGTAAGCTCGGCTACTTAATAATATAAAGAAGACACACTGAACACAGCCTTGTGATCATTAAAACTTTGACATTGCTGAAACATTGACAAAGTTACAACATTGTAAATAACTTCGAAAGAAAAATTGTTTTGTCAAGTATTTTAGTTGTCGAGTATTTTAATTTTCTTGGTAGTCTAGTTTGGTTTTGTAAATTATGAAAATTAAATAAAGAGAAGGTAGAGGTTATAGAAAAAATCTGTATTATTTTCCGGTAGGTAAATCTAAATAACCATGGAAGAAGAATGCTACAGAATGATAAATGAATATATGAAAACAGATTATTGTTAACCAAAAATTAAGATTACGTTCTTAAAAACTAGGTAAAAACATTATGATGAACAGAGGGTGGTCTTATCGCTTAAAACTATCTCTTAACGGTAACCTCTAGATTAAAGAAAATATTAAAACATGACATTGGCGGTGTAGATAATAAATAATGCAACGTTAAAAACACAAAAAATCTTTAATTTATTTATACATATATAAATAAAATTGAAGTGTCTGGTTGTAATTTCCAAATAAAATTTGGAAAAAAGATTCCGGTTTTCTAATTAGATAAGTACATTAACAATCTGCCCGTAACCCTTCAAGTTAAAATGTTGTTGAGATTCATTTTGTCACATTTAAGTTGAAGATTTTCCACTTGTCCGTTGCGATTCGTTTTTCCACTTGTCTATTGAAGTTTCACTTCTAATATGTGTCTCACCACACATTTCGATTATCTATGTATTTTTATTTTATTGGATGAGTTCTGCAGACAGGCAGACGGCCCAGTTGATGGAAAGCGGTTACCATCGCCTATGGACATTTGCAACTCTAAAGGCTACAAATCCGCTACTGCCCTTTTAAGGGAGACTGGAATATGGTCACTGATGCCGGAACACAACTCAAGGTTGTTATGGCGGCATACCCTAGACCAGGGGTGGTAGCCATCCAGTCGGACAAATACCGTACCACCTTTCTGTAGGTTGTTTTGTCGTCTCTTACGACGCCCGCAACAAAATGTATTCTTTCTCCGTTCCTACACGGATAATGTTAAGAGATGCGGGTAAATTAGCCATTATGTTACCAATAGTATACCATAAGCAGAGGGCTTATGGTATACTTACACAAAGTATTTTTATACAAAACTTAGTACAGAAAAGCATTGTACAGAGAAAATATCTTATAATTAGACCACGCTAATTTAATGAAAACTACAAACTTGCCTAGCTTAAAACAATGAAGGGTAAAAAATTGTACAAATATTTACGTTGTACGAACTAATTTCCTTTGCATGTGTGCGTTCAAGTAGAAAAATTCAAAAGCTTGTTTACTTTTGTTACTAACGAGTCTTGTAAACACACATACACAATATAACCTAGTCAACTTAGAAAGCACGTTCCGGGAATCATGCTTGAATAAGAAAGGGGTGGCACTGAAAACTTGCCGTGTAATATTACGGTAGAAAGGGGCGAGCTAGGTTTATTTTACTTCAGCCATTTCAGTGCGCAAGCAGTCGTCAGTGAGGATGGACGTTTCGCTCCCGGATTTCCCCTCATATTGTTACGATCGCGAATAACTTTTGTTTGTGCGTATTGTGACTTGTAGTGAATAGAAACTGTTTTAATGGAAATATGAAGGAATGTGTAACCTGTGTGAGTATTCAAAAAATACGTATGATTAGGACTTTTAATGCTTACGTAAACTTTGAACCTGCGAAAATGTTATTTTCGGAATAAAAGTAATGCATAGTCGGTCACTCGTTTAAAATGGAAGAACACATACAAAAAAATATCGTGTGAGTTCCGACAACCTATATCCCGTCTTTGGATAGTTTACGAACTAAATTAGACGTTATGTAATAAAAATAAACATTTCGTTTGTTTAAAATAGGTACGCAGGTAAGTATAGACTATAACTAATTAAAAATGGGTACTATGGGGCTGACATAACCGCAAAGATTCTAAGCCCCTTTACAAATTAAAGATAAGTTCGAATTATATGTTATTTATTTTTCAAATCATTACATGATCCATTATACATCTTTTTATAAAACATAGAAGTGTTAATGAAATTAAACAAAAATAAAATGCAAATATCTATTAATTAAAAATAAAACAAAAATATTCATAACTTGACTATGTGAATACAAATATATTCCTTTTTATTTATAAAGAAGTCGCGGAAGGCCACGACACACTTTCCATGATCAAATTGATCATGTATTAGCAGAAGGTGATGTTAGGAGCCTTAAGAACAGACGAGCGTGCATGACAAGAGCTATGAATGTCAAAGAAGCAAGTGAGGTGTGTAAGAATGGGCCTGTGTGGCGCTCTGTTGTTCGTGCCTACCCCGCAAGGGACCTGGGGTGAAGTTACGTATGTATGTATTAATATTATTATATATTACTGTTAATCTTTTTTGAAACCAAAATAAAATAATCTTGTAAATATACTAGCTTTTGGTCGTGGCTTTGCTTGCGTTGGTGTCATCATGCGCGCGTTAGTAGAGCCGTACATTTTTACTGAATAAAAAGTAGCTTTGTCATATTGCAGACTATAATCTATCTCTGTGCTAAATTTTACCCTGAACCCCTTCAGCCGTTTTGGCGTGACTAACTAACAAACATCCATCCGAACTTTCATTTTTACAATATAACTAGCGGCCCCGGCAGCTTGTCCTCTGGAAAAAATAAAAATCTATGACCCGATCCCAGCGCCACCTACCGGTTCCAATTGTGGATTTAAACCATCCGGGGACCCACTCAAACACACAAAAACAAAATCGCTCCCCGTTGTTAAGAGAATTCTAGAACCCGATCTCAGCGCCACCTACCGGTTCCAACGGTATAAAAACTGTCCTATCTTTCAAGTTGGATCAAACTGCACACGGTGTGCAAATTTGATAAAATCGGTTGAGTAGTTTAGGAGTCCATCGCGGACAAACATCGTGACAGGAGATTTATATATATTAAGATAGTATAGATTAATTACCTGTAATATTACCATGATACATGTTATATATAGGTACTCAAAATAGAAAATATACTCAAAGCATATGGGCCATGTTGGTGGTATACTAGCATGGCGTATAAGCCAAAGCTGTATAGAAGCCGCAGCGTCGGCAATGCTTTTATCCCCGTGATGCTAGCTTATACTGAAAGGAAAATAATTGTGTGGTTTGAGTATATCGGCTTAGCTGGAGAGCCCCACACTTCTCAACTACAGGTCTCCCAGTAGTGGGGCGCGAGTTAACTGCATTTAATTCCGAATAAACCATGCTAATATTTTTAAGCGTTGGAAGTTAAGTGTTCCCAATTCCCCCACTTTCCTCTACTAGTTATGATATTTACTTACTATTTTAAAACCGTATACCGTAACCGTAGTAAAATGTTATCGATTGTTGTTAAGAAAGAAAAGTATGTATATATGGTACGGATGGATATGTATCCATATCCATCCATACTAAGCCATATCCATACCATAGGGGTATGGAACAATAATCTAAATTTGCACTTTAAACAAGGCATTTATGGGCATAGTTTCGCATAATATGGGTTGAAAATTATATTACGAAACTGCAGGCAAACGGATACCTGATGGAAAGTGGCTACTGGTTGTCGTCTTCAAAGAATGTTTTTATAGTCGAACGTTACACGAGAGTTGATAGTAACCTATTTAAGCATGAGATAGTTTGGCGTACGAACCTAGCGATGGCGCTTATAGTTTGAGTGCCTAAATAGGCCCTTCATCCGAGGTTAGCACTCAGCTTTTCATTTCGAATATGAGGAAAGTAAATAAAAACTGATTAGTTAAACAAACAATTACTTATTATCTAATTAAATCAGGAGTTAAATCCATATCTAATTCTGGTGAACTGATTTAATACGTTATATATAAAACGTCAAGTAGTTTTTTTTCTGTGGCATTTTCCAGCCAGTATTTTTTTTCATTGATGGAGATAAGTAGGGTGGCGCGGAGAAGTCTTAAAAAACAATTTTCTATGACAAGTTTATTCGACGAGATTCTTACAAGACTAAGAAATTACATTTGATATAAGTTAAATTAAATTAGCTATTATAAATGACTTGGTGCTGGTCAGCAGGTTTGTAGGCAAGCGCGTTTTATTACAATTTATGGCGCGATTTAAAAGTGGCTGTAAAAAGAGTTGGAACATGAGTCGCATGTATTATCTATGGTTGGCAAAGTTTTAAATTTTTGACAGCAGGGAAAATTATTTCATTATTTAACTTTCCATGTGTATTTATTATTACGTTATGCTTTGGCCACATAAGATCCAAAAAGCTCGACAATTGAATTAGCGATGATAATATAGTAGGTATGTTTCGTATTATATAATTTTTCTATAAACCCTCTTTTCATTCATCATATTCCAATTAATATTTTCTTAAGTTTTCGCGACTTGTACACTTGCGACTTGTATTTTATTTAGGTTTATCCGACGTTTCGGCACTTTTCAGTTGCCGTGGTCACGAAGACAAAGATGACATTTGTCAAACGTTATTGTCCAACTTTTTATTCAGCTACGCAACTTGTTCATTTTAATTATTTAGTTTTAATTTTTGTTTATGGATATTATTTACTCTATGGAGTCTAATCTAATTTACCACCGCTTCACAACATGTTTGGCTTAAGAGAAGAATCGCGCAAGAAACTCTTCAGCAAACATGCTAGTTTAAATTTTTTATATAATATTAAAATGAGTGAAGGAATAGGATAAACCTAAATAAAATAAATTACCGCGCTTAAAACCGTTAAAACGTAGTTTTATTATATTCCAATTAATTAGGGTCGGCACAATATGTCTTTTCCTTCCACACTTCCTCTATTCTGACATCTTATGTCACATCATATCATCCTTCACACAATCCATCCATCTTTTTTTGGTATACTTTACATTTGTACCCATTCATCTAGTAGTTCAACATTCTTTTTGTCACGTGATTTTCTTCCCTCCTCATTATATACCCATACCAACTTAGTCTTCTTCGTCTCAATTTTTCAGTCACGGGTGCAACTTTCAAAGATCCCCTCATGTACTCATTTCTCACCTTATCTATTCTTGTAACACCATTACACCACACATCCATCTCAACATTCTCATCTCAGCTGAGTGGAGACGTTTGTGGTTTATCACTTTGTGGCCCAACATTCGGACCCGATTTTTTTTCTATAACATGTAGTGCAATTAGCTGATATATAGTAAAATAATATATATTATATTGTTTCAAACCGACAAAGACCGCACATCTGGCATGTTATATATTATAATATATATTATAAATAATATATTTTAAAAAAAAAGTGTTGCGGTGCTTTATATACTGTTAAGTGATCTTTTGTTATTATTTCTCTTGACATTAATTACTTGTATTTTATAGATAATTGACTTTTTTTAATTAGAATATTTATGTTGATTTAGTGTTAAATTTGATTTCATTAATTTTGTACACCACTATGTGGTAGAATGTACTGTGCATCTACATCATGTAACACCTGTATAAACTACATTCTTACAATAAAATTGATTGATTGATTTATTTACTTCGTGTTTAAATTTTAAAAACTCTATTGTTATCGTACTTATTTTATGGCTTTGATTAGTGTCGAACGACATAATCCTTGTTTTTATTGCATTGCATCAAAGCTTGACAGTTGTGCGTGAACCCTTTGTCGGTATTATACAGTTTGGTATAAAAAAATGCCCAAACGGAGGGGTGAGGCAGTCAATCAACGACTACGATACAATTAAGACGTGTAGTACTTTCTATTAGCGACATAGTGCCGGACTTTGAGCGTGTTGCATTGCATTGAATCGTGCAATGTGAACTGGTTGCATCCAGTTTTATTCTGTATTTGTTTTATATGTGTTTGTACAGTTCTAATAAACTCTATAGTAATGCCAATGGCATTTATTTTAATTCGAGTCCTGTATCTCGTAATATCATAGTACAAGTGGGAACCCTAGTGGCAGCCTACATAACCGTGACATTGCGGACAAATTGCATGAATGACGCCGACGTTGGTACGACCACGTTATAGAAACCGGCTAGTTATGTGGGAAACGAATATAGCCTTGCCGCCTCTGCCCAGGTCGCGGTCGAAGGGGTAGGCCCAAGAAATGTTCGCTTGAATTTGTTAAATATGACATGCATACCAAAATAGTCTCACATCTAAGAGGAAAAGAAGAAGAGTGCACAAAGTGGAGAAGAAAAAGTAGCACAGTACACATGGGTTTTTTATTGATTATGATAGATAGATAACACTTTATTGCTTACCAAAATAAAAATGCATTAAATATGCACCAAAATGTAAAATTACAACACTTCTTGGCAAAACAACAGGCAGCTTTATAGCTAAAAGCGATATCTTCCAGGCAACGTGCTTAAAAGAAATTCTCAACTAATCTCGCGATGAAGGTGGCGCAGAAGACGATAGGACTGTACAATTTAAATATACATACTTACCCTATTTTATAAATGCTATACATTATATAAATATAATAGTAATGTATATAGTTATATACGTATATACAAAATAATCTAAATAAATATATTTGTTAACATTATATGTGACAAGCATTTTATACTAAAATATTGTTATGAAATACAGGACTCGAATTAAAATGCCATTGAATTAGTAGTTAGAATTATTAGAACTGTACAAACACGTATAAACAGGTAGAAATATAACTGGATACAACCAGTACAATCTGCACGATTCAATCACACGCGCAAAGTCCGTCAGTATATTGCTTATCGAATGTACACGTCTTGGTTTGATCGTGGTTCTCGCTAGCCTGCCTTACCCCTCCGCTCGGACATTGTTTTTAACTAACTATACAATACAACACTCGATCGCGTGGCTAGATTTTTCCAAGAAAACATAATCTGCACATGTGCGGCCAAAAAGAGTACAGTAAAATAGGTTATTGTCTAATTGCATATTTTAAACACAATGTAAACAAAAGAAGTCCAAATGTGGGAAAGGTAATAAACCAGGTGTGCATCCACTTTGTCGGCATATAACAATATATTAAAATGGATAAATAAGTAAATGTTTAATATTTAAACATATATATTTAAAGACAGATAGTACTTTCTAAGGGAGTTCCGAAATGTAGGTAATGTTTTGGCCTCTCTCACAGTAAGAGGCAACGCATTCCAGAGTTTGACAGCCTACACAGATTATGATGATGAGTCTACAGTAATTAGTATCAAAATAACCTTTCAATGAAAGATTCCCCTTTTCTTAGATAACAAGCGAAATATTTTCCAAGTAAAAGAGAAAGGATTAAGATTTAAAAAGTTTTCCTCTCATTAAGCCGGCTCAGGAACAAAATTAAGCACCAATCTTTACTACAAATAGTAAAGTCTTTAATTGGCTCTATCTAACGCGGAGCTTTTGTAAGGTTTGTTTTTTAGGTTTTTTGGGGTTCTGCAGTGGTTTTCGCAAAACGGTTGGTATGGTAGGGCCCTGCTGGAATCATGATCTTGAATACAGTTTTAGGGCCTGCTAGAAGGGTGTGATACCACGCTCTCAAAAACTATCGTCGTCAACCCCTCTATTCGGTATCCTGAGTCCTACTCCTCCTTACCCACCTCTCCCGTCCTATTCTAAAGATTGGCAACGCTTGGCTCCGCCCTTGGTTTGTAAACATTAGACATCTCTAAATAATCTTCATAGACAAGATAGAAAATCAAACAACTTTCATCTAAGCCATTTTCAACTTGATTGTCAAACAGTTAAACATAACTTTCCGTGGAGCAGTCTGTTCTGTGATTTAGTTTAAAAAGGTAATGAATTCCCGCGGAACGTTAATGAATCAATTTAAATACTGGAAAACGTTTTTTTATTCCGCCACTGTACAATAATTACATAACACCTGTGGCATAAAGCCTTACAACACATTTATATTCGGATATTTTCGGCAATAAAATCAGTGTCATTACAGAGCTCGTTGAGTATGGTTTTCTTACATTTTCCTCTTCCTCTTTATACTAAAGCTGTGTACACACTGTTTTTTGGTCCTTCGAACTGGATCTTTATTTATTTACCTATTTCACTTCTTACAGCCCCCTGACTCGGTTTATAGCATTTTTTTTCATTGTACAGAAATTCGACCTATAAGGTTTTATTATATGTATACAGTGCAGGCTGTCAAACTTTGGAATGCGCTGCATCTTACTGTCATAGAGGCCAAAAAATCGGCTACATTTAAGAACGCACATTTAATTATGCCGGATTCTTATATTATAGACTATTTAATATATATGTATGTATGTATTTAATTTATAAAGTAGTTTAAGTATGTGTGTTTAATTTATAAATTACATAGTTTAAGTATGTTTATTAAAGATATATTTAATGATCTGCACCACCTACATCGCCAGATTAGGTTAAATCATTCCTCAAGTTAGGTTGCCTGCAAGAGATTGCTTTCAGCGATAAGGCCGCCTTTTGTTTCTACCATGACAATATTGTAATTGTATATTTTATTAATTTATTTGGACAACACAACAGATAACAATCAGTAATTCATTATATAATATAGTTTGTAAATTATTACAAGGCAAAAGTGGATGGATGCAGAAGTCGCGGAAGGCCACGACACACCTTCCATGATCAAATTGATCATGTGTTAGCAGAAGGTGATGTTAGGAGCCTTAAGAACAGACGAGCGGGCATGACAAGAGCTATGTCAAAGAAGCAAGTGAGGTGTGTAAGAATGGGCCTGTGTGGCGCTCTGTTGTTCGTGCCTACCCCGCAAGGGACCTGGCGTGAAGTTATGTTTGTATGTATGTATGTAAATTATAACATCTAGATTGAGATCCAAGCGTGCTGACACATCCATGTTAAAATTATATTTTCGCAAACAAAATTATGTGCATAATGTCAGTAATAGTGACTCAATAAATAATTAAAGCTAGGACATTATTTTTATTGATACATTATAAGGTAAAAAATTAAGAAAAAGAAAGCATTAAACAAATTACTAAACAAGTGAAAAGGTGTGATCTTACAGCGTAGAAATTATATTTTTTTTAAAGCTAAAGGTTTTGCATAAACATTATAAATTATATGTTGAATCATTAGATTTTTTTGTTTGTTTTAATGTTCAGACTATAATATTGAAGATAGTCTTATGTAGTGCCAGGCTGGTATTTTTGCTATCGATATGATCGTTACGGTACACCTCTGATCCTGAATCGATGATTTTTTTTTTTTTTTTTTTTTTTTTTTTTTTTTTTTTGTTGATTAATTTTGAAATTGTCTATTTGGTGAGCAATAAAGTGTTATCTATCTATCTAGATTATCTTCTCTTTGGGCCCCCCGACATATTTTGATACAGGGCTCGTTTAAGGCAAGCTACGTCACTGGTTGAGCGCTTAGCAATCCTGATAATTATGCCCTTAAGAATTTACTTAATTTAACCAACTGCATTCATTTCTAAGTCACTCGTATCTGCTCAAAGTATTTTTATTCTGCAGCGTCTTAATCCTCTCTACTCGTTTGTTGGAATATCTTTGCATAGTTGCGTAATCGGAGCTTTTCGTACTACCCGCATGTTTTAAAATGTTTGCTTTTAGAATGAGTGGGATTATAAAACGTTGTTTTCTCTAAGAAGCTTTTATGTTTTTAAATGAAACATTATTAATGTTGTGAGCCACATGACCCACATGTGCAATTTTAAATTAACAATATGAATATCTTAGTTTATAAGTATTCGGCTTATAAACTAAAGGATGTTTTCCACCAAACAACTCGCATCGCATTGGATTGAAAAGGACACGACGGGATGCGGCAACGGCGATCTCGTCTGGCAAGATGTCGATGCATACAATCGGCTCCGAACCGTTGCTTACGCAGGTATGCGTTTCTGCGTCTAGGCGAATAGCTTCATTCCTACGCTTTGACGTATTCGTATTTATTTTTGGACTAAAAATAGAATAAATAAATTAAAAGCAACGATACGTAAAATATATTATTGTAAAATACTCGTAATAAATCGTTTTATTTTAATCGATTCCGGAATATGTTTTTTTGCGGAGTTCAGCAGACAGGCAGATGGCCCACTTGATGGAAAGCGGTTGCCATCGCCTATAAACATTTGCAACACTACAGGTGCTACAAATGCGCTGCTGCACTCATAAGGGAGACTGAACCTGGTTACTAATGCCGAAACACAACTCATGGTTGCTATGCGACATACTTTAGACCAGGGGTGGTAGCCATCCAGTCGGGCAAATGCCCTACCTGGCTGTGGGTTGTTTTGTCCCCTTTTACGACAGTTCCCTGCACGGATATGTGACTTCTGATATCGATGCCAATCTTCAATTGTATCATCATCGATAGTTAACGTAACTACTACAATGAGTTTGATGTATGCCAAATGTGGCCTTATAGAACGGCCGAACCATAGATAATTCTATATATATAAAATGATGAGCCACTGTAGCTTCAAATACCGAAACATACTACTACCGTCCGCTAGATAGCATTTCAATCGGTATTATATTCCTATAAAATCCACCAGATGGCGTTCTAAACATATAACTATACTAAATTGAATTAAAAATAGAATAAAATTATATTTGCTTTATAGATAATAAAATACGTCTTAACGTTTTAAGCGCGGTAATTTTTTTGATTTTTGTTACTCCGACGTTTCGGTCACTTTTTAGGGCCGTGATCACAGAAGATAAAGATGTCAAGTGTCAACGACTATTGTTAACGTTTTTAGCCTACCGCCAACTTGTTCATTTTAGTTATTTAGTTTTCATTTTGTTTACGGTTATTATTTACTCTATGGGAGCCTAATCTAATTTACCACCGCTTCACAACATGTTATCGCTTGAAGAGAAGAAGTGACGCAAGAAACACTTCAGCAAACATGCCTAGCTCTAATAATTTTATATAATATTAAAATGGGTGGGAGGAAAAAATAATTTATTATAGAGTCTCCGGGATACTGTGTTTCTAAACTTGTGTAATTTTACGATGCAACCGGGAATAAAGCCATGCGGGGTGAACGCAAAAGGGTGTTTATAAATATTCAAAGGATATCCCGGTTATATGCAAAAGCAGGACTCTCCCGCAAGCGTATGGACTCTTAACAAGATCGCTAAATAAGGCCGGGGTGTGATTAACCGCGGGAAATACGAGCCTCTGGTGTCGTGTGTGGTCATCCTAATTTTTGGGCTTTGTTTCGCATGATTGGTTATCAACTGAGATTGTGGTATTCTATTCAAGGGTATAGCATAAAGGTTTTATGGAATAGTATGGAATGGAAGGGCATAATAATTGGGCAAAGGTGAAAAGGCAGAGATTATCCAATTTTGTATAGTAAGTTTATGTTGATGAAACAATATGGTCTATGGAAAGTCAATGAATATGACATTAATAGCTTATTATTTACTGCACATTATCACGATTGTACTGGGGCATCTTCTGATTTTCTTCTTCTAAAGATTTAGACTGTTGCCGAATGTATCTTATTTTAAGCGTTAAAAAATTCATGTTTGAACTATTTTCAAAATTAAACTGAATAACCTTATATTAAAATAAATAATAGAAATTGATAAACCGACATTTAATGAAGACTACATCGCACCACTACACCATAAAATTTAAATTGTATTGTTAATAATTATTTTAATCTCATTGTAATTGAACTAAATGTTCTTATGGGAAATAAATAGGCTTTAAATAGCATTAGTGTATACATACGTTATGTGTCAATATTTAACATGACTGCCAATGTCACTTCTCAAGTAATGGCCTAAATATTTAACACTAACGCAGATGAAGCCCTACCTTAAACGTAAATAATTAATAATCTATTAACTGGTCACATATTTTGTTGTTTTTCATCCCTCCCTTTATTTATACATATAAGTATTATATGCGACTGATAGGTTTTTTATCACTGTGACATTAGCAAAATCAATCTATAGACAAATATACATTGTATATCCCCAAATAAGCATCGTTTTTGGGACCTGTTAGAACTTAGTAATATTGTTTCCAAAAATTTGCATTTATTTGTTTCAAAACCTTTAGTAAATATTATCTTAATTGTAAGTTTTAAATTAAAATAGTATTTGGTATTTTGAAAGGAAATAAAATATAAATAAATCCTCTGCACAAAAAGTAAAAGAGGAAGAACCGAGATTAAAAAGTATAGTACGAGTACATGTTGCGAAGTGGCGGTAAATTAGATTAAGTTTTCATAGAGTAAATAATAACCATAAACAAAAAATTAAAACTAAATAATTACAAGGAATTCAATGCACTGTTACGCACAATTTCCTTTGATCTAGGTATAAAAGAATATATGCCTTAAATATAAATTTATTTGAAATCTTTTAAGTTTTATTTAAATTGAAAATAACACTAAAGGGTAAAGAGAAATGTGTTTTATTTCAAGTTAGATAACGTAGAAGTTTATGTGTTTATCTCTTTTTGGTGTCATTTTTTCGTGTCATCAATTTTCAAATAACAACGATACTAAGGATGTTTCACATTAAAAAGTTCGGATTTTTTATATATTCAGAGATAGACAGGTGACGTTGATACATAAGTTCATTGCAAAAAGTCTAGAATGCGCGCCCTAATAATATATAAAAACTTGGAAGAAGGGTGTCAAGGAGACCACCCCGGATGGGAACCGAAAGTTTCTTTTCCGGATGTTATTAGTGAAATGGAATTTGGTAATTCTTTTTTTAAAGTTAGTTACAACAATAGCAAAAAGTGTCGTTACAACTTTTGATCATAATTTTTTTTGTCTAGCCCCCTTTCGCAACGCGCGATAAGGAACTTCGTTCCAATAATACCACACCCCAATTCTTTAAGTCCTAACTATCATCCAAGCTACAGCAGTGTCGTCGTACGTCGTTAAATAGTTAACTGAACTCCAGGGTCAAGGTTAATTTTGCCGACGCAACCCTACTTGCAATTGTGACCAATAAACTGTTTCCCGATGCCCCTAATGGGGGTGCGATAGCGATACATTATTTGGGTCACAGTAAAAGAAACACTAGGGAATTTATTTGATAATTAGAGGCTTGCGGACGTACTTCATTTGCGAATGAGGATAACATGTTGGGAGAAAAATCTTAAATAAATCTATCTATTGTAATAAGTAAAATTGAACTGTTTGTCTTTGATTTTAAAACAAGAAATTAATACAACAAAATGTGCTTAAAATGATTCGAATGTTAAAAAATCAAAATGTGAAAAATAAAATAACTCAAGATTATTTGTCGGACTTCGTCTCGGGACGCCCGACAGAAGTGATAACTTAAATTAATCTAAGTTGAACTATTTAATCTTGATATTATTTAACTTGAGAAAAGCTTAGGTTATAAACTAAATTTTATGTATAACTAGCTGTCCCGGCAGACGTCGTCCTGCCCGGTAAAAAATAGGGGTTGATCGTAGAGGGTTAAAATTTAGGGTTGTATGTATTTTTGTATGTTGAATCATAAAAAAATAGAAATTAAAAATTTTGTCTAAAAATAAAAAAAAATTAGGGGTGGACTACCCCTAACATTTAGGGGGATGAAAAATAGATGTTGGTCGATTCTCATAGATACCGGATAAGCACAAAAAATTTCATCAAAATCGGTCAAGCCGTTTCGGAGGAGTATGGCAACGAAAACTGTGACACGAGAATTTTATATATTAGATAATATGATAATGTGAGGAAAGGTTATTTATGAATAAAATCTTTTATTGATTATTATAAAATATATTTTGTTCTTAGTTACAATAATAATTCTTGAATATTTAAATCGAAATTTTGCGTATGTACATTATAAGTATCATTATTTAGTGCAATTACCGAAATACGGCTAGTGATGTGGGTTAGAATGAGAGAGGAGGCGCTTGCCTACCACTGCCGTATGCTTGTGAGAAAGAGAAGCCAAACTGGCGCCGTAACGCGTTACGTTACAAGCAGTTTACCCTCCCATAAGAAGTTATGACTTCAAAAAACTGTTTTCACCAAGTGTCAACTCAATCAATAGTAAAAATACTTACCCTTTTTTAATGACACCTCGTGTAATTAATCGATTTTTTATAGTGTAGTTAAGGAGCAGTGTGAGCTCTATTTAGATAGCTAACGTTCAGTCGTGTAACTCCTTTTCATTTGAACCCCCAAACATCCTCTCTGGCTACCCTGTATACATATTAATTCACAAACATCCTATTCCTGGACTCTGATTCCCATATTTAGGGGAACAGTCGGCAATAATACAACCACGTTTGTCCTAGGTGGACCAGCGGAGCATACCTTTCATACATTTCATTCAAATAACTAATTAAATATGATTTTTATCTTAGTAATTTTCAGTTAATAGACTGTTGTAGTGTAAATAATACAGGCTTGATTTTAGAATAAAGTATATAAACTTGCGCCATCTTTTTGTTGAAGTTTATACAAACGTCTGGATTTAAAACTATTGCTTAATGAAAACTCAAAGCAAAGTTATTGTAATGAGCTGAATGTTCTTTCGTTATTGTTGTTTCTACAAGTCTCCTTGAAATCAGTCTAAGGTCTCGGTCACACTTATATCACCTTGACATATCAATGCACTTGAAGGTTTAGCCAGGTTATATTCTTTTAATTTTTGCATTTAAAATATGAAAAGGCATTTTCACTATATTGTAATTTATTATTTTAAGACCTTATATGATTAAATGGTTGTATATATTTATTATCTTATCAAGTATGGTCTTAAATATTTTTCAGGCTAAACTAGAAACAATATAACCATTGTCCTAGCTTCAGCCACATTGCATGTTTTATTGAAAAATATAATTCATTGCAATATTTAAATTAAATAAACACATATTTACGACATTTTAGGTGCTCAAAATGTGCGACGTAAATCGAATCGACGTAACTCGAGGTACTTTCATACATTTTCATACAAAACCCAGGCGTTTGGTTCTATAAGGACAGTTTTGTGCAAAAATAAAACTGCATTTCTTACATAAAACATGCTTTCTTAGAAAAATTTTAAGTACTTGCGCCTAGATGAGATACTCAGGAAGTTATATTAGACAGCAGCTTTTGTATGGGAGGTGAATATGATGGAGATACTCTTCTGGTAATTGAATTTAAATAAAAAAGGCTAATAAAATGTAATGTCTCGTAATGACTTTCGTTAAGACAGGAAAATTCCCTAACGGCTAACGCTGTCCATATTTGTCTTGAATTTGGAGTAAGATCGCAAACAGGAGGTATGATTAATTTAATTTATGGTTCCTAAATTTGCGTTGTAGTTTTCAATCGCAGCAATGTAAATCTTATAAAGAGAATTTCAGGTGGGTCTGCAAATTCGTGTTCAAACGCACAAAGTTTATATGACTATAAATAGGTACTAGTTTATTTAATTTCAGTTGAAGAAAGAAATTAAATTACTTGAATTATTAACATATTAAGGAATTTAAACTTCACAAAACAAGAATAATCAGTGGCGCCATCTAATTACGTATTATTTATGAGTTTTTAAGAATTACTTTTTTACTAGTCGATTGTTGTTCTTAGTAGGTATTGTTCTACTACGATAATTACATAAATTGTACCGTTGATACAAAAATACGATACAAGTGTGAAAAGGGCTTTAGATCTATAGGGCTGTTAATAAAGATTTTATAGAAAAGCGTTTTTCAATGTTTCAATTTTTAATAGTAAACTATGTCGAAATTCGAAGGAATTATAATTCCATTTTAATTAATTTCCAGAAATTATGCGCAGAGTAATTAATTAACGAGTTTCTTAGTATTTCAGTATTGTACTTAATGGAAAAACAAATATTTTGGATATTGCGTTTTTGGTTTATTACAAAGGTTTATAATTAGTTTAATTTACAGTAATTAGTTAAATGTTGATATTTAGGGTTCCGTTAACAATCTTGTAAAAATATGCTCGAGATAAACTTTCAAATAGTCTGTGGGTTATAAATGATAAAAACCGTAATTTATGATAAGACGATAAATAACCGTTTTTTTATTAATATCTGGCATTTATTTTGAAATGACAGACAATCATACAACACAAGTCGTGGAGAGTAATGGATAACGCACTCGTCCCAATCTCAAATCCTGGCTGGAACGCATGCACCACTTAGGTAGTTTTCTGGCCTAGTGTGCAATTGATACAATTACCACGTGCTTTTACAATGGTGGGAAAAACATCGTGATTTAACCTGCCACCGAGTTAACCAGTGTGTCAAACCTACACACTGAGATAACTGGTGTGTCAAAACTACACATTGAGATAACTGGTGTGTCAAACCTACACACTGAGATAACTGGTGTGTCAAACCTACACATTGAGATAACCGGTGTGTCAAACCTGCCAAGCCGCATTGAACAAGCGTGTGAGCAAGCCCAGCAGTGGGACGTTTATGGGATGTTATTAGGTTATTAGACAAACACTTTTATTTTATTTATTGGTAGGTATATATTTTATTTTCTTGTGGTCCACGAACAGAATACAATTAATTAAAATATTATTATACGTTTTTAATTGCTAGGCAGACACACTGACGGCCCTGATGAAAAGTGCAAATATTTATTTGCAACACCAATGGTGCAACCAGTGTGTTGCACCATTGGTGCCTGGTCATTGCAGCCGGAACACAACTCAAGATTTTATGGTGGCATACTCCGAACCAGAGATGGTAGCCATCTAGACGTGCAAATGCCTTACCACCTGCCTTTATGGGTGTTTGTATATTTATTTATAAAAAGCTTGAGAACATTTTTCTTGATATGTTTGCGTAACTTCGAAATCAAAATCAAATAAAATGCCGCGGTTACGTTTTGTCAGATGTTTAAAAATAAATATATTTTAATTTTTAATTAATTACATTGGTATATTATACTTAATATAACGTCTGGACTCTCCGATGGGCAAAAGCGGCTGTATGTCCGGACCCTATGGTTTGTGCAATACACATCGTATGTCTTCAAGATCGATATCGCATCTTGAAGCAACGATGTGAGTAAGGTCGCCACACGAACACGTAACACGCGTTATAACTGTTACATATTTTTTTTTTATGTATGATTCAGAGACGACACGGCCTGGAGTGTTACCATCGCCTATGGACATTGCTACACCAAAGGTGCTACAAATGCGCTAGTTTTGTCGCTTCTTATGACACTCTCTTATGTTATTTATATATAATTTAAGATTAAAAAGCACAAAGCGATCAAGTTTGATATAGAATGTTACAGAAAAAGTATGTCCCCGCTATAACTAAGACCACACCCTGTGCTCCCGAGCGTATTCAATACAATGCAAATACAGCGCTCTGTCCGACAGTGATAGGCGACATTAACATACATCGCTGGCGCTGTTGGGCCGTTAATCCGCCAAGAGAATGGCCCACACAAAAACGCACAAAGGGGTCAATGTTATTAAAGCTTATAAAAACACGTTAGCCCATTTTTCTTTCCGTTTTTAATGGCCTTTGAATATCTAGTATTGATAGATGGATTTGTTTTTTTAATAATGGCCTGGATTGAAATCCTTTTGAGGTAAATTCTTTTGCTTTATATAACCAATTTTTATGATGTTATGTGATGATATATACAGTTATACTTGTAGATATCTAAACATAGATAACATTGAAGCGTCTATTTGTAATGTCAAATAACTGTGTCATAAATGTTCTCTATAAACAAAAAATTTTAATATACAACGGACCACTCTGGGGCCGATCCCAGACACCCAGACCATGGTAAATAACGGAGAAAATACGTTTCCGAAATTTACTATACCGGGAATCGAACCCGGAGTCTCTGGGTTGCAGTGAGGTAGGCCGGCAAAGGCTTAGCCCGCTCAACCACAGAGGCCGTCTTCTATCTTTCTAATCTTTCTTAGGTTAAAGTAAATTTAATTACATTTTTCGAATAATTATGACAAAAATTGTTTCAGGTACAATTAAATAAGGACGTGAATCGTGAATAAAATAATGTAAACCCATAGACAATTACCCATAGACGATGCGTGGGCGACAGTGATTCCAAGATGGCGGAAAGACTTTGGGAGAAAACTGCTTGGCGCTTGATTATTTTCGCTGTAATTTTGGACATGGTAATCTGTCAAATCAACTGGACCGAAGCGAACGAAGATTTAGGTGAGTTTAAAAATATACTATTTTTTTTTCAAAATTAAACTACGATTTTATAATATACTTAACGCTCTGTTCAACGCATTATGTTAGCAGAAATTTTAGGTGCATATTTGCCTTTCAATTTCTGTAGAAATGATGCAAAAATGACTTACATGACTTTTTAATAGCTTTTTTGCTTTTGTTTCCTAGTATTTTTTAGTAAATGTTTCAAATTTTGTAACAGTTATTTATATAATATTTTCTTAAGTTTTCGCGATTTGTTTGCATAATAAAGTGGTAAATTGTAAAGCGGTGGGAAATTAGATGGTTATTATTTACTCTATGGGAGCCATACAGTAAATAATGACCATAGACAAAATTAAAACTAAATAAATAAAATGAACAAGTTAGCGGTAGGCTAAATAAAACTTTAACAATACTCCTTGGGCAAATGCTACCTTTGTCGTCCGTGACCACGGCCATTGGAAAGCGACCGAAACGTCGGATAAACCAAAATCAAATAAATTACAACGCAGTACTACACAAAAATTGGATAATTTTTCATTAAAATCTCCATATACACTGGGTCGTCTGGAAGAGATCGCTATAAGCGATAAGGCCGCCCATTGTTCTAACGAAAATGTATCCTTAATAACTGTCTAGGTTTAATTTTATGGTGAATAATAATAATTTAATGTACACTTGAATATACTCCAAAATCTAAGGAACAATTAAATAACGAATAAGCAGGCGGACGTACTTTCCGAAGTACGTCGCCCCTTTACCCGCTCGGCCTGGCAGTACACCAGGCCCAGCTTCAGGCGATCAGGGCGCGGGAAACCGTGTCCATGATCCAAATCTGGTCGAGAGAGTTGGAAACTCTTGTAGCTGGCATTGATATGGTGGCGCAAAAATGCGCGACCCTGACATTCATAATGACGGCGATACTTACCGGGTACAGGCGCTTCGATTAGTATCTGCATCAGATTGTCTATCTGCTTCTTCTGCATCAAATTTGCGCAGTATGGGCACCGCAGAGATTTGAGCTCAGACTGTCGTAGATCCTATCGATTCGCTGGGTATTCTGGTCTAGGCCATGCTACATAGCGATGATCATTGGGAGGGAGCGTCCTTATTCTGCGAGGCAATAATGTCTCAAAAGGAGGCCGTTGAACGAGAGAGGGAGAGAGGCGCGTTTGCAGCCCATGGCTACCGACGTCGGTCAGGGACCCGGAGACACAGATATGCGCAAGATATCCTCCCGTAATTCCGCTACAGGGGTCCTCCAGCATCTGGAAGCGGAGGAACCAACCCCTGTTGATGGAGTAGTTTGCTTCTCCCAGGGCATTCCCGGGCAGTGCTCCACCATGTGCGCGGGGCACATGGGAAGAAGAGGGTTTTAGTCGAGATACCATGGGTTACCTCTTTATTAGGGGTACCTTACTGTGTCTACACACATGCCGGCAATTTACTATGTTATCTGTGCCATCTTCAGTGGATAACTCTCATTGCTTTGGTCTAATCCCAGTAAAGGACCCGGTAATATAAGAAATGTGTTACCCCACCTACCTCAAAAAAAAAGTTGTGTGGTGCGTCGATGATGGTTAACCTGTTGTATAGCGTGATGCATCACTGGCTTGAGCCCGAGGTTCAATCGACATCTCGACCCGAGACGAGAATATAAAATAAGAAAGTGTTGCTAGATGTAATTATTATTACTTAATTAATTTAATATTAGACTTTTGACTGTATATACAGAAATCTTAACTGGTACGTGAAAATATTTAAAACCTAAACATTTTCGTAGACGCATCTCTGAAGGTTTTCTGTTTGCTTTATTGTAAGATTTTGGTATCTCCGTGGACTATTCAGTTTTAACCTTTATACTTGTAATTATGTAACAATAAATTATTCCACGTATGTGACGTAACTCTTGACATGAATGACAATGCCTTTTACTAGATCTATTGTCAGAATAAGCGCTCTGCGTTCCAGGAAAATTGAAGTTTGATCCTAGTGTCTGTTTCAATTTAAACTTTCTCGTTTTTGTGGATGTAAAGTATTTCCATATCCATTCTCGAATTTAAATCCCATATTTAAATTCGAGAATAATAAAAATGTCTATACAATGTATTGTTTAGCCGCAAGTTTCCTTACCTTAAGGAACCATTTGAATTTTTCAAAGTGAATCAGGAGAAATTCCTCAGGTTCCTCAACACAAGACTAGAAACACCGCTCAATACCAAGTTTTATAATCATTCATTCAGTGCTCAAGCTGTCCAATTATGGAACATGCTTCCACTGGAAGTGAGGCAAGCCTAATCAATATCCTCCTTTAATAAACTTGTTATTATAATACATACTAGGTGTGCCACGACGTCGTCTGTGTGGAATTTGTTTTCAAAACCCCCGATTTTGAAACATTTTTCATTGGTGCTCCGCTTCTATTGGTTTTTAGCCTTTCTCGATAAATGGGATATCTAACACTGAGTGGGTTTTTCAAATCGGACTAGTAGTTCCTGTGATTAGCGCATTCAATCAAACAAACAAACAAATTCTTCAGCTTTATATATTAATATAAGACATACATGTATGTATATTTAATAGTAATATTATTATGTGACAACTTTAAAAATATTGTGCTACAAAACCCTGCCCCAGCGTTTGTGCCATATTTCTCTCTTCAACACAAGGTTGTCTGGAAGAGATCCTTATCAGCAATAAAACCACCATTTGTACCTGATAAGCGGTTTTTGTGCATTGTTTCGTTATTTTTATTATACAACTAGCTTATCCGGCAAACTTCGTACCGCCTCAGAAATAATAAATGAAAAAGCTGAATGATAATTGCAGAATGTTTCAACTTTATTAAAAAATGTGGTCAAAACTTAACCGGAACGAACATCAAACGTTTGACATTCAAAAACAAAAGAATGAAAAAAGACACTTCACTTTTAAATTGATTGGCTATATATATATATCTCATCTCCTTTAGTTATTGCAGTTTAGTGGGCGTCATCAGGGTAAAATGCGAGCATAAAACACATGGCCAACTATTTATACACTTTTAATTTAGATTTAAAACACATTTTAACATAATTTAGACCGAACAGCGGGTTCAGAGCACCGCTCATACTTCCAACTTCAATACTTTCTTTAAGATTCTCAAAGGTCCAACTCGACCTGTTGCCACCAACCAAATGCGCCACAAAAACTCCTCAATCTACCGAAGTATATACTACCAAAGTATAGAGGGCGTCTGACCCCACTCCGAGCCATATGCTCTGCTCTGATTGGTCGTTTATTAAATCACAATATTCATAACTTTCATTAGGTTATAACGATCTTTTAGTTATAGAAACATTTAAGACATCAAACCAAATTTAATTAACAATTTTAGAAGCAATTAAAATGTAAACAAATAATATTGTGCGTTACACATCCAAACAATAATTCATCCAATTATAGCTTCCCTCCGACATATATATATATATACACACACACACACACATATATATATATATATATATATATATATATATATATATATATATATATATACATATGTATGTATGTACAGATAAAGTATATTCTATTCTATGTACCAGATTTCAGCAAAAAGGATTCCGTAGTTTTTCCTTGAAGTCATACAGTTTCGTATTAAAATACATTATAGATTAGTATGTAACTAAATGCAACAATGCAACATTTTGATTCAAGTATTTTAAGAAACGATATGTTTATTCACTGTATCCTTTGATAATTTTTTTACTTGCACAAATACTGTTTAAATAAAGTTTGTTAAATGACTACCTCGAATGTAATTACGAGCATTAATTATGCAGCGATAATCGAAACAGTATACAATCCTGTTATGCAGTTCAGCGCATATCATTACACTGTTAAACGTGACGGATTATTACATGTTATATCATAATAATTATGAATACTAGCTAAGTTCATGTAGCACAAAATAAACAGACGTGAAGAGTGACCCTAAAGCAACAAAATCATATTTTCTACATCTTAAAATCGGTGGGAAATAAAACATGAAAAAACCTCTGTATCCAAGGAGATTAGGCTACCAGTCTTCTAGGTACAATGCTTAGCGACAGTGGTCTGGTGGAGCTGGACCGACTTTAGTATTGTAGCAGCGAGAGGTAGCAGTTAAACAATACTTCAGATCAGAGAGTAGTATTTTCACTGGCAAGTGCAAGTGCTGATGTGAACTGAAACGGTAACCTTAAGTAAAATATTAACAAGTCGTATATACAATGTGTAGCTCAGTGTGTGAGTAGGACGGATGATGTGCGAGTGAGATAGAGCAACTATTAATATGTGCGCTCCCACGCTGCGCTAGTCAGTAGTTTGTTGTCCGCTGCGATGACTAGACGTATGCAGTTCCATAGTATAGTTTTTATTATTGTATATATATTTTTAAATTAGTTTTATTTGTAGGAGAGTTAATTTTTAGCAGTTTAATGTTTTAAAAATAACTATATTTTACTTTGTTGTCGTTTTTTTAAGTTTTACTTGGCACCGAATTTTTGAGATGTTTTAGAAAATATTAATGTTTGATTTTTGGTTAGTCTGGAAGCCGGTTTCTTTTCTTGCTAGAAGCTTGATATTTTTCTCTTTAAAGTTGCTACTTATGACGGTACCATACATAAAGTATAAAATCTATGAGGTTTCGTTGTTCTGTAAGTTTATAAAAAACATTTTAATTGATCTGACTGTCCGTGTCCCTATTCATATCTATTCATGTCTAGTTCAAACATTGTTACTATTACACATAAATTCGCAGCATTAGTGTCCCGGATGTCCGGAATTCGGCCACCTCCCCAAAGTACAGCGATTGGGAGTTATGTCCAGGATTTACCTGCATTTGTCTATTAATATTTTATCAGGTTCATATTATAATGCTCGCCCGGTTTAACCCGGTCTCTCTATTGTTTCGTGTCGCTATGACCAGAGGGATGTTATTGCGATTTGTTCGCTTTTAGTGTACGTTGCAATTCTGATAAAAGCTTTTATATCATCGTCATGTACGTTCGTCCACGTTATAGGCACCTTTCTTATTTTTTATTGCATGAGTTCAGCAGACATGCAGACGGCCCACTTGATGCAAAGCGGTTACCATAGCCTATGGACATTTGCAACATCAAAGGTGCTACCAATGGGCTGCTGCTCCCTTAAGGGAGATTGGAATCTGGACACTAATACCGGAACACAACTCAATGTTCTATGGCGGCATACTCTAGACCAGGCGTGGTAGCCATCCAGTCGGGCAAAACCCGGCTGTGGGTATTTGGTCGCTTCTTATTACAGGGCGCCCGACCGCAGGAAATTGTATTCTTTCTTCGTTCCTACACGGATAAAAGTCTGTTGCCATTTTGGCATTCTGTTGTATGTTGTCGAACTATTTATCTTAAATATTAAATGACTTATACGTCTTTCGACCACATTTTCCTAAATATACAAAGGAAATCCCAAATTCCTTTACCCAAATATTTGCCTGCGTAGAAACAAAAGCGGACATACAAAAACCTATCGACTCACAAAAGGCGGGAACCGCCGAACGAAAATTGGGACATGGCGTGAAATTTGTACGAAAAATATGGGCGAAAGGGCCTGTCATCCAACGTTAGAACGCCAATGGAATAAACCGGGTAAATCTGGTTGCCGCTTGATTATTCCACGGCCGCTTGTCCCCGGGGGCATTCGGAAATTCGCCGGGTAGCCGAACTCGCCGCAATGAATACTAAGCAAACAAATTCAGAAGAAACGCGTTGTGTAGAATTAAATAATAGACGTATGTTATGCTTCGGCCAATATGTTGCGAGCGTATAAGGTAAATTCGAATGGATAAGACGGAATAGAATTGATGGATATACCTACTATATTTTATATGTAAAATTGTATGGAATATTCTTTAGTGGTCATCCACAAATCCCGTCACACGAATTTCAAGATATTCGACCCCTCGCCTGTTCTTGTAACACCTGACCTTTCTTTAAAATATTTTAAAGTAAGTACGTCGCGGTCGGCCGCCACCGACTCTACTACTCGCATTACTGTCATACACTTGTTTTGTGATTCTCCTTTCATTCATTCTCTCTACATGCCCAAACCACCTTAACAATACATACATATTATCACGCCTTTTTTCCATAGGGTAGGCAGAGATTATAGATCTCCACTTGCGTCGATCCTGACCAACAACTTTCACATCATCTACTTTCATTAATCTCTTCATACATGCACGTTTGTTTGGCATACTTTTAACTGATCTTGTTTTAACACCTCTGTTATTTGATCATGGTGTGTACGTCGTGATCTACCGTTACCAACTCTACCATTCACAATACTGTCATACACTTGTTTTGTGATTCTATTTTCATCCATCCTCTCTACATGCCCCAAACACCTTAACATTCCTTTTTCAACTCTTGTTATTACATATTCTTTCTATCCAAAGCGTTCCCTTATTACACTATTAGGTATCATATCATTCATGCTCACCTCACATATACTTCTCAAAGCTCTCATTTCAATTGCATTTATTCTAATTTCATGCTTCTTCTGCCACACCCAACTTTCACTGTCGTACATTAGTGTTGGCACCAACGCCCCTTGATGGAGGCGACCTTAACAACACCCTTTTTTTTTTTTGGCCAGGGGAAATCCGTTTGAGGACTAAGCCGCGACAGGCACAGAAGCCTGAGGGGATGCTCGCGACCCGGTGAGAGTGTGGGATTCGCCAGATCGGGGATGGCACTAGCGTGCCCGGTCAAAACTGGTGCCACGCTATTGCCACTCCCCAGTTAGGGATACCCACTAAAACCCCTGGGTGTTCCGCCCTGCGCCTTATGCCAGGGCTACGGGTGTAGGCTATCCCGTCTCCGCGTGCCCTGGCAGGCGTGGGCCCCGCGACCTTAACAACACCCTGCTACAACTCTATTAATTCTTCAAAAGTCACTTTGTAACATACTTCTGAAAATAACTTGAGATATAAATAGAATAAGAAATATAAAGAAAAAGAATATTTAGCTAGACGTGTTGCTGGGGAGTTTCTTGCCGCTTCTTCTCCGTAACAGCAATAACATGTTGCGAAGCGGTGTACATAGACTAGAAGTAAAATTAAATTTTAACCTATATATATGACCTTCAAAAAATGTTCTCTAGTGGATCTTATTTTGAATAAAAACTTTTGAATTTGAATTTAACATTCCTTTTTCAAAAAGATGTACATAACGTTCCACAAGAGACTCACAAAGACACGCCCGCTATTTTCGCCGTGCCACTTGCTTGGGGGCGTTAAATCATAATAAACTCTGGTGGAACGACGAATTATACAAATGTCATAGGTTGATTTGAAAATCGCGCCTTTTTCAATGAATTAATGCTCTTTGGTCATCGCCCACTTCGACCAGCTCTTGACATGGGCCGTTGTGAGCGCTGTGTGATTATTTTCGATCACAGCGCTCACAATAACCTCACAATGACGTCATTAGTGACGTTTTCGCCACGACTACAATGATCGTGGTCACCATGTGGAACGGCAGACGGAGTATTTTGGGTGTTGTGAGATACTAAAGGAACGCGCCCATAAAGGAAGTAAATTTAAATTTTGACATATGTATGCCTTTCTATTTTATAATAGAATAAGATAATAGAAGACAAAGTAGAAGGTAGAAAGGATAGAGAAGACCTAGAGGGCGTTTCTAATCAAATAAAGGAAAGGATGGTTGTCGTGCCGTATAAGAAGTGAAACAGCTAGCTGAGAATAGAGAGGATTGGAGGAGGTTCCACCGGCAAGAGTTAAAACGAAATATACTTAAGAGTTAAACTCTTAAATATGATGACGATGATGATGTATGAGTTTCAAAAACTTTACAATTTGAATTTCAGACAGTAAAAGAAATGACAATCAGTTTACAGAAAACGAGAGGAAATTGGCAAGTTGAGAACATTTATGTGTGAAACCCGCTAATCCGTCCTGGATAAGCGTGAGATATACAAGCCGTACGCCTGGTGGTAGGGAGACCTAAGCCTAGCAGTATGACATTTATGGGTTGAATTATTAATTATGTAATTATTCGTAATTGTAAACTATGCGAAGGGTATTATTAATGTTTCAAATAGAACAAAGCTGTCAGAACTAGTTGTACGTAACAAACTAACTAACAAATATAATAAATAAATGTAAACCGCGGTTTACGGTGTAAGCCCAGCTCGGCCCAAAGCCATACTTTATAAAATTAATCTGGGGGGAACAATATTTCGCTGTAATTGACGAGCTCGGTACAGAAAACTGTTAATGTTTTAACTACGTGTACTCACGGACGTAGAAACAATCATGACAAAAAAAAAACAAAATCAAACTGTACACATAAAAAAAAACTAATTAAAAATCACGTGTTCAATTTACAAAAAAAAAAAAGTAAAATAAAAAAAAAAAAAAAAAAAATATAAAAAAAAACTAGCATTTGCTGAAAGTCGCGCCCCTCCAACAACATGTTGACTAAAAATACTCCATAATAATAAATCCATAAACAAAAAAACTAAATAAAAATGAACACGTTGCGTAGCTGAATAAAACTTGACAATACACGTTGACAATGTCATCTTGTCTCCGTGACCACGGCAACTGAAAAGCGGAAACGTCGATAAACTAAATAAAATAAATACCGATTAAAACGTTAAAACGTAGTTTATTACCATACTTAAAACTATCATGTATCCGTGCAGGAACGGAGAAAGAACACAAATTCCTGCGGTTGGACGGCCTGAAGTAAGAGGCGACAAAACAACCCACAGCCAGGTGGCGACTGGATGGCTACCACCTGGTCTGGAGTATGTCGCCAAAACAATATCGAGTTGTGTTCCGGTATTAGTGACCAGGTTCCAGTCTCACTTAAGAGAGCAGCAGCGCATTTGTAGCACTTTTGGTGTTGCAAATGTCCATAGGCGATGACAACCGCTTTCCATCAAGTGGGCCGGCTGCCTGCCTAACAAACTCTTGCAATAAAAAAAACTAGGTATAATAAATGCTGACTAAAGGGTGTCTTTATCAAGCTATCTCTTTCACGTTCGTTTTAAATAGAGACTATATAATTTGTTTGTCTACATGTCCATCATCTTTTGACTGAATGCAGCAAGAATAAAGGTGGAAGAGTGTCACTAAGTTAAAAAATAATTAAATTTAGGGTAATCGAGCTGATATGCCAATGCTGCAAGTCTAAAAAAGTGAGGAGTTTTTTCTGTTCAAAAATAAGTGATAGAATAGAATATTCTTTATTGCACATAGGAAAATAACATGAGTGAACAATCATTTGGCTAGTACAATCGGCAGTCTTATCAATAACGGCGATTTCTTCTAAACAACTTTCTGAAGATAATTTCATATTTCTAGTAGTGGGTCGGTATTCAGCGAGCATAGTTTAAAATATATACATATATTAATAATAAATAAAAAAATACATACATATTTATATACAAATATATGTACATATAGTTACATACACATACAATACTGTTTACGATTTTTGATAGGGATCTTTAAGGAGTTTATTAAAAGATTTTGCACTCCTGATGCTTATTGGTAATGCATTCCGCAACCTTACAGCCTGTTGTACATTAAACGACTTCACACAAAACATGAAAGTACGTGCAGTCACAACAAGTCTAGCAATTTGTATTAAATAGAATACCGTGTAGTCCATAAGTACCTACGTAAATTTAAAATAGCTTGGTTCGTTTTTGTCTTGGTTGATACAGCGGTTATCTCGATGTGTAGGCTGCATCACGATGTTTTCTTCACCGTTATTAGCACGTGGTAATTGTAGCAATATGCACATTGGATCAGAAAACTGGCTAAGTGAAGCGTGCTTTCCGGCCAGGATCGAATCCGCGCTCCTTGAGTTGGGGACGCGTGCGCTAGCCATTACGCTACCACGACTTTTTAGGGACTTCTATAAGTAATTATATCAAAATTTTCAGCAATAAAGATTTATTATACCTTATTTCAAATTATATTTGCGGCAAATACAGGTTGCGAGAAGAAGTGAAAATAGATAATTCTAAAACCGCTTGCCAAGTGCTCGAAGACAATAATTCGAACCAAAGCTCGCCAATGTTCAGTCCCATGTGTTTACATCCAAGACAATAAAAATAAAAAGAAATATGGGCATTCACGTTCGTTGGGTGGCTCAGGAAAATAAAGAATTTAATGAAACAAGATTTGAAGGCTGAAACTAATTAATGCAAGTGACGTAATACTTCATTTGCATACGTAATTCAGGGTTAATGGCGGACAAGTTAGTTCATTTATTTTTATAGCAAACAGGCAACGACACGACATATTGTTCCTTAATCAACATTATACAAGAAGAACACTAAAGTTGGTATCAGACGGATCAACCAAATTGAATCGATTTGGTTGCAAGGATAACTAGGTAGCATTGAATGATTCCTTTAAATTGAATCTTTTTTATTTCGTTTTTTTTATTGCTTGTGTTTAATATACAGGCAGACGGCCCACTTGATGGATAGATATTATCATCGCCTATGGACATTTGCAACACCAAAGGTGCTACAAATGCGCTGCTGCTCTCTTAAGGCAGACTGGGACCTGACCACTAACGCCGGAATATAACTCAAGGTTGTTATGGCGACATACTTTAGACCAGGAGTGGTAGCCATCCAGATGGGCAAATGCCCTACCACCTGGTTGTGCGTAGTTTTGTCGCCTCTTGCGACAGGCCTCTTACGACAGAAATTACGAACATTACGGAACTCACTTAGAAAGTACTATCTGTTTTTTATGTTATTTTTCATTTATCTATTTTTAATATAAAATGCTTGTTATATATAATTTAATAAATATATTTTTAGATTATTTCGTATATACGTATATATTGGTATTTATAAATGTGTCTGGATCTTTATATGTATTAAATTTATAAATTAATGTAAGTATGTATATATAAATTGTACAGTCCCATCTTTTTTCTGCTCCACCTACATCGCTAGATTAGTTCAGAATTTCTTTTAAGCCAAGTTGCCTGAAAGAAATTGCTTTTAGCGATAAGGCCGCCTGTTGTTTTGTCAAGAAGTATTTATGTTACATGCCGTCAAAGAAACACGCACACCGGCCTGTCGTAAAACGCAGTTTATTACCTTACCTGCATTCGGAGTTCTTTTGTTTACTTCGTGTTTAAAATTTGCAATTAAGAAAAACATCCTATTGTTATCGTACTTGTTTAATGGCTGTCATTAATGTCGAACTAATCCTTTTTGTTATTGCATTGCGTCGAAGTTTGCTAGGTGTGCGCGGATTAACTCATTGAACGCGGTCCTTTATTGTATTGTACAGTTGGTATAAAACAATGCCCGAACGGAGGGGTGGGGCAGTCAAGCGACGACTACGATACGAGTAAGATGTACATTCGATGAGCGATATAGTGACGGACTTTGCGCGCGTTATTGAATCGTGTAGTTAATACTGGCTGTGTCCAGTTATATTTGTGCCTGTTTTATACGTGTTTGTACAGTTCTAATAAAGTCTATAGTAATTCCAAAGGCATTTTAATTCGAGTCCTATGTAGCTCGTAACATTACTGCGGTCTAAAGTAAAATATAATTAATTCATTTTCTAACTGTGCCAATCTAGATCAAGTATAATTAAAGTGTCTAGGGCATTCGTCCATCTGCCAATTCGCAGAGGTGGCTTGCCTTGTCATTTCAGGCACAGTCAATTGTCCATAAATGGATTGCTTTTAATGAAGAACGACGTTGAACTTTCATATTATGCAGTGCCTCGTTTGTTTTGTTATATCAATGAAAGTAGCGAAAATGCTATAACTCACAAAATGCAAAGTTTTCATCAAAGCCGGATTGCTTCTTAGTAATACAGGGAAAATTCAACTTTTAATCTTCAAATACCATTTAATTTTTTTATGTTTAGCTATTAAAAGCCACATTCAAGATCGATTAATCATCAATTGGAAGTACATACATACATACATAACTTCACGCCAGGTCCCTTGCGGGGTAGGCACGAACAACAGAGCGCCATTTAGGCTTATTCTTACACACCTCACTTGCTTCTTTGACATTCATAGCTCTTGTCATGCACGCTCGTCTATTCTTAAGGCTCCTGACATCACCTTCTGCTAATACACGATCAATTTGATCATGGAAGGTGTGTCGTGGCCTTCCGCGACTTCTGCATCCATCCACTTTTGCATTGTATATCTGTTTAGTCATTCTTTCATCATACATTCTTTCCACATGCCCGAACCACCGGAGCATTCCTTTCCTTACCTTTACCCCGACACTCTCTTTCAGACCAACTCTCTTTCTTACTTCGGTATTACGAACGCGGTCCGCGAGCGTCACTCCGCAGATTTTGCGGAAGTAACTACATCCATTTTTAGTTTAGTTTTAAATGTCTCTCTCTTTTCTTTCACCATATCCCAATTAATTGGGGTCGGCACAATATGTCTTTTCCTTGCGCACTCCTCTATTCTGACATACATCTTCTGTCACACTACAAATCATCATATCATCCTTCACGCAATCAATCCATCTTTTTTTGGCCTACTTTTACATCTGTATTCATCTATCTTGTAGTTTAAAATTCTTTTTGTCACGTGACTTTCAACCCTCCTCATTATATGCCCATACCAACTTAATCTTCTTCCTCTCAATATTTCACTCACGGGTGCAACTTTCAAAGGTCCCCTTATGTACTCATTTCTCACCTTATCCATTCTTGTAACACCACACATCCATCTCAACATTCTCATCTCAGCTGAATGTTTCTTAATAATTCAGAGAAAAATCAAATTTCTGCTTTTAACCTTCAAATACAGTTTTAAATATTTCGTGTATCTAGTGTAGTATGTAAGCATTCGTATTGTTTATTGTAAGGGGCCAGCGCACAATATTTAAGTATTTGCACACTTAGCAATAATGAAGTATATAAGGCTTTCATGTTGTTAAACGGGATCAGAATACACAGAATAAAGATACCATACACATTGTAGGAAACCTACATAGATAGACACTGGCTGCATGGAAGCCTAAATATTTTATAATAATAAAACAATGTGTCTAATAATTTTGTGGCAGTTGCTATTGAACTGTTGATGTGAAATATTATCTGGTATTCAATTAATACCAACTATAGTCAAACGAAGTGCAGTTTTAATTTCATACATGTACGCGCATAAGTTTTAAACACACATCGGGACAATGTAATTTTAATACTGCAATCACTTCAGTCCGCGAGCAGCCCTCGCCCGTAACACACTAGCAATAAAAACCCACATTCAAGATCGATTATTCATCAATTAGAAGTTACTACCTCGATCCTTAGTTAGTTTTAAATATGCACTTTTTAAAATATCTATACTAATATTATAAAGAGGTAAAGTTTGTGACGTCATAGGGGGTAATCTCTGGATCTACTAAACCGATTTTGAAATTTCTTTTACTGCTGGAAAGATAGGTTAACAAAGAGTGTCATAGGCTATATAACGTGATGCTATATACCACAGGAGCTGAACGGAGCGCGGGCAAAACGCGCCGGGTCGCTAGTAACCAATAAACTCAAAACTACTCAACCGATTTCAAAAAAAAAATCATCATCCGAATGCCATTATCCCTGATTGATGTAGGCTATATGAAAACAGAGATCCCTACTCATTGGATTGATCATTGTTTATCGGCCGGAAACCATATCTTGTAATTTAAAAACTAAAACTAACTTAAAAATTATAATTAAATACTAAAAGCTAACTAACTTATAAATATAAATTAAAGACTATGTAACAAATCGCTGCCAGATGGGAGCGTGCCCACAAGGCTGGCTGCATGGCGAGGCTTATTCGTTGTGCGAAATACGAACCAGCGTTCTGATCACGGGTGGCATCAAAGAGTTTCTTGCAAATTTCTTTGAAGACGCTCTTTGCGGATGGACCCCACGAACCGAATGTCTCAACTCCAAACGGCACAAATATTTAAGCCCTTCCTAAGGTTTTATATTTGTGCCGCTTGAGAGCTTCAGCTTTTGAAGCAGTGTTGCCAGCCCCTAACTGTCATTGGAAGATGCAACGGAATGTCGACATATGTCGCGTCCCAAACAAGCGGCCGTCCCATCTTCCAAAGAATAAGTGACATACCATCCGGCCTCTTGGCATCGTCGCGTACCTTCTAATACGGGCGATACGTCATAATAGAACATAAAAAATATAATGAATAAATGAATTCATGAAAACACTTTGTTGTTCACCGCTTAAAGCGATCTCTTCCAGGCAACTCCCTAAACTGAAAAGAAAGAAAGAAATAATTTATTTGCTACGAAAGCGATAAAATGATACGGAAATACGTGTGTTATGATGACATTATATATATTGTACACCGCATTTCCTACAAATGAGGTCGGCAAGTCAGCTTCATACTGTGTTGTAGTTTCCTGCAGCACAGCGCTGATTTTCAGTGCCGACCCCGCCTCATTCATTTTAAAAATATTTGACCCCTTAGTAAATATACACAAGCAACAGAAAATATAAGACAGAGTAACAAATATATGAAACAAAAAACATAAGACGCGTGTTTGTCATATGTTTTACACAGAATAAAAGAATCATTATCATCAATCATTAGTATTATGAGGAAAATATTAAAACAAGATAATGGAGTGAGTGAATGAACGGACAAATGAAATCATTTTATTGTCCACCAAAAATTAAAACTACGTTCTTAAAACTAAGTACAGTAAATGTGAACAATGGGCGGCCTTATCGTTTAAAGCGTCTCTTCTAGGCAACCCCCAGTGCAGACAATAAAAAATATTAAACATTCGAAGTATATGAAATAAGTAAATAAAAAAAATAACTAAAAAAAAAATAGAAAAAATTATTATCTTTAATGCTATCATAAAAAAAAAAAAAAGTCTAAAAAAAATACAAAATTTATGACTACCCTAACATTTAGGGGATGAAAAATAGTGGCCGATTCTCATAGATACCGGTTACACAAAAATTCATCAAATCGGTCAAGCCGTTCGGAGAGTATGGCAACGAAAACGTGACACGAGAATTTATATATTAGATAAACATACGCTTATCAACATCGCTTCCATACGCTACGCTCACGTATGGAAGCGAGAGTTGGGTATGGAACAGAGAGCATGAAAGCAGAGTAAACGCGGTCGAGATGCGAGCACTGCGAAAAATCTGCGGAGTGACACTCGCGGACCGCGTTCGTAATACCGAAGTAAGAAAGAGAGTGGTCTGAAAGAGAGTGTCGGGGTGAAGGTAAGGAAAGGAATGCTCCGATGGTTCGGGCATGTAGAACGAATGTATGATGAAAGAATGACTAAACAGATATACAATGCAAAAGTGGATGGATGCAGAAGTCGCGGAAGGCCACGACTCATCTTCCATGATCAAATTGATCGTGTACTAGCAGAAGGTGATGTCAGGAGCCTAAAGAACAGACGAGCGTGCATGACAAGAACTATGAATGTCAAAGAAGCAAGTGAGGTGTGTAAGAATAAGCCTAAATGGCGCTCTGTTGTTCGTGCCTACCCCGCAAGGGACCTGGCGTGAAGTTATGTATGTATGTATGTATGAAAACATATCATAATACATACAGAATAAGCAGCACTAATATACATACCTGAGAGTA
The DNA here is from genome assembly GCA_012273795.1 of Dendrolimus punctatus. Classification (NCBI taxonomy): domain Eukaryota; kingdom Metazoa; phylum Arthropoda; class Insecta; order Lepidoptera; family Lasiocampidae; genus Dendrolimus; species Dendrolimus punctatus. The sequence continues at coordinate 645,252 of CM022547.1, read as the reverse complement.
CCAAAAATAATTAAAAACCATGATTTTAAAAGACTGACAGCTTGTCTGATGTCGAGTGGCAGTGAGTTCTATAAACAGCTTATACTGTGAGGGAGTTATTAACTAAGGAAGAAGTGTGTACAGGTGTCATTAAGGAGATAATATTACTAGATCACAAATAATGAGACTGAGAAAGATGTAGGAATTAAAATTGTTCCTTTAAATAATGTAAACATTGAAGGGAACACGATGACAGGACTAAAAAGTTTCTATTAATAACCATACCGTAGCTTTCGTGTCGATTTCTGCTGCCACCTGTTATATGTAGTTCGTGCACGTTCCCTATTCGTCACAAAACAATAGACCAGCCTTTGTAGTCGTAAGTTGAGTCGATGCTGTTTTATGCAAATGAAACTATCCATCTGTCCGTCGCCGGACATTCGAATATTATCTTCACGATGTACTATTTCAGTATTTCGGGGAGTTTGCATAAATTTCGGTTACTATGTTGCATAGTATACAAGTTACGTCTATAGAATCAGTACCTATTGCATCTACAATATAATGAATGTTCTTATTATTAGAATAAACATAGAATGTTGTTATTAAAAAAACATGGCTTTCTCTATTTTTGTTCACCAGAATGAATGAATGAATGAATGAAAACTCTTTATTGTTCACATAATTAAACTAGATATTTAATATAAACATATTACAATTAGAACAATGGCGGCCTTATCGCTTGTAGCGATCTCTTCAGACACCGGTGTCTAAGGAGATATTACAAGAAAATTAAGTAATGGTGGTTTAACTAAATTCAATAGTAATTAAGAAAAAAAAACAAGATTATTACAATAATAAACTAATCAAGAAGTACATAATTAAAAATATTAAAATAATATAAATTACATATACTTACATGCGAATAATAATAGAATGCCATTTACGGCAATAAATTTTATTTAGTGACAAATAATGGTCAGTGATCAAGTGTTTGAATGTACCAATGGATGTAGCTTGTCTGATTTTCAAGGGAAGGGAGTTCCATGCCACTGATGGTGGCAACAAAGGTTTCCGATATGGCCGATTTCTCTTTTAAGACAATAGAAGAGCGAGGAGGGATCGGCCGCCATCCCAAGACGGCGTGGGCACGCCACCTTATGATTCTTCTTCATTCCATATTTCTTCGTTGCACAATCAACATCTACACACTCCATAAGCCAAGTCGCGCTATTTCATATAATTTATATTAAAACTATTTGTAATTTATATTAATTAAGAATAATTAAATATTGTAAACATTTAAAACTGTGTTTATATGTACCACCCGTACAGCATGTTTAAAATTTTATAATATTATAGATTTATGGCTTTCAGTGTCGAAACTCTAGAACTTCCCTATGACAAAAGGGCTAGGTCTGTATTTATTGCAGCGTATAAGCGTTGCCATGCAGTGAGGTAATGTGGCCAGCATTTTGGGAACTTTCTCAAATAGCAGACTTTTCTACTCATATATTTGTGTTATATGTATGTAATTATTATTATTTCTTATTGTAAGCTGTATATGTATATATTTTAGTTATCTTAATTATTGTTACAACTTAGCCCCCCGACAAATACAAACTCCACGATGCACATTTTATTACCTGTCGGCATTTGAACTATTTGTAGTTCATTTATGATCGTCTTCTTTTGTTTACTTATTTATTGGCATATGTTTCTAGAGAACAGCCCATTGTTTTATTGTACTTGTTTATGGCCGCTTTTGGCCGAATCATTAACCAGGTGTTACGGATTACGTCGACTACGATACGGTCACATTGCATTTGTGTAGTTATAGTACGATGGCTTGATTTAAGGAGGGGGGGACATTCAAGCCACGATTACGATACGGACATGACTTGTTTACATAACGAGAATCTAATAGTGACGGACTTTGAACATCACGTGTGGATTTGTTTTGTTCGGTTATATTTGCACCTGTGTTATACGTGTTTGTATAGTTCTAACAAACTCTATAATAATTCCAACGCCATTTTAATTCGAGTCCCGCTAAACTCGTAACATTATATTTATTTATATTAACTATTGTAATCGATGTAAATAAAAATGTATTTAGTAGGTATATAATACATGTTTTCCCGAGAATCGAACATAATGCCCGCCTATTTTGCCACTTTCTTTTGACACAAAAACCCCACACCGTATAGAGGTGCGTTGTTGACAGTTCTTTTATATGTAAATCCGCAGGTCAGTGCGGTAGTTCAAAGGCGTCTTTAACAGGGACGGATAACATCAAACGGTTATGTTGATACTCAGTTTTTGACTACCAAAGTTCAAAGGTAATAGTGACGGGCAGGTATAAATTGGTTTTTGGGCTGTTAAGACAAAAATTGGTTTTTTGGTGTGAATTGTTAATATTATTATGGTATATATGAATATATTTATATTTCAGGCTATTCGACTCTGGAATGAACTACCTGTTATTGATAGGCAAGCTAAATCACTAATAATATTTATGCTGGTGTGCACCAACATTTAACCGACGGTTAAAATAAAATAGTCACTGTTTAAGCATACATTTTTAGCGATTATTATATTTTAACCATCAGTTAAAAGTCAGTGCACACCAGCCTTAGAACATGACAAAAAAACACTATCTGCAGCATAGTGTTGTTTAATATTTTTACGTATTATATATGTATATGTATATATATGTATTATATATTTATGTATGTAATGTCAATAGGTGTATTTATATATGTCTATTAATTATAACTCTCACTTATATACGGGCGAAGAAGCCTGCGACGCAAAGCAACCAAGATCCACGTGCGTCACTCACGCGCCATTATACGGAGGACATCCCGGAGGTCGACGTGGACGAGATTAGTGCGGCTCTCAGGCAACTTAAAAATGGCAAGGCTCCGGGGGATGACGGAATTACAACTGAGCTCCTTAAGGCAGGAGGAATGCAATCCTCAAGCCCTTGGCTGAGCTCTTCAATTCCGTTATCCACCAGGTCACAGTGCCGAAGGCGTGGAGCAAGAGTGTGGTGGTCTTATTTTTCAAGAAGGGTGATAACACTCTCTTGAAAAACTATAGGCCAATCACACTCTTGAGCCACGTCTATAAGTTGTTTTCGAGGGTCGTCACGAATCGTCTCGCCAGAAGACTTGACGAGTTCCAACCACCGGAGCAGGCTGGGTTTCGAAAAGGCTACAGCACCGTAGACCACATCCATACTGTTCGGCAGATTATACAAAAAACCGAAGAGTATAATCAGCCGCTGTGTATGGCATTTGTGGACTACGAGAAAGCCTTCGACTCCATCGAAACTTGGGCTGCTCTGGAGTTTTTGTAAAGATGCCGTATTGATTGCCGATACATTGAGGTGCTGAGATGTCTGTATGACGTCGCAACCATGACCGTCCAGATCCAGGACCGGAGGGCGAAGCTTATACCCCTAAGTCGCGGGTGAGACAGGGGGATGTGATTTCCCCGAAACTGTTCACCAACGCGATGGAGGATGTCTTCAAAACTCTGGACTGGTCTGGACGGGGCATTGACATCAACGGCGAGCGCATCTCTCACCTCCGTTTCGCCGACGATATCGTTGTCTTTGCAGAGACTTTGGAGGAACTTGCAGTAATGCTGGGCAGCTTAAATGAATCTTCCCGACGGGTCGGTCTCGGTATGAATTTGGACAAGACGAAAGTCATGTTCAATGAACACGTCATGCCGAGACCGGTAAACGTCGATGGCGTCCCTTTGGAATTTGTGCAGGAATATGTCTACCTTGGACAGAAAATACAGATAGGCAGACACAACTTCGAGGGGGAAGCCAATAGGAGGATTCAGTTGGGCTGGGCGGCATTCGGCAAGCTTCGTCAAGTATTCTCGTCGACCATTCCACAATGCTTGAAGACAAAAGTCTTCGAAATTCGAAAAAAAATGAAGTTCTGCTTGCAAAAATTATTAACAATTAACTAAAAAAAGGAGGGGTTTAGTTTTTTGCAAATGTCTCAAAAAGGGATAAAGATATTTCAAATTTGAAAAAAATATTCGAAAAAGGAGGAAATTTCCTAAAAAAGGTCTTAACTCCCGAAACTGTAAGATCAATATTTATAATTTTCCCAGAGGGATGAAAATACGGCCGAAAACGGGTACTCTGGCTTACGCAAGCCACACCCACATCGGCCCTTTAATGAATAAATATTATTTAAACATACTAAATATGAAAATGAAAAATTGAAAAAATTCAGACACTAACTGAATAGATGAATGAACAATCTGCTTGAAATTTTTTTTTATAATAATTTTTCATTTAGTTATTCAATAGTTAATTAATAAAAAAAATTACTTGAACATGAACATAGCAAGTGTAGTAATTGTTAAACTATAAATTATATCGATACGTTTGAAGGTAGGTAGTAAAAGAATAAATCCCTTGACATGCCGTCCCGGTCTGCGTAGGCCCTTATTTACGAAATTTGTATAAATAATAAATAGTTTTGAGAAACGACATTCAAATATCCTTTTTATCGCACAAAGGCTTTAAAGTTGACAAAGATACACTTAATATTCGTTAAAGGTCTATGCTAATATTTTTTCAGTAAAGTAGTTTGTATTCAAATATATAACTTAAAACAATTTAAACTAAAGTAATAAATGTACTGTTTCAGCGTCTTTTGCATAATTTTATTTATTTGTTGTTTTTCTCAGACATCTTACAGTCGTGTATTTGTTAACAAGTTTTATTTAAATCTATAAAAATAAAGAAATAAAATTAATATTAAAAATAAAGGTATCCAGACCGTTGCCAGAAAGGAGCGTTCCCGAATATTGATCTCGTTGACTTGTATGTCAACGCAATGTTGCCCGAGTTATAGACACATGCGGGTGGATCCTTGGGGAAAGGGTTCTCACCCGCCGTTATATCGTCGAGGGATAAGGCCCCCGGGCAGTGGATGTGGCCATCGGGCCCTCTGAACAAGGGAAGAAACACTGAAGGATTTTAGAGCTAGTGCTAGTGTCACTCTAACACGGCAAATCCCACACAACAACCGCGATTCGCTCCCCGCCCCCCCGGGCGGCTGATGGATCTCAACAGGATTGCCCCTCGCTACGAAAAAGTTATAGACTCAAATCTCATGCCTCCATCTTGTTTACACCTTGATAGATAGATAGAGATAGATAGTCCACTAAAGGTTGCCCCCTTTGTTCTCTATTGGACTTTTTAATTTTTAAATAATGTCATAGTGATAGTAGCTGCGGGATAAAGTCACTTAACTTTGATACTAGAATTATTACGTATTAACTTGCTAAGATAAACGTTTTTATTACACATGAATGAAATTATTTTGTATTGGATTTATAACATAACAATATCAGCCCATAAATATCCCACTGCTGGGCTCGGGCCTCCCATTATAGGGGAATCGGACAGTATACCCGCCACGCTTGTCCAAAGCGGCTTGGCAGGTTTGACACATCAGTTATCTCGATGTGCGGGTTACATCACGATGTTTTCCTTCACCGTTGTTAGCACGTGGTAATTGTAACAATATGCACATTAAATCAAAACTTACTAAGTGGTGCATACGTTCCCGCCAGGGTCGAACCCGCGTCCTTTGAGTTTGAGACGAGTGCGCTAGCCATTACGCTACCACGACTTTGTATGTATGTATTGGACTTACATTGTAATAACAAACATACGGAAGCTGAATTTTTATATATCTTATAGTCTTATACTATAATATACAAAGCTGAAGAGTTTTTTGTTTGATTGCGCTAATCTCAGGAACTACTGGTCAGACTTGAAAAATTCTTTCAGTGTTAGATAGCCCATTTATCGAGGAATGCTATGATTAATGTTTCAAAATTGGTTTTTTTTTACTTTTCCACGCGGATGAAGTCGCTGGCAGAAGCTAGTAGAATATATGTGTGACGTTACGTAAAAATTTGGATTTATACGAATGAGTTTGCCACATCACTAAATTTTTATATGCCTTACATATCCGCATATTCCCATCACTAAACTAAAGATATTAAAAAGAAACTACATGCCGTATAATACTGGCCAGTGTGCGGTGCTTCAAAGGAGTTCGTATAAGATTAGTTCTTTTTCAAAGTTGGATAGCCCTCAAACGCTGATACAGTGTATGCTCGACTTATTTTCCTTACGTAGCAAATTATGTTAAGGAAAATGTTTTGGAAAATGTATCAACCTATTTTCCATCTTAAGTCTCCTCTGAGAAGGTTTTCAGGAAATATTTGCATATAAATTTTAATGAAATACATTAGACATTTAGTCAATAGACGCCAGACGTGGTTTCCAGCGTCAGATTGACGTTATACCAATAGTCACTGATAATGACTAAACGTCGTTAGTTTTTTTATATATATACACTTAGCTTCTGCCCGCGACTTCGCCCGCGTGGAATAGTTAAAAAAAGTCAGTTATAAAAACCCCCAGAATTTGAAACATTCTTCATTGGTGCTGCGCTCTTATTGGTTTTAGTGGTACCGCCATGTAACCTTCTTTTGGCCTATACGATCTTTTCTTCTAAAATATGTAAATTTTCCTTGAAATGTGACGGCGCGTTCCCTTTTCGCACGTCACTTCAATCATTCATTGTCATATCATAAAATAAATTAACCTCGCTCCGCAATTGTAAATATATATTATTTACAAGTAACCCGCTCTGCATCATAAATGTGAAATAAGTTATCATAAAATAAATATATACACATAAAATTAAATACTATATAAGTATAAAATATAATAAAGTGTGGTGAAGTGCATAGTGGAGAAGAGGAGCCGCTTATTTCATACCCATTAACCAGGTAAGGGCGTGCTCGTTCTCAGATTCCTATCCAAATTGTCCCACGCTTCTTTTCCCGCAAAATTGATCACTTTTCCCGTGCACTCTCAAGGTGTTACATTAGTAGCTCACAATGCCCAAAATGCTCCGTTAGCCGTTCCACAAGGCGACCGGGTCGTTGTGGTCGTGGTAAATACGTCACTAATGACGTCATCATTCTCGATGACGCAACCTTCACAACGACCTATGCCAAGAACTGGGTCTAATAGCCATTCCACTTGGTTTTACGATCGTAACGCCGGCAAGCAAGTAGAACGGGAAAAATCGCGGCCGTTGTGAGTCTCTAACGGAACGTAGGCTCTGTATGATTGGACTGATTCATTGAAGTTTTTAAGCGTGGCATTTATTTGAGTTTTATTTTAATCTGACGTTTCGGCCGCTTTTTTGCATAGAAATACTCAAGTGCGTCAGAGATTCAAATGGGATGTTAAGTAAACCCTAAAGGACTCCTATTCAAAAGACTGACGATTCGGATGCGCATAAAGCCATGGCCGATTTTGATGAAAATGCAAAAAAAGTTAAATTGTACTCGAGCGCGTCAGATTAATGTAAAGACTGTTCAGCTTGTTGTCCTTGTCATGCTGACCCATAATCTGACAATATGTGGAGGAATTTCCTTAATCTGACGGTTTGAAAATAATTTGAAGTAAAATATACTCCTAACATGTATATATAATAATTATAACAGCCCATAAATGTCTCACTGCTGGTCTCAGGCCTCCCCTTATAAGGGGAATGGACAGTATACCGCCACGCTTGTCCAAGGCGGCTTGGCAGGTTTGACACATCGGTTAACTCCATGTGAAGGTTGTATCACGAAGTTTTCCTTCACCTTATTAGCACGTGGTAATTGTAACAATATGCACATAGGTCAGAAAACTACCTAAGTGTGCATGCGTTCAGCTAGGACGAACCCGCGTCGTTTGGGTTTGCGACGCGTCACTTGGCAACTAAGCAACCACAACTTCCTACCCAGTATGAATGGTTAATATATGGTGGGACTAGATAAAGGGTGCAACGTTTTTCCCCTTATGTTATTCTGACACGCTCGAGTGAAACCCAAAATTCCCGCTAGGCCTCCCCTACTAATAGAGAGGGAGGGGTCTCACGACTGTGACCAGCTACGACAATGACGTGGTGGGATCAAAAATCATGAAATTCGTGTAACGTATTTGTGGATGGATTCTAAGCGTTATATTTACTACTTAGTGTCCTGAGTAATAAATATAATAGTAATAGAACCATGCGAGATAACCAGCATTCGTTATATATATATATATATATATATATATATATATATATACATACATAACTTCACGCCAGGTCCCTTGCGGGGTAGGCACGAAAAACAAACAGAGCGTCATATAGGCTTATTCTAATACACCTCATTTGCTTCTTCGATATTCATAGCTCTTGTCATGCACGCTCGTCTGTTCTTAAGGCTCCTGACATCACCTGCTAATACACGATCAATTTGATCATGGAAGGTGTGTCGTTGCCTTCCACAACTTCTACATCCATCCACTTTTGAATTGTATATTTGTTTAGTCATTTTTCCATCATACATTCTTTCCACATGCCCGAGCCACCGGAGCATTCCTTTCCTTACCTTCACCCCGACACTCTCTTTCAGACCAACTCTCTTTTTTACTTCGGCATTACGAACGCGGTCCGCGAGCATCACTCCGCAGATTTTGCGCTGTGCTCGCATCTCGACCGCGTTTACTCTATTTCATGCTTACGTTATATATTTCGTAAAAATACTAGGTCAGAACCCCTGGGTATACTGTCTCGTGTTTGTGATATCTAAGTGTGTAGTAAACATTTCAAGTCACCGCACAATATATTGTGATGGAAAGGTTTATTTTTGGCTGCAACATCAGATCCCTTTGAGATAATAACACTTATGGTCGTAACGTGTCATTATCATCTGAGCGTTAAATCCCAGTTGCAGTCGGAGTTGTGCACTTCGAAGCCCATGGTCTGCTTTCTTACTTTTTGTCCTGCATTTCGCCACCTACGGTAAATAATTGGGTACGCCAGTTATCCTTAGTGGCACGGTTTGTATCATAAACCCGATGAAAGAATGATTTTATGATCATAGAATTAGTTTATTTAAAACTAAGATATGTCCGCGATTTGTCCACGCTTGGAATTCTCGTGGATTCCCGGGATACAAAATACCGCAGCGTTTAAAAAAGAATGTAAGTTATACTATGTAAGTTAATTCTTATGCAACCGAACAACTACAAAACGGCTCCCAGGAAAATCCTCGCGGGATTCCCGGGTTTAAAGACTAACATAAAATTTGCTATCGAACATTGAAAATAATCACATTGAAATTTTAAATCAACCCGAGACAAATTCCTGTGGCCTTTCCTGGATAAAATGTAGCTCGGATTTTAAGCCTAAGAATTTGCAGTCGATCAACGAAAATTGCATCGAAATCGGCCCAGTAGTTTTAATGTTAATCCCGAACAAACAGACAAGAATAAAAAAATTCATCCTTTATATAGTCTATTCTAGTTCTTTTTAATAGCATCAATGTACAGACACGACATATTTAAAATTTTATAATATTACAAATTAGACAAAAAACTACTAAACAACCAAGATGTTGTCATTTCTCATACTTACTTAACATGTAAATTCAAATTCATAGAGTTTTTATTAAGTTCCAATGCCGAAAATTTTTTGAAAGTCATACAACAAAGTTAAAAAATTATGTTTACTTCCTACTCTATGTACATACAATGCTTACTCGCCTTCCTTTTTACTATGAACATTTTCACGTCCGGAAGAATTTACTAACATTTAACATTTGAAAAGCGTAGTTCGCGACTACTCTTTATACCTGCACAGTTAGGGCTGCCATTCGTTAGGGATTTTCCGGAGATGTCCGGTAAATTATATCGCGGGAGGAATTCTAAGTCGAATTGTAGCATTTAAAGTAAAAAAATAACTTCTTATTAAAAATTCACACAACAATTACTAAAGTTTTAATGTTTGTAATTTAACAACTCTGTATGCTTAGCGTTCAGACAGATGCATAATTTATTTTAGTGTGCGCTTTTTAAGCGTCATAAGTAGGTATAATGACATATTATGTTTATGTTACAAGAACACCAAGGGGTGCTAACACTTATGTACGGCTAGAAAGTTGGGAGTGGCAGAAGAAGTATGAAAGTAGAATAAATGCAGTTGAAATGAGAACTTTGAGAAGTGGTATATGTGAGGTAAGCATGAATGATATGATACGGAATAGTGTAATAAGAGAACGTTGTGGATTGAAACAAGATGTTATAACAAGAGTAGAAAAAGGGATGTTAAGGTGTTTTGGGTATACAGAATGGATGGATGAAAATAGAATCACAAAACAAATGTATGACAGTATTGTGAATTTACAGATTAATATTTTATTGCAGGAGTTCAGCAGACAGCTCACTTGATGGAAATAGGTTACTATCCTTTTGCTTATGGACATTTGCAACATCAAAGGTGCAACAAATGCGCTGCTGCTATCTTAAGGAAGACTGGAACCTGGTCATTGATGCCAGAACACACCTCGAGGTTGTTATGGCGGCATATTCTAGATCAGGGGTGGTAGCCATCCAGTCGGGCAGATACCCAACTATCACTACCTGGCTGTCGGTTGTTTTGTTGCATCTTACGATAGGCCACCTGGCCGCAGGAAATTGTACTCTTTCTCCGTTCTTGCACGGATAATATTTTTTAACTTCTCTCCGGTATTTAATTTTTTGACTTGGCAACCTTACAGAGCATAATGTTTGCAGTTTATGACATAATGCCCGTTTCATACGGGGGACATTTCTCGGAGTGGCTTTGTATAATCCCAGTTTCGTAGGCACACTTTGTTTTTATTACTTCATTTTAGTTTAGCAATAAGTGAGGGTGTATGTGTTTGAGCGGCAAGTTATGCGATATATCTTAATTAAGTTAAAGAGCTAGTTTCGAAAGTTATAAATGCGGGTAGTGAATATTTTAAAGGTGAATATTGGCTATTTACTACATTTTTAGCTGCCGTAATATTTAATAACCATTTAACATCTTTAAAATACGTAGCGTATACATGTAAGAAAAATATTAATGGCATAATCACTAATTTAAAAAAAATGTATACGCCTAGTAAAATCGTAACTCTTGAATTCTACTAAATTGTATAAGACTAGATAGCGCCACTATTAATTTTAATATATAAAAAATTTAATTCGAAATAGTAATAGTTTTATTTTCAATTATTACCATTGTTTATTATTTAATGCTGAACAATAAATTTCAGTCACGGTAACCCTATCTCTTGTTTATACTTCAATAGATATTTCCTTCCATTTTGTATCCTGGTATTAATATACATACATACATAACTTCGCGCCAGGTCTCTTGCGGGGTAGGCACGAACAACAGAGCGCCATTCAAGCTTATTCTTACATACCTCACTTGCTTCTTTGACATTCATAGCTCTTGTCATGCACGCTCGTCTGTTCTTAAGGCTCCTGACATCACCTTCTGCTAATACACGATCAATTTGATCATGGAAGGTGTGTCGGGGCCTTCCGCGACTTCTGCATCCATCCACTTTTGCATTGTATATCTGTTTAGTCATTCTTTCATCATACATTCTTTCCACATGCCCGAACCACCGGAACATTCCTTTACTTACCAGCGTTTAGAATGCAACTTCATGTCAAATTTCATTATTGCAAAACTCAGTATATTTCGAGCAAAATTGCTTCGACATAGGGGAAGTAGGGGTAATTGCGCTCATTGGGTAAAGCTGCTCACACATGTCACTCGGCAATCACGTTGCATAGAAAAACGGGACACATGTTAGAGTGATGGATATTACGTGTCATTTATATCATGCCCATTTCTACGACGGCACACAGGAAAGTAGAAAAGGATTGGACAACGCAAGTACGCCATAACATATGTTGTGTTTAAATATCAGCAGGCCATTCTCCTCGCCTCCTTTACAGTTTTTTCCCCTGGAAGTAGGCATGATTTAAGTGGGCCTGTTAATAACATGCTAACTCCCCTATCTTGAGAAGTGTAAATTTTTCAATAGCAGCACTGATGTTATGGATATTTACTTCAAATCCAAAAAATAATTTTACAAAAGATTCGTCTAGCCCAAAAAGATATGAATTTGACATAGGTTGACAGACAGAAAGAAAAGTGCGTCTGTTTATTTGTGTGACGATGTGAAATAATTTTTGTCACTTTTATCGCTAAGTTGATTATTTTAATACTTTTATTTGTTACCATTTTCAATCTGGGAAAATATTTGTATTTAGTATTAACAAATTGATAAACTATGATTCATTTTTTTTGCTGCCAAAACTAGATTTAATTTTATGCCTAGTTAACGGATATTAAGGAAAGTTTCATACGTTTCATTTTGATATAGTGTTTGATGAACGATTATTTTTGTATTCTTTTTAGTATACAGTTAAAAATATGTTTTAATAAAGAATTTTCTTAAGTGAACAGCATTCCCCTTACTTCCCCTATATAGACTGACAGACAGACAATCGGTGTTTGTCTATCAGGTCAGATATACGGAATTAATATGCATTTCTTTTCGCTATTGATACGCTACGGGTTGGGTTTTATTATATTATTATTATTGTAATTACGGAATTGTAAAAATACAAAATATGGCGTCTTTCCGATCTTAGTTGTCTCGCATTAATGTCGAGTGTTCGCAATAAAATACGGAGTAGGGACGTTGGATCGTACTTCGCGTACTCTAGACGCAGGCGGCCATTACGTTATACGATTATTGTACCCGCACTATATGAATATTTTATTGCATGTCAAATGTTATAAAACACGAATTTGCATGTATGCATATAAAGCATATACCGAAATTTTAAAGATCAACCGTTATTAAGTGAAAAATTCAAGAATTGCATTATTATTGTCATTTGGCTTAAAATATATTTCATGTGAAAGTTAGCTGATTTTAACTGCTGAAGAACCTATTACCTAACAAGTACCTCAAAGAACAATTCTCAAAAATTCTATAATTAACATTTTAGTTAATAGTTTCTAAAATCTAATCTAATTTACAAGCAGTTTAATAATCGCCATTGTAATATTAAGGTTCAATTCCGTCTTTCAATTATTATTGACATGAAGTTAACATAGTCATTCTTATAAATATAAACTTGACTCATTACATGACAGTTAATACTGTTACACGCCGACAAAAGTGAATACACACCTCCCTACCATAAAATACACACTATTATATTTTTTGCATTTGAACTTCTTTAGTTTACTTTGTGTTTAAAGTTTGTAATTAGAAACAGCCCATTGTGTATTGCAATCTCTTAGGGCCTATTGTTGTATAGTGATCACTGTGAGGCGTCTTGTAATCTTTTATGATAGTCATAAGCCAGGTGTGATTCTTGGAAATTCAGTCCAAGCGGTCATATTATACACTAACTGACCCGGCGAACTTCTTACCGCCATATTTTCTGAATTCCCAAAAGACTTTGTTTCATGACACAAAAACAAAATCACCATAATCTGTCCAGGTGATTAGGAGGATTCTAGAACCCGATCTCAGCGCCACCTATCGGTTCTAATTGCAAATCTAAACCACCCGGGAACCCATTTAAACACACATTCATTAATTGGTGCTCCGCTCCTATTGCTCTTAGCGTGATGGTATATAACCTATAACCTTCCTCGATAAATGGGCTATCTAATACAGAAAAAAAATTCAAATCAGACCAGTAGTTCCTGAGATTAGCGCGTTCAAGCAAACAAATAAAGAAACAAACTTATCAGCTTTATATATTGATGATATATATAAGATAAAACTCTCTCACCGACACTACACCCTGCCAAAATCTCTACTTCTATTATGTTACGTTTTACATTCAGTCTGTTATAAGCTGTTTAAGATTTTTTTTTAATTATCCCACGGGAACTCTTTAATTTTTCGGGATCAAAAGTATCTTATATGTTGACCAGGGATATAAGCTATCACCTTAAATTAATACACTTATTTCATGTAAATCGGTCCAGTCGTTTCGGAGATTAGCCGGTACAAACAGACAGACAAACAAGAAATTTGAAAAAAATCTAAATTAGTTCTATTTCACTTTTTACATCCCCCTGACTCGGTTTTTAGCATTTTCTTTTACTGTACAGAAATTTGACCTCTACAATTTTATTATATGTCTAGATATTATATTTGATAGTATAAAGAAATGCCGCAACGGAGGGGTGGGTGAGTCAAGCGAGAATCGCAAGCGAGGAAAGACGTGTCGTTTCAAAAACGAATCTGAACTCTCAACAACGTTCATCTCGACAGCGGCTGTCCGTGACAATTTCCTAAAATCACCACTAAACCGCGATAAAGTTTGACGTATATACTCGATAACTATTTGTATTCATAACGCGAATTCGCGTATATGTAACGACGTGTATTATTTTATTGGTTTCCCGCACTCAAGGGTGCTTCGAGGCTGCGGTTAAGCACTTTCTCATACTTATCACGTCTGAATAATTTAAGGGCTGTAAGGATGTTAAACGCGTTTTATCTAACATCAATGTTACCAGCGGAGTCAATTTTAAATATGTAATTTTAATACTGAACATTTTTAGGCTGTAAGTCATCTGTTTTCTGTAATGGTGTACAATCATGGTGTACAAGTGTTATCTATCTATCTGTCTATATATCTATGTTTATTTTTTTAATATGTCATCTAATTATGTCATGTTTTAGACTTTAGATCCTTAGGTAAAATTAAATAATGATATTGTTTATTTTATTTGTAACTAAGAATAAAATATGTTCTATAATTAATAAGAGATTTAATATTGAAAAACAAAAATGTCTTAACTAAATACTTAAAAATAAACTAAATTATAAATAAATTAATATAAAGAATGAAACAAATCGCTGCCAGAGGGAAGCGTGCCCAGAAGGCAGGTTGCATTGCTACGCTGTTATGTTTATAAAATACTTTTGAAGTGAAACTTCTATATAGGGGGTTTTAGGGTTTTTTTGTCACGAAAAAGCGTTACGGCCGCGTGGAATGTGTTGTTTGGTTCCGGGACGATTTCAGTGTTTTTGTTTGTAAAATATTGTTACAATTTGGGCCACCTGCATATCTGTAAACAAAGCACATTATTACCCGTCGGCGTTTGAGCTAATAACATTGAAACTCTTTTATGAACGTTTGCTTTTGTTTGCTTTGTGTTTAAATTTTTCGATAGGAAAAACAGCCCATTGTGTAATGTAATATTTATGTGTTATTATGCAGTCATTAGCCAAGTGTGATTCTGGGAAATTCATTCCACGCGGTTGAGTATTGTATTTTTACAGTATACAGCAACGCCTCAACGAAGGGGCGAGGCAGTCTAGCGATAGCCACAAGCGAAGCAAGACGTTAGTGACGTACTTTGCGCGGGTGATTGAATCGTGCATTACGTTTGGACTGGTTGTGTACAGTTTTATTTATACCTGTGTTATTCGTCTTTGTATAGTTATAATAAATTCTGTAGTAATTCCAAACGCATTTTAATGTTAGAGTATGCTACCTATACATAAACTTTTTGATAACCACCAGTTTTTATTCTTTATTGTACTGACATGTTCTGTTTTTATATATTTGTACTTCTGTCATATTTTTGCTTTTACCGTGTCATATGTCAATTTTTTCCACAAAATTCCATCCACACAAGACCCCTAGTCAACTTATAAGTTATCCTAGTGCTTTAGCAACACTGTCAATGCGTTGCCTATCTTGTCGGGAGTTTCAGGGGCATTTGCCTTTTTTTAAAGGGCCTTATGTCGCGCTGCGTAAACTCAGCAGACAAACACACATTGTATATCCCCAAGCTAATCAGGTTATGTTTGTAAACAACGGACCAATCTGGGGCCAATTTCAGACACCCAGATAACAGGAAAGAGAAGAGAAAGTTCATTTTCGAATTTACCAAGCCGGGAATCGAACCCGGAGCCTCTGCGTTCCAACGAGTTCGGTCGGCTATAGTTTAGTCCGTTCAACCACGGAGGCCGCTAAAAACTGCAAGGGAGCTAATTCCACAATTCGCAGATGACAACATTCACAGTAAATAGGTATCATATTATAATCCTAAAAAACTTTATCATCATCATCATCATCCGAGCGTTAAATCCCGGTTGCGTTCGGCGCGTTCACTTCGACGCCCATGGTCCGCTTTCCTACTTTTTCTACTCCACTTCGCGCAGTCTTCAGCATCCCCTGTTTTGAGACCATTGGCACACATGTCATCCTTCACAACTTCAAGCCAACATTTCTTGGGCCTTCCCCTTTGACCTGGCGGAAGCGGCATGGCTAGACATTTGTTCCCCACATAAATCCTAGAAGAATAAGAAGAAGAAGATTCCTTAAATATCGGGCTAAGTCGATTAAATGTGACTTTATTCTACAATCCAAAAAAAGCAGAAATCTTTTATAAATGAAACACATTCGTAGACCTTATACCAAATAATGTTTCCTTCCCTCGATTTATCATTTGAGCTTCCGATGTGTAAAACTGCGTAAATCTGTGTTCGTGCATAAATAAACAATACGCACATAAGATAAGGACGTAAACATTATTTATGATCTCCAATTTAACCACTCCTTTTTCCGGCACTTTGTCTTGGTCTAAGTTAAAGTCGACAAGCCGATTAAATAGCTATACCATCTTAAAGTTTGTTAAAAACCTATGAGATAGGAATTATTTTATGGTCTTCTTGGGACATTTATAAACTAGATTAATCTTTAAATTAACATTGATACTCTTCAGCGGATACGTTTATGTATTATACAACGTGTTTCATTTCAAATGACAATAAATCATAATTTTAACAGTCTTACTCCATACAAAGTTTTTGGTACTATTAAATCAACCGTAATGTCAAAATTTAAAAAAAGCAATTTCCGAACAAATTAATTACGATAAAAAGACAATAAAAACAGAACATCTTGAAAATTTTCGTTAACTGACCTTGGTAAGAATGAAAATCTTCCGCGTTTAATGATGAAGAGACGAGCTGGCAACATGATACATTTGGTCACTAACCTACCGATTTAGTCACAATAACATATACATGTTGTTGTAAATTCTGAAATGAAAAATGAGCTAAACCAAAGAAGCTACATTGATTCGCTTTTGTATTTGGGTAGAGTACGTCATGACGAAAACGTGGTCCGATTTATTGTCGTAAGGTCTGAAACACGCTGTATAATTTCTTACAAAGCTAGAACTTAGTACTATTATTCTATTATAAACAACTCAGCTTAGAAAAGCGGATGCATGTTGTTAACTATTTCACGCAAAACTTCTATAATGTATAAGCATGATTATATGTACACCAGAATAACAGTTCAATTTATGAAGATATTATTTATTTAGGCAATAATATAAGCATAATGGCAGAGATTACGAGGATATGTAATTTATAAAAATGGCCACAATATTTCAATATTTGACTGCAGAACCATAAAAAATGTTTCATGAAAAAAACATAGTAACACATAATTTTTTCAAAATTAATTTATTCATGACCATAGAATCAAAGTCTTTCAGTCGGAAACATGTTAATTAATAGGTCTTCGTATAGTAGCGCAGTTGTATTGCAGTCTACAACCGACGCCATTAAACGGAGTTCTTGTGAAAACTCGAAAGATCACATCTGACTATACAGTTCACATTTCTCACAAAAACACATAATTTCTACTCAAAAACTATCAATATCCTGCAACTATTGTTCATTTTAGAGCAATTATACACATTTTTAGAAAATAAAACTGCACAGCTCAACGTCTCCTTTCAGTTCCCGCCAAAAACTTAGTAACACATAATAACACGTAGGGTTACCAGCTTATCGGTCTTCTATCGGATTCACTTTGGAGAGTGTGCAGCTGACCTCTTCGATCTGATCCCGCCATCTCCCTTCTATCATCGGACAACCAGACGCACCGACATGCGGCATCGATATATGGTGGATATTCCACCTGTAAGAACGAAGCGCTTCGAATCCAGCTTCATCATACGCACCGCAAAAGAATGGAACTCATTGCCGGATTCTGTCTTTCCCGATACTTATAACCTGGGTGGCTTCAAGTCCCGTGTGAATAGGTACCTTCTAGGTAAGCGTGCTACATCGTAGACCATATCTTTGCTCCACACAGGGCAAGATTGTGGTCAAACGTGAACCTATACTACAATAAAAAAAAATCATAAAATATTTAATGAATAATTTTTAACCAATTTTAGTTGAAATCATTGTGCAGCATCAAATATAATTTATTTTACTGTTAATTTTATGTATAAAGGCAGAGCGGGTTTTCAGAAAAATAACTGTCACATAAAAAGACAGGTGGACGGGCAGAAATATGGACACGATGAGAATATGTTGAATGTTGCAAAAAAAAATTACGTTACGTCTTTATATCTATAACTGTAATTATTTTCTATCCTTTTATTGCGCTTTGTTTTATTGAATATGCACTGTTTGCTACAACTCCATTAATTCTTCAAAAGTTATTCTGTAACATAATTCTGTATAAAATCTTTTTTTTAAAAAGTACTTAAATATAAAAAATAGAACAACAAATATAAAGAAAAACAATTTTTAGCTAGACGTGTTGCTGGGGAGTTTCTTGCCGCTTCTTCTCCTTAACAGCAATAACACGTTGCAAAGCGGTGTACATAGACTAGGAAGTAAAATTACATTTTAACCCATATGTATGACCTTCAAAAAGTGTTCTCCAGTGGAACTTATTTTGAATAAAAACTTTTGAATTTTGAATTTGAATATAATTGTTCCATTTTGATAAAACAGCTACAGAAACTTAAAAAAGAAAAACGTTACTTGATAGTACTTGATTATATTTTGACGCGCCTACGGACTCTACCTCATAGGTGGTGGGAAAACGGGGGACCTTTTCTACCTGCTTAACATTCGATAAGTTAAATTTGGTAAGTTCTATGGTAAAGAAAAGAGCTAGGAGTTAATCAAAAAAATCTCACTTTTTTGCTTATAACTTCTTTAATTTTTAATTTAGGGTAAAAAGTTACATAAGCATACTTGTAGGCAAAACAATTTGCTACAAATTATGACGTCACAAGTTTTATGTACGACGCATAGTTTCCGAGATATCACAAAAAAGTGTTTTCACCATTTTTTCCAAGATGGCGGCCGGGGGACAAGGTTGGCGACCCCACAAACTTCGGGTTAAGCTTTGACAATCGCTCGTCTGACTCTTGCACGACACCTTATACTGCACAACAGACGATCTCCAAGTTACAAGAGCTGGAGTTGGAAGCCCTCGTCTTCCACTGTACTCACCAGACCTAACACCTGCAGACTTCCACTCTTTACAGAATTTCGATAACTTCTTAGCGGGAAAAAATTACAATACCCAAAAGGTAGAACAAAAAGCTTTTAAATAATTTGTTGCCTCCAGCGGCCAGCTAATCTATTCAAGAAGGCCTTTGAAGGCCAAGAATTGCATTGATTGCATGGGTGATTACTTTGATTAATAAAATAAAAAAAATATAATAAAAATTGCTATTGACCCCCCCCCACACATATATAAATAATATTGCGTCCTCTAAGAAATGCAATATTCGGTCCTTAAATTGTAAGATTTCAATGGATAATGATGACGCTTGCGCTTGACATTTGTGACACAAATGGCTGCCGGCAGAACGTCACTTGCTTTACTCGTATCTCCACATAAATGATGTCTGTTGTAACATATTTTCGACACGTCTCCAACATCATATATTTTAGTGTTAACGCATTCATTTATCAATTCTTATTAAATGTGTAAATTTGTATTTTGCGTAACGAAAGGTAGAATGGTGAAAAATAGCCATGCTGAAAACATTATGTTAATTACAGCTCTTAGGGCCGGCTCGATTCGTGTGATAACCACTCTCTTACAGATTATTGGTATGAAACAGTCTTGATCTAATCTTGTTTTGTATGAGTGAAAGTTCTAATGACCCGATTTTTGAAATCTAACACATAATCCGTAATTTTCAAAGTAAGTTTAGAAAAGTAAGTTTTTGGAAATTTAGTTTTATATTTAAGCTACGCGAGAGAAACCGCGGGCTACAGCTAATCCCATTATAATTACAGACACATGTCAGATATAATAAAATTAACGAATGAATGCATGTCTTTGTCAGTGGTGCGTGTTTGTTGAGTTAGGGAGAACACAATTTTAGCGGTCGTATGGATTTTAGCAATAAACAAAATGACAAACGGGTATGTTAGGTTAGCATGCAAGATATGATACTGACCATGAGCTTAATGTCATTACCTTCATTTCGTTCAACCATAAAGAGGCGGCTTATGTTTTATAACTAAACAAGTGCCGTTGGTTCCGCTAGTATAACTTTCTTCTTTATTTTTTTGAAATAATCCCACTCTCCCCTAGTACGAAATATACATAAGGGATCTATTTTTTGTGAACCGATATATAATATATATAGATATATACTATATACGTCTGTTTCCCATAGGAAACCAGAGAATAAAGGTCTCCACATGCTACCATGTTAAAAAACACTTTTGGTTTCACCTACTTTAATTATTCTCTTCATACATGCAATAACTATACTACAGTGAAATCAAGTGAAATACTTTTTATAATCTTAAAGTCTCATAGATATTGTTACAACTTAGGCGCCGACAAAAACAAATTCACACCTGCATATCTGTAAAAACACATTTTATTACTTTTCGGCATTTGAACTAATTCTTTTATTATTGTCTTATTTTGTTTACTTATTTATTTGCATGCGTTTACTAATTATTCTAGCAAAAAGTCCATTGTTTTAATGTACTCGTTTATGGCTATTGCGGTCCAATCATTAGCCAAGTGTTACGGATTAGGTGTCGGGTATAAAACCAGAGCCCGTTTGAGAGAGGAGTTAGTTGAGCGAGAACTACGAACGAAGCGAGACGTGTGTACTACAATCGGGAATCTTTTAGTGAAGGATTTTGCGCGTTTGACTGAATTACGACCTTCTGCATTACGTTTGGATTTGTTTTGTTTGGTTATATTTGTACCTGTGTTATACGTGTTTCTATAGTTTTAATATTCTATAATAATTCCAATGGCATTTTAATTTGAGTACCGCAACTCGTAACAATATTGTACGGGCGTACGTACGTCGTAAGTACTTATGAGCCCGCCAAATGCATTCCACTCCTGGACATGGGTTTCCCGAAGTGCACGCCAAACATCCTGATCCTCTGCCTTCTTCATCCAGCCTACGACGATCTTACAAAGGTCGTTAACCCATCGGGCTGGAGGGCGTCCGACACTACGTTTTCCGAGATGCGGTCTCCACTTCAGGATTCATTTGCTTTACCCGTGACCAGCCCACTGCCACTTCAACTTGCTAATTTTGCGAGCGATGTCAGTTATCTTGGTTCTAATACGGATATAAATAAAATAAAAAACAGTATTGTTAAGATATTTACAGATTAGCTTCTGCCCGCGGCTTCGTCCGCGTGGAAAGTTTTCTTTAGCTATCCCACGGAAGCTCTTTTGTTTTTCAGGATCAAAATTATCCTATATTTAAATCAGTCCGGTCGTTTCAAAGATTAGCCCGTACAAATATTGTTACGAGGTGCGAGACTCGAATTTAAATGCCATTGGAATTATTATAGAGTTTATTAGAACTATACAAACACGTATAACACAGGTACAAATGTAACCGAACACAACAAATCCAAACGTAATGTAGAAGGTCGTAATTCCATAAAAAGCGCAAAGTCTTTCACTAATAGATTACCGAATGTAAATAAGTCTCGCCTTGATCATGGTTGTAGCGACAATGGCCTAATGGAGGGGGAGGCAGTCAAGCGTGAATGCCTCCCCCTCCATCAGGCCATCGTTTTATACTACACAAATGAAATGTCCCCGTATCTAAGTCGACTTAATCCGCCACACCTGGCTAATGACTGCCATGAAAGAGTACAATAAAATAATGGGCTGTTTTCTAATCACAAATTTGAAACACAAATTAAACAAAAGAAGACGATCATAAAAGTTATATAATTGGTTTAAATGTCAGCAGGTAATAAAATGTGTTTTGTTTCAGATGTGCAGGTGGATTTTGTTTTTGTCGGAACCTGAGTTGTAACAGTATGTACAGATAAAAAATGTAGGCTAGAAATTTTGTAAATTAACAATAAACGCGTATTTCATATCTCTCTATACATGAAATAGCGTAAACTGTAAGGATTTCATTTTGAGATTGAAGAAGCCTAAAAATCTAAGAAAAATTATGTCACGTAGTGTTCTCGCTCATAATAACAGCAGACAATGTTAAAGATATATCACCTATTTACACTCAACGTGATTGCTATAATACAGTAGAAATATTACAGAAATAAGGCTAAGAATTTATTCGTCCTTCCAATTTTTCAGTATTAGACCCTCAGACGCTCAGAGGTCCCTTAGGACACGTGGATCAGGACTCCTCTAATAAACTCGATGGAGCGAATAGGCGTTTCATGCCTCAAAGCGTCTACTTTCTGTATACTTTTTACTTTTCTTTGGTATGTAGCGAAATTGGAGTACTCAGTAGACACTGGTCACGTCTACAATATCATTATTAAATATTGTATTGTTACAACTTAGGTCCCGACAAAGACTAATTCCACGTACAGGTGCAAAGCACTTTTTTTACCTGTCGGCATTCAAACTGTAATCCTTTTATGATCATCTTCTTTTGTTCACTTATTTAATGGCAGACATTTCTAATTATTGTATTCGCTCAGGACCATCATTAGCCAGGTGTTGCGAATTACAAGTACAAGCTAATTCTAAGACATTTGCAATTGTGAAGTATAAAAGGACGGCCTGATTGAGAGAGGGGTCACTTGAGCTACAACTGCGATACGGGCGTGACGTGTGTACATTCGGGAATCTTATAGCGACGGACTTTATTACACGTTTTATTGAATTACGACCTTCTGCTTTACGATTGGATTTGTTGCGTTCGGTTATATTTGTATCTGTGTTATACATGTTTGTAAAGTTCTAATAAACTCTATAATAATTTTAATGACATTTGAATTCGAGTCTCGCAAACTCGTAACAGTATTTTACATGTATGTTTCGATGAAAAGTTGTGAGAACTATTCTTATCAAATCGTCAGACAAACACACATTGCATATCCCCAAGCTAAGCAAGTTACGCTTGTGTTATCTGTAATATACAGCAGAACATTTGGAATCAATTTAGAAAAGAGCCAGAACACTGGTCGGCAATGATCGTCTTCTTGATGCTCGGCTTTAGAGTCTAGAGTATAGACGCAAAGTCGCGGGGCTGACTCTTTTCGATCGGATACATTTCGGGGCGTGTTCCTTAGAATTGCACGAGCTGATTGATTCCTCCATCCCCTTTTTACCATCGGACAACCAGACGGACCGGTTTGCGTCAATGTTACATGGTGGAGACACCACCAGTCAGACCCAAGCGTGTCGCTTCATCTTTTCTGGTGCGTACTGCCGAATAGCGGAATAATTTGCCGGAGTCTGTTTTTCCTGACAAATACAAATTTGAAGTCTTCCAGGTACGAGTGAATGGGTATCTTCTAAGTAAGCGTGCTCCATCCTAGACTGCGTCATCACTCAACATCAGGTGAGACAGTGGTCAAACGCAAACACATGCTTCCATGAAAACAATAAAATAACGGAAAGATCTTTTACAATATACAATGTTAGGAATCGAATCCGCAGCCTCTTTTTTTTGGCCAGGGGAAACCCGTTTGCGGACTAAGCCGCGACAGGTACAGAAGCCTGGGGGATGTTCGCGACCAATGTGAGTGTGGGATTCGCCAGATCGGGGGTGACACTAGTGTGCCCAGTCAGAACTGGTGCCACCCTATTGCCACTCCCCAGTTAGAGATACCCACTAAAACCTCTGGGTATTCCGTCCTGTGCCTTATGCCAGGGCTACGGGTATTGGGCTGCCCGTCTCCGCGTACCCTGGCAGGCGTGGGCCACCCTCACGAGGCCTCTTTCATTGAATCCACAGCCTCTGCGTTAAGTGACCTCAATCAGCAAAGGCTTATTTCACTTACTTTCGGCAGTATAAACTATAATGAGGAGTTTCTGAATTCCTAAAGGACTTTGTTTCATGGCACACAAGCAAAATCGCCAAGTACGGTCCCGGTGATTAGGAGGATTCTAGAACCCGATCTCAGCGCCACCTACCGGTTCCAACGGTATAAAAAGTATCCTATCTTTTAAGTTGGATCAAACTGCACACGGTGTGCTAATTTGATTGAAATCGGTTCAGTAGTTTTGGTTTTTATCGGCAACATCATCGTGACACAAGATTTTTATATATATAAGATTACAAGAAGTATGTTATGTTTTACTTCAACCAGATTACGTTACAAATATTTTCCTTCGACCGCGAAGTAAATAGAGTGAACATTATTTTCCCAAGATCACACTTGAGGACATTTCTTATTGACCATTATTTCGTTTTCATATAAAATAAATAATATCGACCTTCGTACAAATTGTTAGGCATATTCCATGTTATTCTTCAGCCAATTTCGGGGAAGTAGATTGCTCATATACTTCGCCTGTAAGTGGTTAGATTCTAAGTATATTGAAAAAGTATAGTATAGCCACACGATGTTTATTTTTGAAAATTATTTGCTAACAATTTTCTGCGACCTGGGCGGCCTGTCGTAAAAGGCAACAAAACGACTTAAACCCAGGTGGTAGGGTATTTGTCTTTCTTGATGGCTACAAAAGAAATGAAAAAATATTTAGGAGTGGATCACCCTTATCATTAAGGGGTATGAAAAATAGACGTTGGCCGATTCTAAGACCTACCCGATATACACACAAAATTTCATGCAAATCGGTTCAGCTGTTTCGGAGGAGTTTGATAATAAACACCGCGACACGAGAATTTTATATATTAGACGAGCTGACTCGGCAAACTTTGTACCGCCTAATAATGAATAAATAAAAAACGTTGATTTCTGAACGACAAGACGAACATCAAACGTTTGAGAGTTTTTGGCGGGAACTGAAATGAGATGTTGTGCTGTTATAGTTTTATTTTCTAAAAAATGTGTAAAATTACTCTAAAATGAACAATAGTTGTACGATATTGAAAGTTTTTGAGTAGTAATTATGTGTTTTTGTGAGAAAGGTGAACTGTATAGTGTATAGTCAAATGTGACCTTTTGCGTTGTCACAAGAACTCCGTTGAATAGCACTTTCTGATTACCTACAGTTCAGCTATGCTTCACAGAGGCTTAAGAAAATGAAGAAACTATATTGTAAACTAAGATATGGCTTAAAGACCTAGCAGCCAAGCCATAAACCTAAATAAATAAAATAATCAAACGTTTAACATTCAAAATGAAAGATATGAAAAAAAACTTCACTTTTAAATTTAATTGATTTCTAAACGACCGGACGAACATCAAATGTCAGGCAGTAATGGTTTCTGAGGGAAAGCGAAATTGTTGTTTTTGCTATATTCCAAGCATTTTTCCATATTTACTCACCTTTTAAACCTTCGCTGGACTTCAATAAATAATTAAAAACCAAAATTAACCAAATCAGTCCAGCCGTTCTCGAGATTTACCGAGACTAACGAACAGCAATTGATTTTAATATAAGTACATACATACATAACTTCACGCCAGGTCCCTTGCGGGGTAGGCACGAACAACAGAGCGCCCTTCAGGCTTATTCTTGCACACCTCACTTGCTTTTTTGACATCCATAACTCTTGTCATGCACGCTCGTCTGTTCTTAGGACTCCTGACATCACCTTCTGCTAGTACATGATCAATTTGATCATGGAAGGTGTGTCGTGGCCTTCAGCGACTTCTGCATCCATCCAATTTTGCATTGTATATCTGTTTAGTCATTCTTCCATCATTCATTCTTTCCACATGCCCTAACCAACGGAGCATTCCTTTCCTTACCTTCACCTCAACACTCTTTCAGACTTTATATAAGATAGGTAGATTAAATTATACTTGATGCATGAACTAGTAATTCGCAAAGCGGCACCAGATGGCGTAAGTCGTCTTTTTAACGTTCTCATTCTAGAACACAAAATACGTTTTAAATTCAAATTCAAACAAAATCCAAGATTGAAATCTCACGGCGTCTGAGTGTAACCACAGGCAATAGACATTTCCATTCCGTCCGCGACAGCTCGAATTGAAGGTAAATACAAACTTAATTCTATCAAAAGACAATGCAAGACAATCCTTAACTCTATACGAATAAAGTTTACAAACGCCGCAAAGATAAATTAGGAAGAAATCTTTGCCAATAAATGTGAAGTTAGAACAATTTGTTACTATTGTTACATACGGCTGTTAATTTTAACGAGCATTATTGTTAGGTAGAATTTAATTTGTAATTGGAACGTGCTTGATGTTTCACGTTGCTTAGTTTGTTATTTGAAGGTATTTCTCCGAAATTGGTAATGTTCGTATTTCGCAAATGTTTTACCGTTTTTTTTTAAAGAGACACGTCCATATTTTCCTGAGTTATTTTATATTTTAACTCTGATTACGGTTATTGTATATTTTTTAGTTTGAAACTGAGGGCATAATTGTAATTTAGTTTAATTAATATTTCATCAACTGATAATACGTTGCGAAGTGATGTATTTTGAGTAGGGGTTGAATTTTAACTTGTGTGTTGGTCAAAAGTTTTTTAGTAAACTTAATATGAATGAAAACTACAATTTGTATGTTATATATGACGTAAATTAAAATTTAATTAAACCTGCTTTAGTACCGAAATTTCTAAGAATCTTAAAATCTCATCGTCCGCTAATCTCATTGTTCCTACCGAGCTATCCCATCCCATTTCCTTTTGTTCATCCTAAAGGCTGCCAAGGTATGGGTTCATCCCTGGTGTTGCGAACGTGAGCCTATTTGTCAACTTCGCAATAAAAACGTTGAATGTACTTAACTGTACTGTACGTGCTGAAATTTGAATTTGAATGACCTGCAAAATATTGATTACAGGTTGAGTTGTATATTGTGTCCGCCAGTTGTATGTTTGTACACTGCATTGAGTTGAAATATTACAAAACAAAGAATAGTATAATTAAATTTTCTTTTATCTAATTTTTAGAACTATAAGAAGTTTTTTATTCATAAAATTATATGTAAAATAAACCTAATAAATATAGAATAGAATAGAATAGAATATATTTATTGTCCAATAAAAATTATGAAATAATATACAAGAACAGCTTAGAATTTGGTACAAATGGCGGTCTTATCGCTGACAGCGATCTCTTCCAGACAACCTTGGGATGGAGAGAGAAATATGGCACAAAGCTAGGGTAGGGTTAGCTGCACAATATTTTAAAAGTGTTACATATTCTATATATTATTATAATTACACATATAGATTTAAATACACATGATTAAATACATAAAGCATAGTAATATTATATATATACATATAAGTATACACACATATATATATATATACATACATACATACATACATACATATTACATATATTAAAAGCAGTAATATTATATAATAATTCAATAAAATATAGCATAAAGATACGTATTATAATAACAACATAAATTATACTTTGAGATAGTAATCCTTGACAAGCCTATTAAAGGCGGACAGGGATTGGGCTTGCCTTACTTCCAGTGGAAGCATGTTCCATAATTGGACAGCTTGAACACTGAAAGAGTGATTATAAAACCTTGTTGTATTGAGCGGTGTCTCTAGTCTCATTCACTGAAGATACATACCAGATATATACCATCTTCTAATGATTAACACTTTTATCTAGTCATGCATATAATAAAAAATACACTAAACCATCTTAAAAATTAAACTACACAACAAAAAAAACCCATAAAAATGAAATACTATCATAATATATAAAAATATTTACAAGTAAAAAATGTAGTCTAGATCGCTGTCGGTGAGACTTCTTTCAATCGCCTTGAAAGGTCTTGATAAAGTTGTTAAGCCTCATGTCTCCAAGGCCCCAAAGTCTTAATCCAGAAAGCCACAAGTCTTCTAATCATTTAATTAACCGAGCATTGATCGATCCAATTTAAATTCGCAATTCTAAGCAGCAATATGTCCCGCGTTCCTTATTAAGTATCGGGTATATCTCGCAGATGTGTGAGATCACCGCGTTCTAATGTGTACGCTTTTACTACTAATGTTTTCCGGTAATGGGCTCAATGTGGCACGATTAGGGATATTGTATCGAATTATATATTCACGAGTCTCATCTGAGAGGTGTGTTGTAGGCGACGAGTGAAACTACCTTAGATGAACGAAACAGTTTCAAGCGAAATTACTAAATTCACTTATTCAACGGGGATTGTTCACAAAATATTACACTCTGATGTTATATTTTTATTACGTAAAATAGGGTATTTTAAGATACTGATTTGAATATTTTTGTATTTTAAGCGTTAGTTCTTTTATAATTCGATTTTAAAATTATTTCTCCGATGACGTCATAAGGGATAAGTTTACATTGATTTCTTTGCCTAGAAAACAAAATTAATAAAAGTAAGTTTTATCTATATATAACCTTAGTAATCTGTGCTACTATTTAAATGTCACTGTCATTACTCATTACGTATCGTGATCGTTTTAGTGTTTTTTGTCGCGAGGCTTATAATTTTTCGTGTTCCACCATTATCATTTTCTATAGTTATCGTTAAATTTTTTAAAGTGGTCTATACACCTGAAGCAGGCAAACAGGCAGACGGCCCACCTGATTGGATTTAGTAAGGTCAAACGCATTTCTTACAAAATACAAGAAGATAGTACGTTTTTTGGAATATTAACTAGACAGAAATGATTATTGACACTATTCCTCGAAATTTTTCAAACAGCTAGATTGAAAAAAAGTGAACAATCCCAATTGGCAGACAATATACAAACATCTATTGTAGTGTATCTGTACTGCATTTGATATTGTAACAAGTGCGGGTCTCCAATTAAAATGCCGTTGGAATTACTATACAATTTATTAGAACTATACAAACATGTATAACACAGGTACAAATATAAATGGACACAACCAGTGCAAACTGCACGATTCAATAACACGCGCAAAGTCCGTCACTATATAGCTTATCGAATACACGTCTTGCTCGTATCGTAATCCTCGCTTGACTGTCTCACCACTCCGTTTGGACATTGTTTTATACCAAACTATACAATACAACAATCGACCGCGTGGACTGAATTTTCCAAGAAAACGTAATCTGCACACCTGCGGCCATAAACAAGTACAATAACAATAAGATGTTTTTCTTAATTACAAATTTAAAACACAAAGGAAATAAAAGAAGTCCAAATGCGGGAAAGGCAATAAACTGGAGGTGTGCATTCACTTTGTCGGCGTGTAACAATATGTTGGCGACGATTAGTAACCTCTCCAAAAAATTATGGAATAAACGCGCGGTCAAATTTAAGGATGTAACCAATGTAGAATTTTACACATTTGTGACTACGAATGCGCATGTTGATTTTTTGAATAATAATAGTAACTAGTGGTCGCCCAGTGGTCGAGATTCGACCATAATTAATTTAACTTATAAGTTTGAACATTATTAAGGTTCTATTGTCAAAGACTATAATTCTATAATCACAGATTTCGCCAAGGCTACACTGTTTGACTTTAACAATAAACAAAAGAGTATATAATGCGTGTGTGTGTCGAATACACGGCAGTGTGTGTAATGCTTTTTTTTGAGTAATTTATTGTATTCTTTGTGAATAATTTTTAAAAAATATTCGCATTCGTAGCTTCTTTTGTATATAAACTATAAGTGTACGAAACTTCATACTCCGGAGCAATTTACGTAAAAAGGGTACAAGTTTTTTGCTTCAAGTATTAATATATAGAAGATAAGAGATATCACAACGCGAAAGTAGACATATTGGTACTAAAATTTAGGTACTCACTGCTATGTAATATATGTCGCAGAATTTCATCAACAAAGAGCTTTATGTTGGAAACGGGGAGGTTTTTGCTGCCGAAAGCACTGACCGTTCTAAAAGAGGCTTGACCCCGCTTTGTGTCCCCCGAAACTAATGAACCACTTTCAGGAATACTCGCCAAGTTAAATGTCAGAGTAATGGATGCTTGCATGGGTTGTAGGTCGTTTTTAAAGCCTTCACGAGCTACGTTACATTTGCTCTTGTTATGTTATTTGTCTAAATGTTATGTCGTGTGTAGCTACGGAATATTTGTACAAATGAAGAAAAAAAAATTGACTGTTATAGAGACTGCCAATAGAAGTGAAAACTTAGAACTTTCAGTATTAAAATTTGAAATTTCATAATGTTTGAATTAGAAATAAGGCCCACACTGCACATGCACTTGCTCACAAAACCAGCATGTAACAGATACACTCCACATAAGTATAAGTTTAGTATTAAAATTAGAATACATACATAACTTCACGCCAGGTCCCTTGCGGGGTAGGCACGAACAACAGAGTGCCATACAGGCTTATTCTTACACACCTCACTTGCTTCTTTGACATTCATAGCTCTTGTCATGCACGCTCGTCTATTCTTAAGGCTCCTGACATCACCTTCTGCTAATACACGATCAATTTGATCATGGAAGGTGTGTCGTGGCCTTCCGCGACTTCTGCATCCATCCACTTTTGCATTGTATATCTGTTTAGTCATTCTTTCATCATACATTCTTTCCACATGCCCGAACCACCAAAGCATTCCTTTCCTTACCTTCACCCCACCACTCTCTTTCCGACCAACTCTCTTTCTTACTTCGGTATTACGAACGCGGTCCGCGAGCGTCACTCCGCAGATTTTGCGCAGTGCACGCATCTCGACCGCGTTTACTCTACTTTCATGCTCTCTGTTCCATACCCAACTCGCTTCCATACGTGAGCGTAGGTACCAGCACCGCGTTGTGTATAGCAAGCTGGGCCTTCTGGCTGAGGTTCTTAGCGCCTAGAAATTAAAGTTAAAAGTTAAAATTAGAATAAATTAATATAATAAGTTATTCGTAAGGTACATACACCTCAACACAGAAAATACTAAATTAATGTCGCACACAAGAACCAAAAAAACTAATAAGCGTGTTAAATCCTAGAAATTAGTTGTAAAAAAGGGTACGGAACTCGAGTTCGTAGAGTTGTTAGAAAAGAAAAAAGAAGTGTTTGAATTAAAACACTATTTCAACAATGCACAGTATATACGCATTGAACTTTTCACTAAATCCATTCAACTTCACTTATAAGATATTCAATTTTATTTAAATTTCATTTTAAAAATAGCTTACTTAAATTGCAAAAAGAAAACCCTACATATTTAAGAACTTAATTACTAATGAATACTTAATTACTAATACACACAAATGGAATGCAAGTCTGGTTGCATTTCTTGTTACATTGGGTAGCTTACAATTATTAGGGTTTGGAGCTGTTATTTTTGTCATTTTTTGTCATGTCATGTTGTTTAATAACTATATTTAATGATGCCATATGTGTGATTGAGGAGGTGGGCACTGAAAATCAGCGCTGTGTCGGGCCTAGGCTCGGCACGGCAAAATGCCGAGTGCCAACCTCATTTTCAGTATGCGGCATACAATTTCTTTATCTGTGTAATTTAATATCTTAGTATTGTTTTGTGTTGTGTGTCGATATTGAAAATAAATATTTTTCTTTCTTCTTTCTTTCTTTCTTTCATTCACTGCATCAATGTAGCACAATACGTCAGCTATATAGCTACAGATATACTGTTATTAAGCATGCCGGTGACGTGAACGCACGAGTTTCACTCATCCAAAAAGCGTCTAACGGGCTACGCATGCGCCAGTCATGAGTATGTCGGTAACGCGAACCCATCCGCGGGAGTCTTCATGTCCGTGACATAGCAGACAAACTGCAAGAGTGTCGCATACGCTTTTACGGAGACCGGTTAATTATGTGGGGAACAAATGTCTAGCCATGCCGCCTTCGCCAGGTCCCGGTTGAACGGGAATGGGCTTGACGTTGTGCAGAATGACATGGGTATAATGGTCTCAAAACGGGGGATGCAGAAGACCACGCGAACTGGAGTAGAAAAAGTAGGAAAGTGGACCCTGGGCGTCGGAGTGAATGCTGCGAACGCAACCTGGATTTAACGCTCGGATAATGATGACGATGATGACAATAGCGACACCGTTCTGGACCTGGATCTGAGTTGCAACAAGACGCCTTAGACGCCCAGGGATAATGTCTTGTGTAATGTGTCGCTTGACGTAGCGCACGCCTTTAACATCCTCCCTCATGAGACGATCAGGGTGGGGCCCCAGTTACATGGAGTTACCCCATACCTCACGAGGCTGTTGGTCGCCTACCTCCAGGCCAGAATCGTTTTTAAATAAAATTTCTTCGAGGCCGGCAGCGCGTTGGTAACCGCTTTCCACCAGATGGGCCGTCAGCCTGTTCTGTACCCCAGCTATAAAATACAGTTTTGTCTTTACAGAGAAACTTATCATTTTACAAGCTTTAACTTGCAATGGATGTATGTAATTAAGTAAGTTGGGGTGGAACCTTGCAATTTAAACTGGACCAACTTCCCGGTTTCCGATTGAGCTGAAATTTTGCACGCATATGTATATCGCTTGACAATGCAATAATATGGTACCATGGAGTTGATCTGATGGAGTCGGAAGGTGGCCATAGGAACTCCTGCACTAAACGAGATAGACCCGTCGTTCTTGGGTTTGTTTTACTTGTCTTGGCTAGCACTGTGCTGCTACATGATGTCCAGGATATCAAAAGCTTGTATTTAAAAACTTAAAAAAACTTATTTATTGCGTAAATACCTCAATTAGTAAATAGTTGTCTTATATATGTACTTACATTAATTTCGTGATGAAATCATAATATACATACGTAGCAATCCTTTCTTAACATAGTCCTAAAATAGAAAAAAAATGAGGGGTGGAAAAAGGAAAATATGTTGTTGGAAATTATCAATGCGGACTATCTTGAAAAAGGCTAAACTTGGCCGCATTTACACTGAACGTTTTATCGTGTCCCAGTCGTTTTGGGCTCTGCGGCGGGGCCGTTACTTTTTACGACTCACCAGAATGGGCTTCACTCAGACATAGCGACGATTCCGAACAGTTTTCAAGAAATAAATGGTCGAACGCTCCGTGTGGTACGTACCTAACGCCCTCGGCGTCAATTGAATATTGTCTATTTTAAAGCAGTAAGGATTTTGGCGGGAAGTTGATAGCTGATGTTTAGCTTTGCAGTTTCATCTATATCTACACTAATATTATAAAGAGGAACAATTTGTATTTTTGTAACGAATTAACTCAAAAACTACTAGAGTGATTTAAAAAATTCTTTCACCATTAGAATAATTTTTTAAGGCGGGGGAAATGCTATTTACGCAATAGACTGGGTACTTTGCAAGGAGTTAGACCGTTATCGCATATGGAGGCATTCCCTTAAAGGCAATCCAAAAATAATTCGGTAGATGACAATTTTGGAGAAACAGGTTTATTTTGAGCGTTATGGTCTATTTTAGCCAAAATATTAATATTTCAGCAAAAAAACAACATTAACATGTTTAATTCAGCAATTTTATAAATATTTTGACATTTCGTCACAAAAATGCGTCAAGCTGTCATGGCGTCTCGCATAACGTCACAGTGTGCAAAACAAACATCTGTTTCATTGAAGTGTTATCTGAGAAGTCATTGATGACTTCTTGTGTTTTGCACACTATGACGTCACGCGGCCTGATCGGCGTTCATTGTCACGTGGCTAATGGCTGCAATATAACAAATTTATTTCTCAAAAATATCAATTAAGATTTAATATTTTAGTTAAAAAAAATTATTTTTGTCATATTTAGATCGTAATCTACGATATATATTAAAATCAGCCTATATTTTTCATACTGTCAACTACCGAATTGATCAGCTTGTGTGGAGTCTCGAATCATTGGAAGGCCAATGACTAATACCCACTAAAACCACCCTCCCATGTGCCCCGCGCTTATGGTAGGAAAGGCCTGAGACTTAGAACGTAGTTATGCCCAGGCCGGCCATTAGAATGCTACATTATCTCTGAGCATACGCTATATTATTATTATTAGACAAAATTAGGGATGCATTATTGCAGATGACACAGTAAATCTTTCTCAGGGTTCAACATGGAACGAAAGGCTAGCTAGTGCTGAAATCGGTATGGCACACATTACTAATTCGCTTCAAAGAAACCTCCTTACATATTTTTTTTATTTCCTTAGTTCTGCAGACAGGCAGACAGCCCACATGAAGCACGGAAAGCGGTTACCATCGCAATGGATATTTGCAACACCAAAGGTTCTACAAACGCTGCAGTCGAGTGGCTTGTCGTAAAAGGCGACTAAACAAACCACAGCCAGGTGGTAGGGTATTTGCCCGACTGGATGGCTACCACCCCTGGTCTAAAGTATGCCGCCATAACAACCTTGAATTGTGTTCCGGCATTGGTTACCAGGTTCCAGTCTCTCTTAAGAGAGCAGCAGTGCATTTCGCTTTCGATCAAGTGGGCCGTCTGCCTGTTTGCTGAACTCCTGCAATAAAAAAACATAAATAATGTAAATTTGACTTTTTGGCAATAAAGATTGTGTCATGGGTAATATACAACGGATTTCTCTGGGGCCGAACAGAAAGAAATAATTTCCGAAATTTACCATACCAGGAATCGAACCCGGAGTCTCTGTGTTGCAGTGAAGTAAGCCGGCAAAGGTTTAGCCCGCTCAACCACTTTCATTAATTTAAAAAGGTTCTGATTCTTGCAATGTGGTTACGGAACCCTCTTATAGTGTAACTGCGAAATAGTACCTTACCTTGAAGAAGGGCCTTCATGTATCAACCTGAAGGTGGCTAACATTTGTGGTTTTGTAACCAACCGTACTTGATGTCATTTTCATTCATGAAACCCCTACTATTTGAATTAGAAATATTAGGTGTACTGTTCAACTCTGTTGGTTTACAACTCTATTAATTCTTCGAAAATTAATTGCATAATGTAGAATAGACTAGAATATACTTCATTGCACATAATGTTACAAATTGAATTCATACATACATCGTAATAATTATAAGCTTTTATTAAACTTGCAATTGATGTATGTATGTAAGTTCGGGTGGAATCTTGCAAGTTAAATTTGACCAACTTCCCGGTTTCCAATTGAGCTGAAATTTTGCACGCATATCTATATCGCGTGACAATGCAATAATATGGTACCATGGAGCTGATCTGATGATGGAGTCGGAGTGTGACCGTAGTAACTCCTATACAAAACAAGCTAGACCCCTTCGTGTTTGGCCTCGTTTTACTTGTCTTGGCTAACACTTGCTGCTACATGATATCCTGGATCTCAAAAGCTTGTATTTAAAAAGGTTATAAGTACAATGGGCTGTCTTATTGTTGGGAGCGATTTATTTCAGATAACCTTTGGATGGACAGAAACTCGCTATGGATGTATTACTATAATGTAATAACAATAATATATAATATAATGTAATTTATAATGTAATGTATATAATGAATACTACTGTACTTATTACAAAAAACCCTGGTATAAATAAATATGAAATAAAAAGATTTTTAGCTAGAAGTTTTGCTGTTTCTTGTCGCTTTTTCTCCTTTAAACTTCTTAGGCTGGTGTGCATCGACTTTTAACCGATGGTTAGAAGAAAATAATCGCCAAAATGTATGGAAAAACATTGATTATTTTTGGTTAACCGTCGGTTAAAAGTCGGTGCACACCAGCCTTAGTATCCGTCCAGGAACGGAAAATGAATTAATTCAAGTAGTAGGGGCTCGAGTCTAACCGTTGAATACGTAATACTGCGGATGTTCCTAATGCAATTTTAGATAGCATAATGGTACAAAGTAGGCTAGAAAAAGCCGAAATGGAGATTCCTATTCACTTACATTGTATTGTAGGTAATAGAGAAACCACTACTGGCGGAGTGCCAGGACTTAGCCTAATTTAAATAGGAATTTGTTTTTGGCGAAGACTGACTGAATATACTAATTAAATCGGGTGAGTGCGTGATAGTCAATGAGCTATGTGTATAGGGAGGAAAGATAAAATAAAAAGTTTTATTTTTGGGTTCAATACCGCCAACGCACAGGCATTGATTTTAACAATGACATAGTAAGGAGTACAAAGTGACAGGTGTTGGAATATTACAACAAACAAGTATTATACAGCGTGTTTTATTTCAAATGACAATAAATCAAAATTTTAACGGTCGTATTCCATACAAATTTTTTGGCACTATTAAATCAACCGTAAAGTCAAAATTTAAAAAAAGCAATTTCCGAACAAATTAATTACGATAAAAAGGAGATAAAAACAGAACATCTTGTAAATATTGATTCGCGAGCGAGAGCGTAAGAATGAACAACTTCCGCGTTTAATGATGAAGAGACGAGTTGGCAACATGATACATTGGTCGCTAACCTACCGATTTAGACACAATAATTGATACATGTTGTTGTAACATTCTGAATTGAAAAATGAAGTCCTGTGGCTAAACCAAAGAAGCTACCTTGATTCGTTTTTGTATTTGGGCAGAGTACATCATGAACCAAACGTGGTCTGATTTTGGTGGTGCGGGTGACAAAGGTAAGAATTTGTTGATGGTGGAAGGAGGCAAAATCCACAGCCTGGTAGATAAAGCGGCACTCACCTGCGGATTCCCAATCCTCGTTCCTTAGAATAACACGTTCAGTACGTCTTCCGAAATTTGCGTATTATTCACACCAACAACTGCAGCGGGTTCACAGGTAAAAAAAGCGTTCTTATGATTGCACTTAATGCGCGTGCGGTGATCGCGGGGCTTTCGACGTACTGGGCCGCCCGTCGGCACGAATCATGGTTGGCCGACAGGTGGCACCACCTGTCTCTATCCAGCGTGCGGATTTGCGGAAAGGAGGGGAAAGATAATATAAGGCAAAGGCGCCTAACCATGCACCCCGCCTTGAAAGTTCATAGAACTTTCAACAGAAGATGCGAAAAGAAGAAAAGAGAGGATAGAGAAGGCATAAGGCCTGAGCAAAATAAAGTGCGGTGCGGGTAAATATAAAATAAATATAAGTAGCGGTTGAAAATTATGCTAATAAGTGCGGTATCAGTGAATTATATAATAAAACTAATATTAAAGCGGTTACTTAACTAAATTTATTAATAATTAAGATGTTACTATATGCTAAATGAAACTTTGAATAGTTATTGTTGCGGTAAAGGATAAAGTTTGACAACTGGACGTTTATAAACACCAGTACTGGTTTTTACAGTAGCGACTCGGATAACTCCGTCTGATCCTGGATAGACTTCCGTAATTATACCTAAGGGCCAACTCAAAGGTGGCAAATTATCGTTTTCTAGTAAAACTATGGTGCCTATTTCAACGGAGCGTTCCGGAGTACACCATTTTTGGCGCACTTGTAATGTATGTAAATACTCAACTCGCCACTTCTTCCAGTAAGAAAGAACGAGTTGATCTAAAAGAGCTTTCCGTTTGGTTAACGTTATGCGGGCGTCTGGCAATTCAGAAGAAGGTAAGTACTTTAAAGGACTAGACATCAAGAAATGAGCGGGCGTTAACACATCCGGATGCGGATCTGCGGATACAGCAATAAGCGGTCTCGAATTTAAGATGCATTCGATTTGTACTAGGACCGTCAAAAGTTCCTCATAAGTGAGAAGTTGTTTGCCTATTACTCGAAACAAATGCGTCTTAACACTTTTAATATTAGCCTCCCACGCCCCACCAAAGTGTGGAGACCGTGGAGGAATCATTTTCCACTCTATTCGACTATTCAATAGCTCTTGCTTGACTTCAGCTTGAAAAGTCGAATTTAACAGAAAGTTATGCATTTCGTCTAACATCACTTTGGCACCGACAAAATTAGTGCCATTATCTGAATATATTACCGATACTGGACCGCGGCGAGATATAAATCTCTTGAAAGCGGAAATAAACGATGCGGAAGTGAGATCTGACACCAATTCAATATGAATTGCTTTAGTAACAAGGCATATGAAGAGGCAAATATATGCCTTACAAGAATGCTGCCCTCTTCTTCTTATCGGAATGTAACTAAGCGGGCCCGACAGATCTACTCCAGAATGGACGAATGCTTTCGCATCGCTAATACGAAATGCGGGTAGATCAGCCATTTTTGGAGTCGGATGCTTCGGATTTAAACGGAAACAAACATTACACTGACGACAACGAGAGCGAATGACGGTTCTAGCATCCAAAATCCAAAAACGTTGACGTATGATGGACATAAGCAGTCCAGGTCCAGTATGAAAACTCGAAGCATGATAATGATCAATGATAAGATCCACTAAACGATGACGCTTAGGGAGTATAGCGGGGTATTTCACTTCATATGGAAGGGAAGATTTAGACAACCTGCCCCCTACGCGGAGTATTCCATCCTCATCTAAAAAGGCTGATAAATTGCGTAACCTTTTAGATGGTAATTCATTACACTTTAAAAGTTGAATTTCTTTTGCGAAACAAATGTTTTGAATAGCTTTAATAATAAAGTTTTCAGCGGTATTGATATTACATACAGGTTCATTATTTGGCAATTTTTTCATGAATTTTAGAATATAAACAAATATTTTTAACAATTTAGACCAAGAGCTGATGCGGTTAATGATATCAATTAGAAGCGGTGACTCACACTGAATTGCAGATGTAAGTGTTTTACTATTAATTTTAAACTCAGGAAGCGACTCCTGAACTAGAGGTGAAAAGGCTACAATAGGCCATTCGTTAATGGGTTTACTAAGCCAATTTGGACCATTCCACCACAGTGTATGCGATAGAAGTTGTGAAGGTAACATACCACGTGACAGACAGTCACTCGGGTTTTCTTTACCTACAATGTGGTAGAAACACTCGGATGAAAGATTTTCTTGTATCTTAGCCACACGGTTGCTCACGAATATAGACCATCTATGTGGAGAAGAATGAATCCAAGAGAGTGCTATAGTGGAGTCAGAAAATGCGTAGACTCCTTTAATAGGAATGCGGGCGGATAGCCTATCCAAAACTAATTTTATAAGTTTTGATAATAACAAGGCGGCGACTAGCTCTAAGCGAGCGAGCGTTACAATTTTAACTGGCGAAACTTTAGATTTTGCACACAGAAGGCGGACAGTTACATTACCTAATGAATCTGTAACATGTAAATACACACAACATCCGTAACCACTAAAGCTAGCGTCACAAAATGCTACTATGTAAACCTCGGATCCTAACTCAACACCAGAATGACGAGGAATGCTCAAAGTCGCAAGCATGGGAAGTTCTAATGCGAGGGCGGTGAAACGTCGACGAATAGATTCTGGAGGCGTTTCATCCCAATCAATTTTACTCAACCAAAGTTCCTTAATAAGAATTTTGGCGAATAAAATGATGGGCGCGACTAGACCTAGCGTGTCAAACAAGCGTGCGACAAACGAAAGGATCGTGCGTTTTGTGCATTTGTCATCCACTTTGACAATGCTCAAAGAGAGGATATCGTGAATAGGCTCCCAGGATAATCCTAGGATTTTACAATTATATACATCTGACTGTGCAAAGTCAATAGGCATACGATGCGAATCAGGAAAAGCGTCAAGTAAAGCTGGTGAATTACTAGCCCACTTAATAAGATCAAATGAACCTAATTTAAATAAGTCAATTAAATCTTGCGAAACACTTACAGCGGTTTGTTCATCAGGAACAGAATGTACAAAATCATCCATAAAAAATTGAGAATCTATTAATTTAGATGCCTCAGGATAGCGGTATCCAAAATCAGAAGCTAGTTGACGTAATGTACGCATAGCTAAGAAAGGACTTGATTTTAAACCGAACGGCAAACTATTAAAATTATAAGTGCGGATAGGTTCGTTAGCGTTAAAGCGAAATAAAATGCGTAAATATTTGCGGTGGTGTTTATTTACACCGATGCGAAGAAACATAGATTTAATGTCAGCGGTCAATGCAATAGGAAATAATCTAAAGTCGATCAAAAGCAAAAATAAATCAGACTGCAAGTTAGGTCCGACGTGCAATACGTCGTTTAGCGATAAGCCAGAATGAGTTTTTGCGCTGGCGTCTAACACTACGCGGACGCCATCTTTGTCCGGACGTACGACACCATGATGTGGTATGTAATAGCCGACATCCTTGATATCGGAAACCGGAACTTCTGACAAATATCCATTTGCTATATAGTCACTTATTGTTTTATTATAGCTATCCTGCAAGCCAGGAATAATTTTAAACTTGCGTTCTAAAGCGAGAAAGCGGCGATGTGCAACAGCGCGGGAGCAACCTAAATCATCAGGGTTGCGACAAAACGGTAAATCAATATTGTATTTATTATTTTGAAAATTGATTGTTGAGACAAAATTATTCTCACACTCAATTTCAGCGGGACTAAGCATGCGTTTAGAAGCGACTTCTTCTAACTCGAAAAATTTATGCAAGCTTGACTCAATTTCAATAGGCGTATGCGCGGTGAAACAAGCGAAAGATTGCGGCGGCGGTATCACATCGGAATTACATGGGACTTCGCCCATTAATACATAACCAAAACTGGTATGTATGGCGGGAGGTGCGCGAGTTCCAGATTCAACTCTATCACCTAAATAGATGTAAGGAAATAGTTGAACACCTAGAACTAGTTCTATTTCTCCTGGTATATTCCAGGTTAAATCTGCGAGTTGTAAATTATTTAAGTAAGTCATGTCCTCAGAAATTTCAATATAATTAGCGGGAAGTCGATCAGTTATACAATCAACTACAAGAGCGTGAATATAATATTTGTTATCTGGATAAACGCGGGATTCGATATGAAAGTTAACATAACCGTAAACCGGTTGCGAGTTCATACCAACACCTTGCAAGTATGAATTAAGTAACTTTGTTATAGGAAGATTTAAGCGTTTACAACAATCTAATGTTATTAAATTACTTTGACTGCCACTGTCAATTAAACAGCGAACAGTTAACTTGTCATTATTATTGTAACAAGTAGCGTAAACTTGCGCGGTTGACAATAAAATAGTAGAAAAAGGTTTAAGTTCCGACGCAAAAGAAATCGATGTATTATTGTTCAATAAAGTTAAAGTTTCATTCTTATTACTCTGCGGAATATGAGTGATACATTCATTCGAGTTGCGCGGCTCTGAGCGATCGGCTCTCATACTGACGTGCGCTAGCGCACGGTCCTCGCGCTGTGGCGACTGCGAATAGCGCTTAGCGGCAAGCGGGGAACTGTTTGTTCGAGAAGTATCGGCGTTATTAGTGAAATGTAGTAATGTATGATGTTTTGCAGAACAAAACGAACAAACATGTTTGGAAGAACAAGCATAAGTTTTATGTTTAACACTTAAACAGTTATTACAAAATGACTTCTCTTTAACAAACTTATATCTTTCATGCGGAGTCAACTTTATAAAGGAAGGACAAAAATAAAGATGCGTATGAGAGTCATTTTGACATAAATTACATTTTTCATATTTATTATTATTGAATGAATTGGACTTTACATTTACAAATGATTTAGTTGTTTTATATGTTTGTTTACGATTTATATTTTGCGGGTTAATAATATTATTTGCGGTTTTACAAGAAGAACGAGACAAAACTTTACTCTGTTCTTTTACAAAAGTAATGAGGTCCTTATAGGAAGGAATATTTTCTTTACGATATGTAATTTCAAATAACTTTACAGTATCGGAATCTAAGCGTTGCAATGCGAGGTGTAAAAATATAAAGTCATTTAAATCGCTTAACTGCAATTGTTTAAGCGCTTGCACAGACGAGTCAAAGTTGTTTACAAAAGAATCGAGATTATTTGAATTATTTGTGGACAATTGTTTGAAGTTTAACAATTGATTAAAATAAGAGCTAGCGAGTGACCGAGGGTCGTCATATTTTTCAATTAAAGCGTTCCAAATAATCAAATAGTTTTCTGCGGTTGGCGGAAGGCCCGCGCAAATAGATAAAGCTTGACCAGATAACCTTCCAATTAAATAAAATGCCTTCTCATTATTAGACAAGGTAGGATTATCATGTACCATGTTTTTAAATTGCGTATAAAAGAGAGGCCATGTACGAACATCGCCTGAGAAAGAAATTAAATCGATAGGAGGTAGATTTGGTTTCCGCACAGAATTATGTGAATGCGTAGCCAATATATTTGCAGGTTCAGATGACTCATTTTCATTTGTTATCTCAGTTAGAATTTGTTTGACGGAACAATACATTTCATCAAAACTGATGAACGATTGATAATTTATAGTTTGTGCTTTATGAGGGTTAACCTTTATGTAAAGCATATTATATGAGTCTAAAACAGATTCAAATTCCTTGCGTAAATTATCAATATTGGAAGCGTTGTGAATAAATATTCTTTGATTATTCTCGTCGGAAATATTTGACGATTTATCGTAAATATTTTGCATGCGGCTAAATAACATGTCGCGTTTATATTGAAGAACAATTAATTTACTATTATCTTCAGAGCTTGCTTCTGAAACAATAGCTTCTGCACCTTTCTTACTCATATTGAGTCTTTAAATTTACTAAGGCGAAGAAAAACTAATTAAAAGTTGCGTAGAAAAAAACTAAAACTCAAAACCTCTTTACTAGAGCAGCGGTCGGTTAAATAAAATGTTAAAACTCGCCTCGTGTGAACGTGACTCGAAGCGGCCGGAGCGACGTTGCTATCCGACGCGCTACGGAATTTCGCTAACCTACCGTCTATTAAAGCCGGTTAAAAAAGATGCAAAGTAACACCTATATTATTGAGATTTTTGAATGTACGTATTTAATACTGATCATGCGGCATTAATAAATGAATATACTGCCAATGCGGGTTGAATAAATGAGTAAATTTGGCAATAATTCGATGATACAGCACAAATTACGCATAGAATCTCGTATGAGTTGCGGGTGGCGGGAAGCGATGTGAACCAAAAAATGATTCAAAAAAGAATTAAAATAAAGAAATTATAGTATTTAAGGCTAGAAAAGGGGATTATATATAGATTTTAAGTATATATAGCGGAAAAATATACAAATATAGCGGGAATAATACGTAAAGTAATTATATAGCGGGAATATTATAAAAGATATATCGCGGAAAAATAGAATTACATATATCGCGGCTCGAATGGACCAGAACTAATATGGTGGTGCGGGTGACAAAGGTAAGAATTTGTTGATGGTGGAAGGAGGCAAAATCCACAGCCTGGTAGATAAAGCGGCACTCACCTGCGGATTCCCAATCCTCGTTCCTTAGAATAACACGTTCAGTACGTCTTCCGAAATTTGCGTATTATTCACACCAACAACTGCAGCGGGTTCACAGGTAAAAAAAGCGTTCTTATGATTGCACTTAATGCGCGTGCGGTGATCGCGGGGCTTTCGACGTACTGGGCCGCCCGTCGGCACGAATCATGGTTGGCCGACAGGTGGCACCACCTGTCTCTATCCAGCGTGCGGATTTGCGGAAAGGAGGGGAAAGATAATGTAAGGCAAAGGCGCCTAACCAGATTTATTG
The DNA here is from genome assembly GCA_012273795.1 of Dendrolimus punctatus. Classification (NCBI taxonomy): domain Eukaryota; kingdom Metazoa; phylum Arthropoda; class Insecta; order Lepidoptera; family Lasiocampidae; genus Dendrolimus; species Dendrolimus punctatus. The sequence continues at coordinate 601,716 of CM022547.1, read as the reverse complement.
TCGTAAGGTCTGAAACACGCTGTATAATAAAACTATATATAAATGTTTTAACGGTTTTAAGCGCGGCAATTTATTTGATTTTGGTTATTCCGACGTTTCAGCCGCTTTTCAGTGGCCGCTATCACGGACGACACTTGGGGTGCTTGCGGAAGATCAGCGCTGGTTGTGAAACTTTAGCAAGCATTATGCTGAGCAAGAGCCTTTTTAGGACATCACAATTAATTGTTAGCTATATTATCGTGTAAGACTTTTTGTACCTTGTCCTAAATATTTTTTTCTTTCTAAGACGGATGTTGTTTATATGTAATTTATATTAAAGATTTGATCAATACAGATCCAAATACCTTATATTTACATAAATAATTTTAATATTAAAATTGAAAATTTAGGAAAATATTTAAGCTACTTTGCAACGTCTTAATTGAAGTCATACAAGTTTTCTTTGTAAAGCAGCGGTTACCACCCCAACGGATGTTTACCTTTTTCAATTTAATTAAAATTTCGCTTTATAAGTCTCCGTCTACTAATGAATTTGTATGTTATCAAAATAAAGAAGAAAATTTTGCGATTTTGGCTTGATTTAATTAGTGAAATAAGGTTTAGGCTTAAGACATTTATTTCTCAAAATAATTAAACATTTCATTTATTCACTTCCAGAGGAATAACTAGTTACATTTAATGCACATTTTTTTTATTTTTTTTATTGCAGGAGTTCAGCATACAGGCAGACGGCCCACTAGATGGAAAGCGGTTACCATCGCCTATGGACATTTGCAACACCAAAGGTGCTACAAATGCGCTGCTGCTCTCTTAAAAGTGACTGGAACCTGGTCACTAATGCCGGAACACAACTCAAGGTTGTTATGGTGACATACTTTAGACCAGGGTGGTAGTCATCCAGTCGGGCAAATGCCCTACCACCTGGCTGTCGGTTGTTTTGTCGCCTCTTGCGACTGTATTCTTGGTAATAATTTACCTTGTTCTGTTGCAATGTATTGATGTCATCCACCATCTTCGTCTATTCCAACGGCGCTTTATGACTTTTTTCTTTTACTAACATATAATTGTAGTAGGTTGCAGCACATAAAGCTACAGCGGCAGACGTTTATAATAAGTCCATCCTGAGTTCTGAACGGGCAATGCGTGAGTGGGAATGTGGAGGGTAGCTCGGCAAAACATTTGGCCAAGACGTCTCGGCAGGAGTGTAGAGCGCGTTTTAGTCATTTAATTGAGCGAGAGCAAGTGAGTAATCAATATTTTAATATATAAAAATAATTAAATTCAATGAAAAAAGGCAAAACTTAGAGTCCGAAGAAATCTAAAATAATAAGAAGAAAAAATCTAACTCTAGGTATTGAAATACTGTTCCGAAAATATACACTACACTGTGCTAAGCAACACAGCAATGGTGTCAAACAGAACATAACTTCATACTACATCGCTCCATAACCAGGCGTGTTTTAGTAGTCAAGGCACAAAGGTCGTACATAACGGCAGATGTATCGTATATACTTGCCGATAGTAGAGAACGTATTGCCGGACCAATGAACTAAACACGAGGTTAGCAAAAGATTAAAGATGTACTAGATGTGGCACTAAGGTAGATTGTATTTATAAATAATAAATCTATCCGCCTCTGACGACAGGCCGGATGACCTCTTCCAGTGTCTAAGGTATGCGCAAATACATTTCACTTACACACTAAGCCACTTAGTCAATTAAGGCTCAATTTTAGAAATTTTTTTATGAAAATAAATATATGATACTAATACGAACTTAATAATATTGTTACACGCCGACAAAGTACATGCACACCTGTAGTTTATTACCTTTCCCGCATTAGGACTACTTTTGTTGACTTTGTGTTTAAAATTTGTAATTAAGAAAAACATCCGATTGTTATTGTACACGTTTATGGCCACAGGTGTGCAGATTACGTTTTCTTGGGAAATTCAGTCCACGCGGTCGATTGTTGTATTGTAAAGTTTAGCATAACACAATGCCCGAACGGAGGCGTGAGGCAGTCAAACAAGGAGATACGAGCAAGACGTGTATTCGATAAGCTATATAGTGACGGACTTTGCGCGTGTTATTGAATCGTGCAGCTTGTAATGGTTGCGTCCAGTTATATTTGTACCTGTTTTATACGTGTTTGTAAAGTTATAATAAATTCTATAGTAATTCCAACGGCATTTTAATTCGAGTCCTGTAGCTCGTAACAATAATATGATAGGGTTATGTTGTTCTGGAATGAACAAACTAATTTTCAGGCCGGTTACCATCCGCGAATTCTAACGTAAATCACGTGCCACGTCATCTTTTTCAAAACGGCGGAGACTTATTTGGACACCTCTGTATTTGTAATACGTTTTGGCATGCAATGGAGTACATGAAATCATCGAGTGTTATCGATATCAAAGTAATACTATAGTGTCATATCTAGACTGCTCTATATCTCGACCAATAGGAAATGCGGCTTCATTCTAACAAATGTTAAACGCTCTCCCCCGTCTCCCTTTTCCTTTGCCTCGCTAATGTCCGTTTCCGTGCTTCATACAAATAACCGCATTCAGCGGCTTTAAAAATGTTCTTCAGTGGAGTTTAGTTTAGATAAAAACTTTCAATTTTTTATTATTTGAATTTATATTTCAAACTGTTAACGGTTGTTAACGGAAAGAAAACTTCACTTTTCTTTATAGCAACAACTAAAAAGTATTAAATAATATATTTTTTTTACAGAAAGAAAACTGTTTTTTTTTTATTTTAACTCCAGGTTATTATGGCGACATTCTATATACCAGCCAACCAACGTAGCCAACCAGTCGGGCAAATGTCCTAACACACCTGGAAAAAGTTTCCAACTAAAAAACAAAAGAATAATATATTTTAGTATTGACATCCTGAATTGGGCGCATTTTGCAATTTTATTGTCGTTTTTCATGTTTTACTTGGCGACTTCAAAATGTTATAGAAAATATTTATTTTGTTGTTAATTTGAATTTGGTTTTGTTTTTGTTTAAAAAAATATATTTTCTAATTTTTAATTGTTGCTTGAATAGCTTTAGAAATAATGTTTTAAATGCCCGTGGAAACCTTACTACTGGCACGCGTATAGAAGTATTGCTCTTCGTAGAGTGTTATTGCGTGGTGCTTTTCAAAAGAGTTGAACTCGAATTCGCCTGACTTGGTGACAATTAGACCACTTCAGGATTTTGAATTTTGAAAATTAGTCGTCATAACACGATACAAGAGATTCGAACTGAGAACCTCCTCCCTTTGGAAGTCGGTAAAAAAATAGTACCTAATTTTAGAGAATAATTACGGCGATATACACACGGACGGACGGACTGACATGACAATTAGATTAGGGGGTTTTGCTAAAATGACTAGGGAACAGTAGAAGTAAGAAAAGAAAATTCATGCTAATTGAAGTGCAGTCGACTTTGTTCCAGTGTCGACGATGGACGTGGAGGCAGTGGTGGGGCGCACCGCCTCCCTGCCCTGCGACATCGAGCCTGACACCAACGAGGACAGAGTCTACATGGTGCTCTGGTTCCGGCATTCGGGGGGCAAGCCGCTGTATAGGTGAGTGTTGAATTAAATTAGGTTCACAGTGCACAGCCCATATATAAACTGTCCACCTAAACCAGGGATTCTCAAACTATTTTGGGCAAGAGACCCCTTTTTCAATATGAACTGATACATCAGACAGCCAAATTACTTTGAAAATCTTTAGTTTTTTTTACAAGCTTTTATTTAACTTGCAATGGATGTACCTATGTATGTAAGTATGAATGTATGTAAGTTCGGGTGGAATCTTATAAGTTAAATTTGACCAACTTCCCAGTTTGAGATTGAGTTGAAATTTTGCACGCATATGTTTATCGCGTGATCTCAAAAGCTTGTATTCAAAAACTTTTTAAAAAACAAGTTATTCGTATTAATATAAAATACTTACCAATTTAAAAACTTTACGGTTGGTTATGTGAGTAAACTTGACATCATTTTCTCATCAGAAATTTTACAAAATTAATAATTCTTAATATAAATTACGTAAAAATACTTAAGTAATTATTTTTTGAAAAAAAAAACACATTTGTATACATAATACAACTTATATATAGTATCCTGAAAGTTTCAAGTAAGGAATTTTGTTGATTAATAGGGGTTGATTTTTAGACCTTGCGAACACCCAAAATCACTTTTCGTTTAAGTT